>CM053600.1:86330782-86412888 GCA_028646575.1 Pseudocheirus occidentalis
ACACATTTTTTAAAAGGGTCAGGGTCAAAGTAGAAAATAGGACAAGTAGGGGGTGGGATACAATGGAGGGAAATATAGTCAATCTTTCACACCATATCCACTATGGAAATTCTTTGAGTAACTACACATGTACAACCTATATTGAATTGCTTATCTTCCCAGTAAGGGTGGGTGATGAGGGAAGAAGGCAAAGAATCTGGACTTCAAAGTTTTAAAATCAAATGTTTTTTAAAAAATATTATTATTACTATTTTTTACATGCAACTGGGAAATAAGATATACAGGCACTGGGAGATCCATCTTGCCCTACCTGAAAGTCAGAGTGAGGGGGAATGGGAGAGGATATAGGAGAGAGCAGATTGGGGAAGGGAGTTTTCAGTAGGACTGCTGTTTTGGGGTAGTGGATAGTGAAAAGATGGGGAGAAAATTTGTAACTCAAAATCTTGTGGAAATGAATGTTATAAACTAAAAACAAACCAAAAATGCATTTTAAAAAAAGAGGAAAAAAAAGAGAATAAGGAATAAATTAGCAAAGAATAACAGGATTCCTTTACAGCAGTGAGAGCCTATTTGGAATTAGATAACATAAATTTGTAGTGATCCAGTAGTGAGACTTCCAACCAGCAGTGTAGCAGCATATGAACAGGTGTAGAGGAAACTACCTGTAGGACATCTTAATACTAATGTGTTCTATCATTATTTAAGGACATTCCTTGGGGCATCTCTCCTTCACATTTTCATGTGTGCCTGAAGGAGACAAACTAATTTAAGTATTAGTCTAGCCAAATCATAAAAAAGATGGTGAATCAGAAGGAGGAAGAGCAACAAATTTGGACACTAATTTAAAATGACTCGGATCTGGATTATCCATACTATTGTTCTCCTATATTAATGCAGATAATCCAGTTATATTAGGAAATGTAACTTCTACATATTCTTTCATTTTCCCCTTTGAATTATATATGGCTTGTTATAATTTAAGGAAGCATGAAATGTGAGAAATGGAAGGGACTTCAGAGGTCATTTCATTTAACCCATACCTAATGCAAAAATTTGCTTTACAATATTCCCAACAAATGACCATTCATCTTCACTTCAATATATATGATCACAATGAAATGCCAATTATGTGCGAAGTATTGCGCTAGAATATAAAGACACAAGTTTAAACAAGTTCCTACCTTCAAAGAAGTTGTATCCTAGAGGTGGTGAGGACTGAGGATAATTTACAACACCTATGTGGATGAGTATACTACAAGGTAATTTGAGGAGAGAGAGCGCTAGCAAATGGGAGAGTTCAGGGAAGGCTTCACAGAGGAGGCAGGTGGTGTCACATGAGTTAAGCCTTGAAGAAAATGATTCTGTCAGGTGGAGTTAAAGATAGAAGAGCATGCTCCGAGGATATCAGAGGTCTTGTAAGAATGCAGAGAGAGACACAGGTGAGAAAATGTTAAGTTTGAGGAAAAGTCAGTCTAGTCATGCTAGAATGCAGTCCTCCAAAGGTGAGGAACACCAATACCTCCAGGCATACAACTCCTTTTCTGCATGCTCTAAATCTAAGGATAACTTCCTTATAAATAAGCCTTTTAAGGTCTGGAACTGATGCTCAAAGCGGTCAAGTGTCTGACCAGGGTTTAACCAGGACTTCTCTGACTCTATTATAGCACACAGTCTCAGGGATGTAAGGGATTTGCCCAAGGTAACATAGGAAGTCATCAGGGGGCAAATCTGAACCCAGGGTCCGATGCCAGTGTGGTCTTTCCATTATACCTATGTGTATAATTTGTGTGGAGTCTGAAGATCATTCCCACTGAATAAAGTATAAGGTTACTATGCTTACTATGCTTATTTTGTTTCTGTTTTTAACTGCAATCATCTTTTATAGTCCTGTCCATTTAATCCATTGAACCTATTCTTTCATCATCTAGCTGCCTTGAATATAACTCTTCTAAAGTTATTTATGTTTATAGCATTTGCTATAAACCAGTTTGTTCCTGGCCTCATCCTTCCCAGCAGTGAAAGTCAGTTATGGTAAGTTCCCTGTTGAACCACATTTCTCTGAAGACACCTAGCTCCCCATTTTCTTCCTCACAGCAATCTTTTTTGTTGGTTTCATCATTATTTCCCTTGTGAGAATCTTTAGTGTCTCTTAATATGACTTCCCTTTTAGAATCTTATGCCATGGAACAATAATAGCTAGCATTTATATAGGTCTTTAGGCTTTGCAAAGCACTTTAAAAATATCATTTCATTTTATCCTCAAAACAATCTTGAAGGATAGATGCATTTATTACCCCCATTTCATGGAGGAACTGAGGCTGATTAAATGACTTGCCCAAGGTCACACAGCTGTTGTGTCTGTGGATAGATCTGAGCTCAAGTCTTCTTGATTCCAAATCCAGAACTCTTACCTATATGGCACTCAGCTACCCAGTTTCTTTCTGAACAGAGTATCTCTCACATTATAGCTGGTATTACTCCTTCCTCTATCATAAAATTTATAGCAGCACATCTACTTCTAATGTTCCTATCATTTCTACTTTGATTTCCTTTCTTTTTTTGTCAGAGGAAGACCAATCAAATAATTAATTAGCACTTATTAAGCAACTATTCTATTAAAGAGTCAAATAATATGATGGGCACCAGGGATACAAAGAAAGAAGTGAAATAATCCCTGCTTTCCAGAAGTTATATTCTCATGGTCTAAAACAGTACTGCTTCTATTTCTATAAGGATGAAATTATCTAAGTATCTTTCTCACATATTCAAGTACAATCAACTTTCCATGTTCCATGTAAGGATTATCCTTATTAGTTACTTATGCTAAAAAATCTCACTTCCAAGGTTATAAACAAAGCTTCCCTTAAAGTATGGCATTCTGCTGTACTTTGGCTGTTTTGTTCTGTTTCCCCTATTTACTCTTTAAGCATTTATTTCTTGTCTTATTACTACCGTTGGCATTTCTAGAATTGTATCAAATAATAATGGTGGTAACTGTGGGGAAACAGACGTGTTTTATCTGTTTTTGTACTTGTTGGAAAAGTTTCCAATATAGCCTCATTGCATAAGATATTTGCTTTTAGTTTTAGATATTTTCTATGGTATTAAAAAAAATTCCTAGGGCTATGCCTATATTTTGTAGGATTTTTGGAATAAATGAATGCTGTTCTTTGTCAAAGGCTTTTTTGGGACACCTAAGAAAATTCTGTGAATTTTGAATGTTTTTGTTTCAAATATCATTCATTATGATGACTGTTTTCCTAGAATGCAAAACCATCCTTGCATCCCTTGTAATCCAACTTGGTCAAAATGAATGATTTATTGGATAAATTACTATAACATACTTAACAGGATATATTTTTAAAATTTTGAATGGATATTAATTAATGATACT
Source organism: Pseudocheirus occidentalis (assembly GCA_028646575.1). Taxonomy (NCBI): domain Eukaryota; kingdom Metazoa; phylum Chordata; class Mammalia; order Diprotodontia; family Pseudocheiridae; genus Pseudocheirus; species Pseudocheirus occidentalis. The sequence continues at coordinate 86,334,177 of CM053600.1, forward strand.
GGTCTATAGTTCTATGTTTTATCCCTATCTGGTTTAGGTTAGCAATACCTACTTACTTTTACTTTAAATGCCCCTAACATCAAAATTTCTAAATTCCTTGGAGACTGAATTTTGCTTTGGGTGGAGCTCTTCATTCCCAGCAATTTCTGGGTTGCAGGTCAGAGTAGAAGAGATTGATGGGAAACTGGACATAGTTCTTTCTGGGTCAGATTTTCCAAAAATCAGTTATTTTATCCAAGTGAATAAGAACATGAAGCATAGTTTTATTTAAAGGTATACATACTCCGAAGCAAAACAAAGTTATTTTAGATCCACAACAACCCTGGTTCTTTCCATTAATAGAGATAATCAATAAATAATGGAATACTTTCTTTGACGCAAGTAATATATGAAACATAGAGACCTCTCAAAAGGATTAAAGTATTTAATTCTGTAACACTGCATTAATAAGTCATAACTATACAGCTAGGAGATATAGTGGATGGAGTGCTGGACCTGGAGTCAGGAAGATCTGAGTTCAACTCCTGCCTGAAATATTTCTAGTATGTGACCGTGGGGCTAGTAAAGAAAAGCACCTACCCTCCCAGGGTTGTTAAGGGAATGAAATATTTGTAAATGCTCTGCAAATTTTAAAGTGATCTATAAAATGCTAGCTATTTTTGTCAGTACCTTATAATACAAAATAACAAACTAGAACAGATTAAAGGTCTCTCTCTCTCCATACGTTCAAAAATGGGATATTTTGGGGCAGCTAGGTGGTGCAGTGAATAGAGCACCAGCCCTGGAATTAGGAAGACGTGAGTTCAAAATCCGGCCTCAGACCCTTGACACAAAAAACTAGCCAGGTGACTTTAGGCAAGTCACTTAACCCCAACTGCCCTCCAAAAAGCAAAAAACAAACAAACAAAACAAAAACAAAAACAAAAATCAAATATTTTGGTTGCTCTGACCTGTAAGCATTGTTCTAATGTTATATAATTTTGTACAATGGTAAGAGACCCTATTTGAAGCAAAAGTAGAAATCACAAGTGTTTAACAATTTTTTGATAGTTAATGTAATGACAAGCTACCTTATCTTAATAAAAAGAAAAATAAATTTCTTCCTAAGAATATTATACATGGTTTATGTGCTTATAAAACTGATTCATTAAAAAACATATTTCAAAGTAGTAAGTTTACAATGCTTTTTGAATATGTGTACTGTTTTTTACTGTTTGCTTAATTAAAACAAAAACATGCATGTAGTCTTCATTTCAAAACAGAATACAACACTGCTTTTTCCTTCTTTTATAGTGTAATTAGTAAAACAGTAACATAATACACGTAAAATGTTAGTAAAAACCAAAATTTTCTTTTCACTTACCAGCCCAAGTTGCCCCCTCTGGAACTTCAATAAAATGCCTTCGGATCTGGCCAGGTTTAAAATGTACATCTGTAAAGGCTAGGTCATAATGTGATGATTCATTTACTCTGAAAAAATAAAATAAAATTAATACATGTAAAGGAAGCTAAAAAAGAACACATGGCAAACACATATTCTGTAAGCATTTGTGGGATGAACTGAATACTTTAATCCTTTAAAATCTTAAATCCCATTTTTCTTTCAAGCTTAAGTAATTTTCACAAAGAAAATAACTCATATCTACTTGTGTCTGGAGTCACTATCCATAATACTGAATGACAGATCTTTCCAAAAGAATGTAATATTCAGCAAAGAACAACATAAGTAATATTAGGCTCTTGGGAGAAAATGTTACCTTGATTATTCCTGATTTGTCTTAAAAATTATGACGCATCAGTCATTACCACATACTCCAGATGAAATAGCATTAAATTAACAACATGACTGGTTTAATCTGTTTTTTTAGCTTTTTCCTCATGGCCATTATGTGTGGTTAGTGCAATAGTTGTGCCTTTTGTATTGTCCCATCCATTTAAGAAACAGTAAGAGAAAAATAAAATACTTTTATGTCTTCCTTGTAATCAATGAAGGACAGGAATCATCCAAGTCACAGGTCTAATTAGACATTGTATAATTTAAACTTATAATAAGTTTAGAATTATAATAAGACTGAATCTTATAAGTAATTAATAAGACTAAAATCATATCTATACTTCTATTGAGTGCCACAACATTTAGTACTTAATCAAACTATTTAATATTCATTTAGCACTTAAACTACATGCATAAGAGTCTCATCCAAATATCTAGTTTAAATAACACTTGCTTAAGGTTCCTTCCAGCTGTAATGGTTATATTAGTTCTTTGGCTTCAAACAAGTTATTTTAGTCATCTAGTCATTCTAGTCTAAGTCACTTTAATTGTCTCTTCTACATAATATGTCTTCCTTGATCTTGGTTCTGAGCTGTTGAGTGTTGATAAAGGTCACAAAACTAGATGCTGTTTAAATCCACTACCCTAGACTTCAAATAGATCCATAAGATAAAGTGATCTTTATTTTGCAGATGTCTAAGGTCACATTATAGTTAGTAGGTTAGAAAAGAGAACCTGAGATTTCTGGTTTTAGTACAGTGCTCAAATCTAAGGCAGCAGTAAACTTTAGATTAAAACTCAGTTCTCCTAAATCTATCACTTTTTCTATGATACCATATTACTTCGATAACCAAGAAACATTCCACGAGTTCAAAAATAATATCCTTTAATATGCTATATAGACTCACTTTGCTGATATGATGACAGTTACTGGAATTCTGAATAGAGGGCCAGCTTTAGGTGATGATGTATCATAACCACATACCTTTTAAAAAAAGAATAAAAAATTATTAACATTAGTTACTACAATTACACTGCAAAATAAAACCAATTATTAAATGCAGATGTAGAATAAATTGCTCCATATTTACATTTCAGGGACTTAAAAAAATACCTAACGTGTATGATGGAAACAAAGGCATATTTGTCTTACCTATAGATACTTAGATAAATTTTGAACAAATTAAATGGCTTTATAATTCTCCAGTTTGGGGGTTATTTTTAGAAAGGCATAGGACTTGCGTGATCTATTTAGAATACTGATAAACAATTTGGCTATATTTTGAACTATTTAAACACATAGAATTAAGAACTCACTAATTCGTATGAATTGTGTATTTAAAAGAAGAGAAGGGATAAGAAATGGATCTGTGATTTCACTGGCATAAGGAATACCCAGAGAAGCAAACTCCATCTACTGCACCTTCTCTGCAATTTACAGTCTTAGACTCAGTGCACTGAGAGATTAAGTGACTTGCCGGGAGTCACTGAGCTAATGTGTATCAGAGGTGGAACATACTCAATATCCCAGGTTCCAAGGAAAGCTTTCTGTCTACTATGCCATGCTGTCCATTTAAAAAGGAATTAAGTTTAATTATTCTATATTAAGTATAGCAAGTTGATGCCACGCACGAAATTTTCAGTAACAACAGTTTCTATGTTAAATGCTAAAAATGGTGCCACTTTCCATTCAACAATCTTATAATATTTATTACAGAACAAAAGCAAGCTTCATTTTTACTGCTGTTGCTGAGTTGTTCTATTGTGTTCCAATCTACATGACCCCATGGAATTCTGTCCATGGAGTTTTCCTGGCAAAGATACTATAGTGGTTTTCCATTTCCTTCTCTAGTGTGTCCCCATTTTTACATATGAGGAACTGAGGCAAATAGGGGTTAAATGATTGCCCAGGGTCACCCAGTTAGTAGATGTCTGAGGCTGGATTTATACTCAGATATTCCTGACTCTAGGCCTGGTGCTCTATCCACTACACCACCTAAAGCTTTATTTTACCCATGTTTTAAACAAGAAAAATTTCAAATTAGAGGGAAGTCTAAAAGACACTTGATTGTAATTAAAAAGGAACAGCATTGTGCCCTACAAATTGCTTTATTTTTTTAACTGAATATCAACATGGTATGATTACCAACTAAATCAAGTAAGTTATGAGACTCTATTTCCTAGAAAGCAATAATTCCTTTGGAGTTTTTCACTTAAATGTAAAAAGGCAGAAAAAAGAAGGAAAATTTAGAGAACTTAAAAAAAAAATACCTCTGTAAAATGTAGTCCTTCTCTCAGGCCCCGAGGATCCACTCGTATATTTACATGTCTACACTGATTCATAAGCTCTAGATGAGTAGGGCATTGAACCCATGATGAGTTTGAGGTTAAAGCTAAGTGAAGCTGAAGAGATATTCTTTCAGAATTATCTGCCATTAAAAAAAAAGCTATATATCAATATTTTTCTCATTTAATGTACTTATTTTAAACAAAAGATCTAATCCATGCCAATAGATTTTTAAACAATTTCAAATAACCTCATACTGGTTATGAGCTATGTGAAAAATTAACTCATCTACAACTGAGACAATACATACAATTTTATTCTAGCATATGTGAAGAAAAACTTGTCAAGGTCCAAGTTGGCTTCATTTCTCATTCATCAAAAGAAGTTTTGTCCCATAGGTGCAAAGTGACAGAGAATAGGAATTTCACAAAACATCAAAAAAGTACAATTTTTAAAAATGACACAAATTCAATAGCACCCTTGGAAGAAAGCTTCAGGAGCTAACAATTTGCATTACATGGATCAAGAATGACCTTTTTTGGGGGGAGAGGGAGCAGAAAAAAAGAGAAACTGAATTTCCTAGGCTGAAGGTACAACCATTCATGAACATGATCCCAATATTCATTATCCTAGGAAGTTTGACCTGCTCTGAGCAACCGTGTGGATCTTTCAGGCTCCTGTAAAATGGGGTTTTATCATATTGGTATCAGACTTAATGGAGACATCTGATTGGCTCTTGCCCTATTGTAGCTTAAGGTGGCCACTTAGCCTTTAGCCTCCTTCAGTGGCAGGGATCACAAGTGTGAACCAAAATGCCTAGCAAAAGACTTACATTTTTTCTTAAAGCTGTTAAAGACAAAAATGAAACTGCTTTGGATCTATGACTTATCTCACTGACGAGTGTACTCTCTCTACCAATGTATAGTGCAACCAATACATACCTTCTTGTGCTAAGTTACTCTTACCCACGTCCTTTCAAAAACGCTTCATTAGAGATCTAATCAGTGTTCTACTTAGGCTTTTCTCTAACTCTTATTATTTTAGGCACATCAGAACCACATTTATGCTGTCTATATATTCTTACCTCATTCTAAATGACTACCAATCAACTGCATTTCATAATCTGTACACTTGGTTCACTCGGTTCTTCCTGTAGGAATTGCTAGGCCATGGACCTTTCTGAGATGGTTAAAGAATGTTAGAATGTGCCTTAAAATCAGGACAATGTCATTGGTAAACAACAGCTCCTGGAAAACCTCATAATCAGCATGGAATCCTTAATTTATTTGTACATTGCAGAAGAAGTCCTTTGGTGAGCATATATGCTCCTGTTTTATGCCTTACTTGATACTGATAATCAGAGAATTGTTGAACAAAATCACGTCTTTGCTTATATATGAAAAGAAATCTTTAATATATATGATTTTTTTTTTTTTTTGCTTTTTGGAGGGCAGTTAGGGTTAAGTGACTTGCCCAAGGTCACACGGCTAGTTTTTGTGTTAAGTGTCTGACGCCGGATTTGAACTCAGGTCCTCCTGACTCCAGGGCCGGTGCTCTTATTCACTGTGCCACCTAGCCGCCCCCAATGTATATGATTTTAACGTATGCCTATTTAAGAGTATTTTTTTTAAAAAACCAGTAATACATAATAACTCAAAATCAACTATCATTAAAGATGTGTTGTGCTGCATAGAATCATCTATAAAAGCATACTTATTACCATCTATCTCAAATTTTCGTCAATACACTTACGGAATTTTTAAAGAAATCATTGGATCACAGATTTAAAGCTAGAAGTTCAGATGCCATACAGTTCTGCCTATTCGCTTTACAAATGAGGAAACTCGCCCAGAGAGGGTGATTTGCCCAACGTATATCGCTGAGCGGTGACTTGAGCTCAGGTCATCTCCAATCCACTATGTTTTCCACTGAACCATGCTGCCACCCTAACTCATGAATCACATAGTTTATACTTTCTCAGTCTATTCTTGATGTATTTAAACAAAATTTACAACTAAAACTGTCTGAATATGCATTTCTAAACTATTAACTTATAATTTTGGAAACTGGTATAATTAGCACTTCTCCGTTGTACCCATAAGAGTATCTACACATGCATCATGTTTGAGTATAAATATTTCTACAAAATTTAGCTTTATATATTAACTACTTACCAGTATTCTCAGGAAATACAGGTTCTATGCCAACCCCATGATCTGAAGGTGCAGCTACCTGGACAGGATCTCGGAGGTAGATGCCACGGTTACTTCCAACAGTAATAGTAAAACCTATTTTATTGGTGAATGATGTATTCTGAACGAGGTAGTCATATGCTTTATCAACCTGAGCAGAACAACATATTGACAATTAGGAACATCTAAGTTTAGGCCTAGAAACTTAGTTTGGCTGCAAATCACCCATCACCAAAGACTGCAACTAAATGGAAGAAATTTGATGGAAAAAAGTTAAAATTTTAAATCAACCATAAAAAATACAGGCTTACACTCCTAAGAATATTACAGGAAGAGCTCTAATAACTAACATATATTGAATTTTCTAGGGTGGAACTTTAAGCTTCAAACGATGGTGATTTTACGTGTGGTCCTTTGAAGTTTAATTTTAGATTAACAAACTGTTCATTAGCCTACAAATTAATAGGTAGTTCTATGATTCCACTCTTAAGTATGAAGAACTTAAAAATTATGAGTGGTTAAAATGATCTCTGTGAGAAAACATCTCTATTCTTCAAATCCCACCAAATCCAATTTTATGTAATGGTAAAGGGCAGTAACGCTGTTCATTCAAAAATGGTTTTTATTATTTGATGTTGCAGTGTAATTAAATTGCTTCGTCACATTTCCTTTTCAAATCTCATCTTGGTTTGGTCCTGGGTCTCTTCGCCACTGGCAGCTTTGAAATCCTGTTAGTGTAGAGAGGAGAGGTAGCTTCTAACAAATACTATATATATTACTATACAATAAGATTATTACTTTTACTTAATAAATGAGTACTAACCTCTAGCTTTGGTAAAAACTAAGTAATTCTGCCTCAATTTCTATTTTCAAATTAGAAGAAAAATATTTTCTTAATGACTAGTTCTAAATCTACATAGTAACTACATCATGAAAATCTCTTCAAATTGTAACAATGGTTTTAGTAAAAGCAAAGTAGCTCAAGTTACAAAAATTCATTTAGCAGTACTCTAAATACTATTGGTTTCACCTTCACCTCTTCTTAACTTTGCTCATGCTCCTATTCCTAAGTAACCTCAGGTTAGAAGTCACTCAATCTATCATGATTTAGTTTTACCCATTCTCTTAGCCATGTTCCATCTTTATTTGTATCCCAATACTTTGCTTAAAAAAAAAACCTAAAGACTGAGTGTAGAGAATGAATAAGAAAAATATTCTCTCTTCTGTAGAACAAGAAACTATATTAAGTAAAAGAATGGAACCTAAGATTTAGACAAAAAAAAAAAAACAAAAAAATTTCAAAGGGATTATCCTAAAATGAGCTTGTGCTAGGCTATCATTTTAATGATTTATAATTCATTTTCTGGTATGTGAAAACAATACCTGAATAATACCATGTCCTTGAGCAAATACTTCTATATTCTCAGCCTTCACTGCAGTATTTTCCAGTGCTCTTCTGACTGAATGAACTGTATAATGAATTTCATTAGCTTTCAGTCCTAAAATATAGGAAAAGAAAGTCCATTTGTAGATACCTGGCTTCAGGAAACATTTTCTTTCAACTTGTGCTTACATGTAGCCTTTTTTGTTTTAGAGCATATCAGTTCTGACTCAGAAATGAAAAATACAAATTTACTGAAATAATAGTTAAACTATATACTTCTTCAAAGCTTGTAAAGTATTTTTTACATTCCTGATTTCATTAAATAAAAATCCTGTGAGGTAGATGCCATTATCACACTTTATATATGAGGAAACTAAGGATCCCCATATTTAAGTGACTTGAAGAGACTGCCAAACTGGTAAATGTTTGACAACATTTGACCCCAGGTCTTTCAGACTGCGCCACCCCCCACCCCCCATCACATCCTGGCCAGCACTCTAGTCACCACATCACCCTGTCAAAATAAAAATTTTGGGTGGCCAAAGGCCATGAGGAAGTGAAAGACAGTGGTAACTATATGTGGCCAAGGAACAATGGCCAAATGATAACAATGGCCAACAATGGTAACTGTATGTGGCCAAAGGAACAATGAATGGAAGGGTAACAAAACTTACTTCCATGTTAAAAAAACAAAAACAAAACTATTTTGCTTGCTACTCAGAAAAAGAACTAGAGGATGAACCTGACAATTTGGACAGTTAAGAGGCCTGACTATATCACTTCTCTAAGTGGCTCACTATTGCTTTTAGGACAAAATATAAACTTGATTTTGGACTTAAAGTCCTTCCCATCTAGCCCCAACTTACCTTTCTAGGACAATCACACATTGTTTCCTTGTATTTTGCAGTCTGACAAAATTGACCTTTCTACTGTTCTTTACACGACTCCATACTTCTGTATTATCTATCCTCAGTACTTGGAATGTCACTGCCTCCTCACCCCCTACCTCAACCCTATCTTCTAAATGAAGCCTGTCCTAATACCTACAGCTCTCAGGTCTCTCCATCCTTCTTTGTGTTTATTTTGTATAGATTGTACGTGCTGCCTCCTCCAACAGGACGCACAATCTTTGAGAGCAGAAACTGTTTCATTTTTGGTTTTGTATCCCTTAGGCCTAGGAGTGCTGAAGAGGTTTTAAAATAATGTATTGATTAACTGGACATACTTTCTATGGGGATTTACAGAAGAACATGGGAGAAAATCTGCATAGTATGAGAAGGTTGTAATTTTTATCACTGGAAAGAATATCTATATGGATGCTTCCACAGATACATTAAAGGATAGACATGACCTATCAAAAGACATACTCAGATGATTTCTTTACCTGAGAGTATCAAAGCAATGCCTCCACAAGCATTAGGAGAGGACATAGATGTCCCATTCATAAGCTGGGTTCCCCGTAATGTCCAGTTAGGAACAGAAGCAATAGCTCCACCTGGTGCACTAATACTCACTCCAAGTGCTCCATCGGTACTAAGAATTTAAAAAAAAAAAATTTAACCTTAAATAAGCAATATAGGCAATAAAAGTTCAAGGAACAATGATTCATTATAGGGCTAAGGCTACTTTTCTTTCTCATCTGTACTAGAATACTGGTGAAACACCAAAGGCAGTTTTATAGCAGAAAATCCATACACACTGCCTTTGGTGTTTCTCCACTGAATTTACCAAGTGATCTCACTGCACAGAATCACCATTACCCTAAGAGAGAAAAAATGAAAATAACACTTGAGAAAGTGTTATACTTTTGGGATACTTTTTAGTTCACAAGAGGCTGAATGACCTAAAAAAAGGAATAACTCTGTCCACTTAAAACTATTCAGTTGCTTTTAGTCCTCAGCCTGAATTTTTCCTGATCCAAACTATTACTTCAAAAGCTAAAAATGGAATGGGTCCTAAAAGGACTTTTCAAGTCTGTAATTATGGTGAAGCTCTGCAAATGCCTGAAGGACATTTTGACTTTATCATAATTCTAAGCTTTAGTAATATAAGATAAAATATTTATAAAATTATCCTAAAGACATCAAGAATGTCATTCTTATAGCTATTCAGGTTACAGTAACTGAGACCTGAGATAAACACTTTCAAATTATTATTTTTTCCGCAAACTATATTAAAAAATACATTAAACTGATTGAACTGAGTTTCATTCTTCTATTCACCATTTTACTTTGCATGAAGAATATCAGCAAAATCAGAAACTGCCAAAAGAACTAATAGGGAGAATGAATGAAATTAAACTTCTACTCACAGAGTCTATTTGTGGGGAAACAATAGTTTATATAAAAGTCATAAATTAACTCCAGTGTTCCTTCAAACACTAAACCCTAGGCTCACGTAGTTCGGGAAAATGGTTGGTCTAATCTAAGATCATACAGTTGCCAAATATAAGAACTTGGGTTTTAATTCAGGTCTTCTATGTTCTTTTCCCATTATCCCTTTAATTTGATACCGTTAAGATATTAATTTTGACCTACCTAGGGCCTCTGGAAGACCAGGTGTATTGATTTGCGGGTAATTTCTCTCTTAGTGAATACTCAGCCACCATCATATCAGGAGAAACATAAGCACCAACTCCTACAAAACAAATTTCAGAATGAACAAAAACATAAACGCTTTTCAACGTTATATAATATGGAAATAATAATTGTTCCATTAAATGTCACTAGATTTATTGCAGAAGAAGAAAATCATTTTTAGTTAACTGGTACACCTACAATATTTATTAAATATATTGTATTAAGATAGCAGGGAAAGTTGCAAAGAACAGACATTTGTCACCAGCGTTTACAATTTGAAGAAGAAGCTTAATACAAATAAACATAAATGACAAAGTAAGGTATGACAGATTTTGACAGAACAGAAAAATCTACACAAGGCATTCAGAAAGAATATAAATACTCAGAATTCAGAGTTAGAAGCTTTAGGAATAATCTAGTCCAATGCACTCATTTTACAAATGAGGACACTGAGGATAGATAAATTAAGTGATTTTCCTATAGTCACACAGCAACAGAGTGAACTCCCAACAAATGAATGTCCTTTCTATTATACAATACCGACATACAACCTGAGTGTAGAAGGCAGAGAATTCAAGATGTAATTACAAATAACTTCTACGTGTGTTTTTTAAGACTCATTAGTAATATTTACTTTAAATGAACTGCTCCCTTCCCTAGACCAACAATTGTTACAGAATTGGTTGCCTGATAAGATTACACTGTTTTTTTCCATCACTGTTAGGAAACATAATATTGCATATAACTTAATACTGCAACTGCATTAAGTGGCATCCAATGGTTTTTTATTTGACGGTTCTATGGCTTTTTTCCTTCCCTCTTTTAGCTATCACATCTCAACATTATGTTCTAGCAGCTCTAACCCACCCTTTCTATTTCTGATTTGTTATTCCTAACAAACTATTGCAAAACCTATACCACAGTTTGTTAAATCTGCAAAACCTAAACTGTACACACAATTCTGGCCTCAAATTAACTCTCTACAAAGCTAAGTAGATAGAGGAAGGGCCTCTTGCTGTTTATAGTCCTCTAGTTCAGAGGCCAAAGCCTTTTGATTTCAACAAATGTGATGATCTGCATTTTTAAAATTTCTACTAGTTATAAGTATGAAGTCTTAGTAGGTAAACAGTATAAATAAAAATAATGAAATAAGACTCTAAATCAAGCAGAACAGCTGAACTTGACTACAGGGTAGACACAGAGTCTGATCTCCTTATCTGTGCATTCCATCTCTTTAGGACTATGTTTCACTTAAATTCTGTGTCTGCCTTTTCCTTAGCACTGTAGATTATCTAAAAAGGAGTTTAGTATGTATTACTGTAAAACTGAATTGGATAAATGAGACTAAAAACTTAGAAGCATCCACAAATATATACAGTTCACAGAACTGATAAAATAGGTAATGAATTTGGTTTACTGTAACTGAGCATGCAAAATTACAGAACTGAATTACTTGTAGAAAATTTAAAAACTAAATTAAATTATCTAATGAACATGAAAATGTTTTCAATATATTCTGACTTTTTGTATTAAAAATTAAGTAGTAGCATTACCTCCTCCCACTTCTTTGGAGTCCCTTTATCTTTTAGTTTAAAAAAAAATACATCAAAAGTGGTATTCAGTTCTTGTAATTAGTATCTTTTTTAACTATCATGCATAATTTTAGTTTAAATAATCAATAAATTACAGCACTAAGAACAAACTTAAGGCCATATACATTATACAAATTTAAGGTTTGGATTAGATGATGTCTGAAGTCACTAACAGTCCTATGATTCTGTCATTTTAATTCTGGTAGACAGAAAAAAGGCACCTATTGAATTGGATCACAAACCACTTATTTAATTCAACTGAACAAATATTTACTATAAACAACGTATAAGGCACTGTGTAGGTACCAAGGGCACAAAGATAAAAAATGAAGGCATTCCTACCATAGAGGAGTACCCATTTCTATTGGGTAGAGATATCCCAATATATATCCCAAATATATACAAAGCAATTTCAATATGTAGAGAGTGTGAATACCTGGGAAGATTAGAAAAACTCTTGTAGAAATTGGGATCTGAGCTGTGCTTTAAAGGAATTTAGAAGTCTTATAAAGTACAGATGAAGAGGAAGCATATTTTAGACATAAGGGAGCACAAGTACAAAGGCATTACCAGGACAAGAAGAGAAATTCTACGCACAAGTGAAAGTTAGCAGGCCAGATTAAAATAGAGAATGAGTGACAGGTAATTATATAAAAAAGAAGGAAAAGAGAAATGCAAACCATATGGTGAAATGCTGACTCTTTCATTAGGGAAACTGTGCAGAGAAAACATTAAAGTAAGAAACCCTCCAAATAAGAAAGAACTTCCAAAAGGAGAACCATCTACCAGCATGAGATAATTAGAAAATTAAAAGAATCCTGTCAGAGCTAACAACATAACAAAAGGGTTTTGATACAAAAGATAAGTGGAGGATGAAAAGAGGATTTGTTTTTTATCCAGAGTCCTTCAAATAAAGGAAAAGAAAGCAGCTAATCCTAAGAAAGGAGATGTTTGCTGCTTAACTGAAGACTGTTTCATAGGAATCAGAAAACTTAAGAACTCGTAGAGCTTATCTAGACCAAACTTCTCATTTTACAAATAAAGAAATTAGCTCCAAAAAGAACATTAAATACCAGGGTCAAACATCTAACATCTACTGCTTAGCCGCAAAGTTGGGATTAGAATTCAGCACTTCTAACTTTTCCACTACACCATACCATATCAGCATTAAGTTTAGATACTGGCATTTCTTTTTGATTGCAGAGAACAGAGAAAATAAGTCCTTGTTAACTGAAAAAAAAAATTATAGCTATCCTGAAAACTGTGTTCACAGCCCTGGACAGAAAGTGATGGGAAGAGATGCGATCTTGAACTAGGGAATGGTTATGTTAAAAATATTATTCTCTGCTGCCACCTCTTGGTGGTGACCTAAATTGAAGGAGAAAAAAAACAAAACCTATGAATTCCCTGAAATCTATATTAAAAGTGACAATTAAAAGTGACAAGATCATGATACCAGGCTTAAAACAAAATTTGTTTCTATAACCCTAAGTGGGCCTACCCCAAACCTTCAGGTGTGTAAAAATAGCTTTTTTAACCAAAAATTCTTTTATTCTTTCTATTACATGGTAGAATTAAAATTTCTCTAATTTTGTAGCAGCTAAATAAAATTATGTTTCTATAGAATGGACTAACAATCTTTATATTTCCTCTAATCAGTAGAGAGGTAGATGAACTAGAGGAAAAGATGTTGCACATGCTGTTAAATGCTCGTTATTTTATAGATTTGTTTTACTTGATTGCTTTGTTAAAAAGGAAGTGGGACAGTACACTAGGAAATAAAATGGTGACAAAAAGCCATAAACAAAATTTTAGAAAAAAGAATGGACTATGGATCAAGGTCATTCTGCTAAAAATCTTTTCCTGGGAAAATGAAAGCAACATTGGAAGAACATGATTTTTAAAAATATTCTGGAATATCTGAATTACGATGGCAAATAAAGTAATGTTATGACATGTACTTAAGAGACAGTAGGAATTTAATTTGCAAAAAAGAACATAACAGCCACTACAAATCCAGCTAATGAATTTGTTTTAAGCTACTCAAGAATGGGTGGGTAAAAGGCAAGATGGCTTCCAACAGCTGGCAAAACCCTGTGGATGAAATCATTTGGAGACTAACAAAGAAAAAAATTTCTTCTTACCTGGTGATATAATTGAAGGAAAAAATAATCTATAGGTCAATCGGATTTAATCTATAGGTCAATCGGATTTATCCCTGCAAACTACTCATCTGAGGTTGGTGGGGTAGAAAGAAGGCAGGGGTGGTTGTTATTCAGGTTTTTTTCAGTCTTTGTGATCCCATTTGGGATTTTCCTGACAAAGATACTAGAGTGGTTTGCCATTTCCTTCTCCAGCTCATTTTATAGATAGGAAACTGAGACAAATACAGTTAAGTGACTTGTCTAGGGTCACACAGCAAGGTAAGTGTCTGAGGCTGATCTGAACTCAGGAAGATGAGTCTTCCTGACTCCAGGCCTGCTACTCTATCTACTATGTCATACAATTGTCCTACAGGGGTAGGTACAGTACATAAAAGGGGTTTTTCCATAAGCCTGAGCTCCTATATCAAATGCTAAGACCTGGATGGAAAGATTCTAGATGTCTTGATACTAAATAAGCTTTCCAAACCGAATCTATATCACTTGGAAATATACAGTTTGATTTACCTTATATTTGGCCCAAATGAAAATGGGTAGATTATACTTGAAGACAAAAATGGAAATAAGAGATGTGTTAGGAACAAGAGGTAGGACAAAAAAAAAAAAAAAAAAAAAGAGACCAAGACCTAGTACATGTAGGACCAGAATTAATTGTCAATAACATTTTTATAATTCTATAAGTTTTTCTAATGGTTTTATTTTGTGTCTTCCCAACTAAGCTTTCACATAGTACTTAGTAATAAAACCCCCAAACATATTTTTAAAAGTTATGTGTGGTTTTTAAGGGGCAGAGCAAAAGGAAAAGGAAATGCTTGAATGATAGGGGACTTTAGCTTCTAAGGAGAAAGGTGGCAGTGAGGTTTCAGGAAGAATCAGAGTTCAAAGTTCTACAGCCTTTTGGTGGAAGAAATGGGGACTGTGGAGAATACCGCGGCTAATACAAGATTCTTTTTTGTTTATTTTTACTTATTATTATCATGCACATTGAACAAATTTAAAATAATACTAAAGGCTGAGGTAACATTCGAATCTTCCAGTCACTCTTGTTTTACAAATGCCAAGTGATAAGAAAAAACTGGAGTTCCACTATAATACAGGTTATCTTTTACCCTTCAGAAAAACTGTACACCAACTAAAAATTTCCACCTGTCTTCCACAACAGAAATAAGAATTCTTTCTCACTTAAAAATGTGTGTGTGTGTGTGTGTGTATGTGTGTGTGTTAAGGTCTATTATTCTGGGTAATATGCTGGGGCTAGAACGACAAAAAAAAAAATTAAAAAAAAAAAAAACAGCCTCTGCCCCCAGAAAACTCATTTTTTTCTTGAGGGTGGGGAGGGACAGTGAACACAGGAAGGTGGAGGGTATTTTACAATATATCTATCAGATTTGGGTTTTCGGAATGTGCAATATCAATCCAAAAGTATGCTAAATTCAATTAAAAATAATGAGAAAAAAAAGTATTTTTTTCCTCTTAAGATACTCTGGTTCTGCTGTTCCAACACATTGAACTGAATCTTATCATAGGTACCAATAAAAAATTTTAGAACAAAATATGCACAAATGGCTTTTTAAGCAAAGAACTAACCTATTACACTTGAAGTAGTTCCACCTGGACAACCTACTGTGGAGAGACAAGGACCATTATTCCCAGCACTTGAAACATAGATTATATTATGCTTCCACACAGCTTCATTAATAACTTCACAAATCCTCCTGAAAAAGAGACAGAAGCCCTTGAATGCACAAAACATTTTCCAACATTTTCTATGGAACTCACATACTAAGCTGTTTTGTAGTAAGTACAATTACTTGAATGTGAAAAAAACAGAGATTAGTTAGTTGTATAAGGAACGGCCCATTGTAGAACTAAAAGAATCATAGGGACGACCTAAAACAGTAAAGAAAAAAAGTGGGGAAAAAGGACATACAGATCATCTCTAGAAAGTTTTAATTACAGCAGAACTTGGCTGTGCTGGAGGGGGACTGAGAGAAATATGCTGGTAGAAAAGACTGAAGAACGCAGATTAGAGAGAAGAAAGAGAAAACTCAATTCAGTATTTATTAAGTGCTGACTCTGAGGAGCATAGCATGCAGAAGGCTGGGAATACAAAGATAAAATGATAGGAGGACCCTGCCTTCTAGCAGCTAAAGATATGATGGGAAGCAAGGAACTGGATTCATCATGAAAAGGGTTAATAAGCCAGAGGAATAAGATGAGCATGTTATAAAACAGGAAGCCTTTTAAGGGCTAAACAAGAGCAAAATAAAGGGGAAATTGATGAATTTTAAAAATTAAGGAGATGGAGGAGTTAATGTAAATGAGCTTTAAAAGAATGCTGCCACAAGTAAATAAATTTATCTTGAAAATAAAGCACACAAGGTTTATTCAGATAAAAGGTGTCAGGAGCAGGAATAAGATCGGATAGAAAATGAAAAGATGTTAGGAGAGTTGAACAGTATCAGGGCAAGTTTATTTCTCAGCAAGGGTTATACTTAGGTTTGGCTGATAAAATACCTATTGTATTTTATTTAAACTAAAGAAAGATGAGATTAATAGCTTATTTTCATGGTTCTAGAAAATATAGTTAAGTCACAACCTAGCTATATCTAATACTTTTCTTTCGGTTACTGCTCATCATACTATTGATGACATTCAATATTATTAACAAGTTCAAGTTTTGCTATAATGTATGCTTGAAAAATGTGAATTTGTCCCAGTAAAGTCAATCAACAGCCTGAAGTTGTGGATGTGTTCATTATTATAATATTTATGTATTTCCAAACCATTTAACATGTATTTATTAGCTCCTATTTTTAAAAATTTGTCACTGATCAAGTTTTTGAGTGCTGTGCCCTAACCCCATTTTTCTCATAAGCCTGATGGTTTTCATTGCTTGATTTTGCATATCAAGATACTATAATATTTTGCTGTTGTTTAGTTGTTTTTCAGTTATATCTGACTCTTAGTGACCACATTTGGGTGGCAAAGATACTGGAATCGTTTGCCATTTTCTTCTCCAGCTCATCTGACAGATGAGTTACTGAGGCAAAGAGGGTTAAGTGAATTGCCCAGGGTCACACATCAAGTAAGTGTCTGAGCTCAGATTCGAATGCAGGGAGATGAAACTTCCTGACTTCAGGCCGATCACTCTACCAATTGTGCCATCTAAATGCCCTTGCCCCCAAAGCATGCAAAATCAAGTAATAAAAACCACCAAGCTAAAGAAGAAAATGGGGTTTGGGGTACAACAGATTATGTGGAAGTTTTTATAGATGTGATCACGTATCATTAGTCAAATTGTATCCATACTCACCCAGAATTCGGCCAGTGGGTTGCTTCTCCATAACTATAATTGACAAGATCACATTTATGATTTATGGCTTCTATCATCTGTTTAAAAAAAAAAGTTCCACAGTTTTGCTTACATTACATTTTAGGAATAGAGCACTTTTTGTAGACCAAGCTCATACTATTTTTAAAAATTCAAGGTTTCAGATAAAACATGCATCAGTGATTTCCACATAGCTCATAACCATGAATCACAATCTGTTTACAAACTATAGTAATTTTGTAGCTGCTACTGTCCCCAAACAAGTATTTTGAGCTTTGTAACTCCAGTATTTCTCTTGTAATAGAGTTTAAAGAAGCAGAAGGAATTTCAGCAAGTATAAAAACTAGAAAATTTCAGCTCACTCTATTCCTACTCTCTGTGCTATAGATTGGGCAGTTTGTGTTACCATTACCACACATATCTACAGCTCAAGTTTCAATGATCTCTTTAGAATTCACCCACCAGCATTTTAGCGGAAACTTCAATTACTGGTTTTAGAAACAATTATCTAAAAAGCATATTATACTACATTCAAAAACTACATGAAAAAATCTTTTAAATCAAGAAACTTCAAGAATTTTACTTCTACAAGCATTTTATATGGGCTATTAAAAAAGTATTTTTATGAAGAAAAAAATAATAAATTTTAAAAAATTTTATTTTTCAATAAAAATTTCTCTAACCACTTATTTATATTAACAAGTACAATTCATATTTTTTCCAACTATCTCAGAAAAAGTTTTTATTTCTACAGATAAAATACTACACATAAACAAATACTATGCAATAGAGGAGAAAGCATGAAAATTCCAGGAGGATTTCAAATTTAATTTACATAGGATCTACAAGATAAGGATAAATATGTTTAAATAATTTAAAATGTTAATGAAGAGTGAGATACAGTGGAAAGAGTTCTGGCCTAGAAATCAGGAGAGAAATGTGTTCTAATCTCAGTTCTACCACTAATTAACCCTTGAGCAAGCTACTGGAGCTCTTGAGGCCATGGAGTTCTCTTCTCTCACACAATGGCATGGAAACAGATGATTCTCCTTAACATTCCATTTTGCAGCTCTAAAAATTTACTCAAACAGTGCAAATATTATTGTAGGCAATTCTTAGGGTAAAACTCATTTTTACAAAATGAATCTAGATTCAAGGTTACCATATGTTAAAAAAAAAAAAAGATCATTCAGCAATACAAATTGCAAAATGAAAACCTTCACTAAAGTCCTTCTCCCATGCCTCATAAAAAGTTTTATCTCCAAAGACCTGTAGGCATAGTGGTAAGGCAGTTGGGCAGGCAAAAAACATTTTACAGCATAAATAGTGAAGTTAATAGAAATCTGAGGAAAGAAGGGCACTGATTACTAGGGGGAAGGGAAGAAAATCAGGAAAATCTTCAAAAAAAAAAAAAAAAAAGGTAGCACCAGAAGAGAATCTTTAAAGAAAATAAGGACTCAGAAAGGTACAGATGAGAAATACATTTCAGGCAGTCAGTAAATAAACATTTATTAAGTACCTACAAATGTGCCAGACACAGACCTAAGTAGGGATATAAGAAAAGGCAAAAGATATCCCTGCCCTCAAGGAGTTCACAATCTAATGGCACAAGGGACGGCTATGGGTAATTTGAGGAAGTAGTAGGAATTTAAGACTCAGGAAATCTATTGTGGCTGAACTATATGGGATAAATGGAATAATGTGAAATATGAGAACAAAAGGCAATTTGGAGTCAAAATGTGGAAGGCCTTAAATGTCAGGCTAAGGAGCTTGCCTTTTATCCAATAAAAAAGAAATAGGAAGGCATACTGAAGGTATGAGGCAGAAAGACATTTGACTTTCTGTCCTTTAGGAAAATTATTTGGTAATTGTATACAGAAAGGAATGGGGAAAGAGGTAACCAGAAAAAAGGCCAATAGTCTTACAGAAGGTCTAGTCAAGAACTGATGAGGAACTAAAGTGGTGGCCAGGTGAATAGCAAAAAAAATAAAAATAAAAAAAAAAATTAAATAAATGGAAGAATGCAAGAGATATTGTGGAGGTAGAAAGGACTCAATAAATGGTTGGATGAGACAGTTAAGAGACACTGAAGAATTGAGGATGATGAAATTATAAAATTATGTCAAGAAAGTTGATGTCTCCTAAAGAAACAAGGAGGTTTACAGAAGAGGTTTTGAGAGGAAAGCTCAGTAGTGCAGTTTAGGATAAGCTGAGCTGAACTCAGAGATTAAACCAGGAGAAGATGCTCAGTTAGGAGTTAAAAGATGCAGGCCTAGGCTTTAGATGAAAGACAACATGGTATACTGGTGGGTAAAGCACTTAATCTGGCATCAGAATACTCAGGTTCAAATCCCAGTTATGCTACTTACTGTAAGTAGGACCCTAGGGCAAGTATTTTTAAACTTCTCTAAGTCTCCATCTTCCTAATGTGTAAAATGGGAGTGGGGTAGGGGTTAACCTCTGAGATTCCTTCCAGATCTAAATCTCAGATCTTATTCCATTATCCTAATGTCATTGCAGCCAAGGGAAGAAAGGATCTAGAATAAAGAAGCAAACATTTCAAAGGATGCAGAAAAATCAAGGAGGATGAGGACTTAGAAAAGGTCCCTGAATACTAAGAAAATTTTAAAGAACAAAAGAGAACCATCTTGGTTCTTGAAAGCTATGCCAACACAACAGGAGTTGTAGTAGATTATATCCAAGTTGGAAAGGTAACATGTATGGGCCCAACAACATTCTATACATTTTTATGGCATAAGAACACAAAGAAGCTGTCAATAAGACAGCTGGTCAGTAAGTGGCTACAACCACTCATGAAGACTGTTCACTAAAATACAAATTGAACATCCCACATCAATGAATTCTCTGACATTTTGAAATACTGAAGAAAAAAAAGGTCTGAATAATCAAGTTCTATAATACACACCAAGTGTTTTTCCATTTTTTATTTTACTGAGTTCAGAAAAAAATTAAAAAGACATAAAAGCCTCAATAAATATCATTTAAATTTTTTTCACTAATCCTAGGGTAGGGATATAGGTGGGGAAAGAGAACACCAAAAAATATAATTTTGTTAATTTCCTCTTGTCAGGGTTATAGTATTACCATAGACATCTCAACTGTGGACATGGGAGTATTACATTAAATACTTTTAACTGTTTCCTTGGCTTACCAAGAATTTTAATACTAGTAATTGATACTAGTCAAGCGAATCTTTTATGAAACTGACAAAAGTCCACTAAAGCCCACTAAAGGAGCTCAAAACCAGTTTATTTTAATAAAAATCTCTTGTATCTAGCATTGCTAGGGGATTATTTTATACCACATCAGTTAATTGTCAAAATGCCTTAAGCTTATTCCTTTAAAAGCTAAAACATTTTAAACCATTTTACTTGGAAATATAAAATGCAATATTTACTTCCTTGTCACCTTAAACAGAGAATGCATGGCATCTCAGAATTATCATTATATAAAAACAAGAATGATTTCCCCCCTATATATAACCTTTATAAACTTCTAAAAAATTTGGGGTTCTTTATCACTAAAATGAATGGGCCCAGACTACTATGCTTTAAAGTTTTTCTGTTTCTTCTTTCTGTTAGAAGACAATAGTTTCATTTCCTACTGCTATTAGCATATGTATCTCTTATAATCAAGTGCATGGGCTTGTTATATTTTTTTGACAAGCCCTTTTTCATGAACTCCTATATTTTAAGTTAGGCTTTCAGATAAGTGAAGCTAATAAAAGTTAATTTCTAGACATATAGTGTCTTTTGTTTGTTTAGTGGTTAGCACAATCATACATAAATTAGATGTTTTAATACTCTCATGACGACTTCATTAGTTCTACAAGCTCTAAGACGGAAAAGCAAACTTTTTTAAAACCACGTTAGGAATACAGAAAACTGTCAAAGAAGAAAGAATCATTTAACTAAAGACATATAATAAAATTATGGTATGCCTATAATAAAAATGTATTTCTTGGTTTCTTCCCCATTCAAACCATATCACCTTCTAGTTCATTTACACCGTCTATCATCAACCATGTTATGTATGTGTATTTTTAAGTGCTTGACACATCTACTGATCTGCAAACAAAAAAATAACAACTGAAGTATTCATATACCGAAAAAGATCTATCCTTGAAAAGCTAGAAGAGGAAAGACAAGGCAGTTGTATGAATCTGACTGAGTCACTGCATCTCCAGCAGCCTCAATTTCTTATCTGGAAAATGACGTGGAACATCAATTTGATCTCTGAAGTCCTTCCAACTATAATACTCCATGATTACAACATAAGAGAGAAGAACTGATCACTTTTACTCTCACTTGCTCTGTAACTTTATTTTGTCTTTGTGGTCTCCAGATTAGTTAGAACGAATGGAACAGATTACTTTAAGACCTAATGAATTCATAGCTACTCAAACCATACAAGAAAAGGCTAGAAAAGTATTGTAGGGCGATACTGGAGATTTATATAGAGAGGAGTGTCACAGTTCTAAGGTTATGTGACTAAAAAATAACTTAGGAGTACTGAACTCAGAACAAACAATAATTTTTTAAATGATATTTCTAATTGTTAGTCTACTAACATATAAAAGAGATGTTTCTATTATAAAAAACCTTAAATTATCTAAAGAGCTCAATGTAGTAATATAAAACATATGAAACTGAAAATCAGATAGCTCAAATGGTGGGGTTTGAATTTTATTTTATCTTCAATTCCATAATTAGACACACAGGTAAGCAAACCAAAAGGTAAGAAAGCCAACAGGTAAGCAAGCAATTAGAAGGCTAAGCACAAAAAGAATCTTCTATCTCCAAGGTCTAGATTAATATATTGAGTACTCACAGCTCTAATAAGACCTGTGCCGGTTTCCATAGTGCTTAATCTTGTATCACCAATCTTGATTGCAAGAATCTGAGCACCAGGAGCTATACCATTTCGTTCAGGGTCTTGTGGAAAGTATCCAGCAGCTATACTAGCTACATGTGTTCCATGAGCTCCTACAAGCAATAAAACAAATGTGCGAATGAGAAAACTTGAAATTTTATAATGATGGTTTTACTAGTTTTATTTATAGTTATTCATAGGAAAATTTTTTTACTTGGTTTTAAGGTACTGAATAAGGATAATCTTCAGATGTCTTTAAAAAGAAAACACTTTTAGAATGTTGTAACTTCCTTCTAATGTATAATTTATTAATAAGACCCTTGGCACAAAACTATTCTGGGACCCTATTCATGTCACTAACTCATGAGCATTAAAACAGTGCAACAACAATTTAATTAATCATATAGTTACTTTGGACCTATAACTGTACAACTTCTCTGAATTAAATTACAGAATTCTCAAAAGATCTGCAATTTAGATTAAAAGCCTTTGCGCTTAATACTGTGCTAATAGCACAGGAATTTCATGTTCAAAATAATCTCAGCAATATCTAAATAAGAAGTTAACTTCTCCAACAGATCAAATGCTATATAAATTTAGATTTAAAAAATGTAACTGTAGGGCAACGATCAGTCAGAAAAGGTTTCATAAAAGATTGGCTTTAAAATAAATGTATGGTATGAACTGGCAAAGAAAAGACAGAGAGAACTATCAATGCACTTCTTCAAACTTCCTACAAAGGCAAGGATCTGTCATTTTTATGAGCAGTGGTAAAGTATAAAATTTTATTGTAATTTACAGAATGACAGGATTTAGATCTGGGACCTTAGAGATGTAATTCTTTATTTTGCATTTGGGAAAGAGAGAGCTGAAGTTAAGTGCTTTACCCAAACTCACACATATATTAAATAGCAATTCTAAGTCCAAACTAAACTCTTTCTACTATACCACTCTATTTAACTCACTGGGTTTGTAAATGCAACATTCAATAGGCTATTTTCCCCTGCTTTTAAATACTTTTGTTGTAATTAGAAGAAGTGACATCAGGTGGCATTGCTTCAGTCACGGCCACACAAATAAGATAATAAAACTTATGGCACAACAAGCATAGGTAGGCAAAATTTTAAGAATAACAAAAGCGTGCATTTCCTTAGAAAGGAAAACTCTTGACTAAAACAGATGAACAATTGTCTGGGGAACAGTTGAGTAAACTGTGGTGCATAAATGTAATGGATTATTATTGTGTAAAAGAAATGATTATAAGGAATACAGAGAAAAATGAAAATGCCTATGAACTGATTAAAAGTAAATTGTGTAAAATCAGAATACACAAAAATTACAACAGCAGCATAAGTGAAAAAAATCACTAAAAGGAAGCTGAACTCTTAGTAACTGAAAAACCAGTACCAGCCCAAGAGAACAGGAAATGAAATATATGACCTTCTCTCTAAAGACTGTGGGAATGGGGGAACACTAAAGTAGAATGTTACATAGACTATAAGATAAGGTTACTGTAGGATGTTTTTGGTTAGCTTCTTTTCTTTGTTAAAAGAAACTGGATAGGGGTGGCTAGGTGGCACAGTGAATATAGCACTGGCCCTGGAGTCTGGAGGACCTGAATTCAAATCCAGCCTCAGACATATAACACCAAAAACAAAACAAAACAAAACAAAAAAAACACCTAGCTGTGTGACCTTGGGTAAGTCACTTAACCCCAACTGCCCTACCTCCCTCCCCTCCACAAAGCAAAAAAAAAGAAAAAAATATATATATATAGGATCACTTTGGGGAAAGGGAGCATTTTGGGAAACTGAGGAGAAAAAAGTAAAAGCAATAAAACAATAAAATATTTTAAAAATTAAAAAATGGATTTAAACAATATTCTTAAACATTATAATGAAAAAGAATATATAAGGCAAACTTTTAAAGAAAAGAAATCTAGTAGAAGTAGACAACTGTGTATCTTTTTCACTAATCTTTAAAGGTCTTTCCTCAAATCTTCATTAAATTACAAGTATACTTCATATTGCTAAGTGGATTTAACTTAAAGGTTATTAGATGAAATATTGCTGTGGACAACAGGAACCATAGATTTAAGAGTTAAAGAGCCCTTAGCAATCATTTAGTTCAACCCTCTCATTTTAGGAATGAAGCAAATGAAACTCAGAGTGGTAACGTTCCCTGCCCAGAGTTACTGAGATGATAAGAAGCAGCAGAAGATATCTGATAAATCCAAAGACTTCGCTTCTAGGACAGAACTCACTATGTAACAAAAACTGCTGGGAAAACTGGAAAACAGTATGACAGAAATTAGGCATAGACCAATATCTTACACCCTATACCAAGATAAAGTCAAAATGAATTTAATGATTTAATATGGCCTCCACTTGCACTGCCGAGTATAGTCTGTGACATTCTTCCTGACTCTTCTGTACTGTCCCACTCACATACTCTGAGAAATGAAATCAGAACCACGTAAGAATAAGCACTACAAGCTTCTAACTCTCACATAAATGTCTTTAAGTAAAAGGTTTCCCTGTTGGCAGTCTGTCTATTCTTGAAGTTCCCAATGTAGACAATACTATTCCCTGGCGGGGGGGGGGGGGCACTGAAACAACTGGGGGATGTGGGAGTGGGAGGTGGTAGTAGACTCAGATACAATTGAGTGGCACTGAATAAAAATAAGGAAAGAGTAAAACAAAAGTTAAGAGAAGATAAGAAAATTTTGAAAAACTATACATGTTTCATTTGTTGTGTGACACAGTTAAAGGTGTAGTGATCACATTATTTTCTAAATAAACACACAAAATACAAATTATAACCGATCAGTGGTCAAGTTAGCCGACAGGTCTGAATAAGCAAGTTTTGACAGTTGAATGTATTGTGCATTGCCAGGAAGTCCAGTATGCACTAGCAGGAATATATGCATGTAATGATTTGTTTACAACACAGTTATATAATGCAATATTGTGTCATCAAAATATAAATGCAAGAAAAAAATCCACAAATTTACAATAAATTATTAAATTTAATATGCATCATTAAAAAAAGTTTGGTCTTTTTGAA
Source organism: Pseudocheirus occidentalis (assembly GCA_028646575.1). Lineage (NCBI taxonomy): Eukaryota > Metazoa > Chordata > Mammalia > Diprotodontia > Pseudocheiridae > Pseudocheirus > Pseudocheirus occidentalis. The sequence goes on from CM053600.1 coordinate 86,359,440, forward strand.
ATGACGTAAATCTTTTTAAAAAGCTAAAGCGTTAAAGAAAAGTATATTTCCAGGGGGGTGCTGAATCATGCTTTTTTTGAAAAGGGGGTGGTAGGTCAAATAAATTTTGGAACCTCACGTCTATTCCTTTTTGAAAATGGCTAATTCCAAGTTCCTCTTACAAATAAACGAGCTGAAATTTACATGGCACTATTTAATGCTAGCAATGGCTTTAACTCACACATAGGATCAGACACAATAAGCTCCTTTGAATCAATTAACAAAAGAGAACATCTACTTACAGAATAAAACCTTTAGAACAAAGACTTTCAAGTAGAGATATAGTAATTTCATAACAAGGTTGAATAAGAAAATAGAGGAAGAGTTATGAATGTCAGCATGAGAACTCTAGATTTGCTTCAACGCATAGTAACAAGACATAATAGTTCTGTAAGCATGGATATAACAAGATAAAAGTGGTGTTACAGCAATATCAATCTTAAAGTGATGTGACATGAAATGAATGGGAAGAAAAAAAGCAGGAGGTTAATCAACTTATTGTAGCAAAAGACTAATCTACATGAGTAATGACATAATGAAGAAATCAGAGACATTTCAAAGGAAAACTAAAGTATTTGAATATAGGAACTAAAAAGAAAAAAAACAAATATGACTCCAAGGTTGACCCTAGAGAAACTGGAGAAGATCTGTGCCAGTAATGAAAACAGGCAAGTTAGTAAAGAGAAGGATGAGGGTGATCAATAACGCCAAACCCAGCAGAGAGCGAAGTAGAAAACGACAAAGAAAAAGGATTCAATCAGACAGAATTTCTGTGAAGTAGCAGCAATGGAAACCAGAATACATGGAGATAAAAAAGCACAAAGTAAAGAAATGGAGACAGCAAGTGTAGACCCCTTCTTTGAGGAATCTGATTACAAAAAAGAAAAGGTTCTTCAATATAATGTGAGAGAACCATTTGTCAATGGAAGAATTTGATTGTGTTTTGCACAGTGAACAGTTCCAAAGTCTCTGGGATAAATCAATCTAAAGTTACTATATATATGGCAAACACGTAAAATACTAATCTGAATAAAGGAGTTATTCCTTATTCAATGGTAAAGTGGTACCAGAAAAAGTTCACTTAAAGTGAATCTACTTAAAATAGGACTCAATATTTCATAGTAAATAGTAGAAAAGGAAGTCTAATCGCAACTTTATCCTGAAAATGAAAGTAGAAATTATGAACATTTATTTCAGCTACAACAATATTTAGGCTATAATAGCAACTTTGTGCTAATTTTTAAAACAACAGATGAATCACTGTTGCATTTTTTGGTGTAATTTTTCCAACAAAATTTTATAATGGCAGACATGACACTTTTCATTTTTCTTTTTATTGTCTTTTTTGGAGGGGAGAAGGAAGGGCAATTGGGGTTAAGTGATTTGCCCAAGGTCACACAGCTAGTTATAATTAAGTGTCTGAGGCTGGATTTGAACTCTGGTCCTCCTGACTCCAAGGCTGGTGTTCTATTCACTGCTCCACCTACCTGCTCTAACCCTTCATTTTTCTTTTGACTCGAAGTAGGAACATAATTGACCCATTTGGAAAGCTTCCTTACGCTCTGATATTAAAACTATTCTTTTGAATTGCCTGACCAACAAAAATTTCAAGTGATGGGCAGGGCGAGGGATAAAGAGAAAAACTAGTCCAGGAAGGATGCTTGAATCAGAACTAATTTTACAAATGGCTATCATTAGTGACTACACATTGTGATGACTTTTCCTACCCTTAGCAAGCACAGGGAAAGAGCAGGACAGTACAAAAAGCTAACCTAGAGTCACGAAGATCTTAGTTGAAATCTTCCTCTGGCACATATTGGCTATGTGACCATTTAAACAAGACTCAGACTCTTACCCACTCAATGATCCAGGCAACTTTTTAAGACTCCAAATTGCAGAGCATTTGCTGATCTGCACTGGCAGTTTTCCTGGCAGGGAAATCACAGATCTGGACCATAACAAACAAACTTTTAACTGTATATGTATATGGATACCTCAGACTCCCTGCGTCAATGAAATAAGCTGATAAAAAGTAAAGCATACCCAAAAGCAGAAATGTATTTAAAATTTGGTATTCATTAAACTACTAAAGCACATACAGCTTCACTATTTTGAACATGTTTTCTTTTTAACATACTAAAATACTGACATTGTTTTATGGCAGGCTGAGAATCAAGAGACCTGACGTTTAGTCCCACTACCTGAAACAAGGAGACCTCTAAATCCTTTACAAATCTAAGATCCAGGTATTTTAATCCCTAGTTTTAAGACACTTCATCATTTATTAGTTATATAGATTAGAGAAGAAATACCTCCGCTGGTCACAATAGAAAGTAGGTTTCCATCATCATATATATTAACAGAGTAATTCAACATTTCAGCTGTGCCAAAAGAACCATATTCCTGAGCTTCTTTGTAGTTCCTCAATACAGTGCTGTTACTTAAATCCCCACCTTCATTTGAATCAATGCAGGCTCTGTGAATGAAAAATACAAATAGTTAATATCCAAATTTCTATTTTATAGACAACTATGTGTCATCAATTGTACAATTTCTCCTCACCTCCACACCCTTCCTTCATGTAATTTGCTTATATTTCTAAAAATCTCATAATCATTATTTCTTAAGGAAAAGGATCTACTATACTTCTCTCTAATACATACCAAAGCAAATGCAAAGTTTTGACCTTTTCATTCAAAGGGCTTTAAAAAGGGAATACCCAAATAATGGCTACCAGCATAAAAGAGATCATTAAATTATGCAAAGATTTGCAGGAAACACAACTGTGGCAATGTGAAATAGGCTTTGGAGCTATTTAAAGTGAAAGGGGTAGCTGATCCCCCTCTCTAGAGGTCTGCAAATCTGTAACTGAACCCACAAAAAGGCACAGTAGAGAGAATCCAGCCCAAAGTGGTCTAAGTCCTGTGTCTGAGACTTTGCTAGCTGTATGACCACGGGTAAATCATTTAGCTTGCATCTCAGCTTTCTCATCTGTATACGTGGGGATAATATCTACCAAACAAGATTAATGTGAACTTCAAATGAAATGATGTATACAAAGTACTCTGTAAACTTTAAAGAACTATTTAAATGGTAATGATCACTTTGCATCTAGCTCTGTGCTGTCCCCTGAACTCCAGTTCATCTATCTACCTGCATGTCATCCTAGAACCTCAACCTGTATGTTTGTGTGTGTGTGTATACATCTATATGTGTATATGTGTGTGTGTGTGTGTGTATATATATATATATATATAACTAAACTCATCTTTCCCTCAAAATCTATCCTTCCTCCTAACCTAGCAGTATCTCGACACTGTCACCATCGTCCCAAGCACAGAGGTTCTTAAAGTTATCTTTAAGTCTTCTATCTTCCTCATTTCCCATATCTAATTATTTCTCAAGTCCCATTGATTCTACCTATACCATCTCTCCCAAAAGATCCTTTTTTTCCATTCATTGCCCCAGCCTGACTAAAGTTCCTGGAATGTTACTTACTAATTGGTCTCCTGCTCATATAACTAGTCCACCCTTAATACGGCTGCTAAAATAATCTTTTCTAATATATAGGTCTAACCATGTCATTTCCCTGCTTACAAAAAGCTTTAATGGTTACTTACTACCTATAAGGGGGAAAAAGATCTCTTTTGCTAGGGATGAAAGGCCTTCCAAATGATGGTTCCAATCCTACCTTTCAACTTTATTTCTACTACTTTCCATTACATATTATTTTTCAGCCAAAGTGGACAACTAATTGATGATTCCTATTCCATTCCCCTAATTCATGTATCCAGAGAACTTCCCTCCACATTTACACCAGTTGGAAAGCTGCTCTTTCTTTGCAGTCTAATTCACATGCCAACCCCTCTCTGAAGTCTTTGCTTACTACCAATGAAAGTGATCTCTTTACTCAAATATTCTTTCAGAATCTTGTATAGATATTTCCTTTGTCCTTACCACATCTACTTTTTATTAGAAAGGTATAAACAATTAAAAAAATTACTCATATCCTTGTTCTCCCCATATGATTATAAGATTATCACTTATGCCTAGCAACTTAGCACAGTTCCTTACATGTGGAAGATACTTAATAAATGTCTGAATTAACTGATGAACAATTAGGTAGGTACTGAAATAGAGGAACTCTCCATAAATACTGAACCACAGGATGACCTTTTTATTACTAAACAGGCAGGGATATTTACTTAGAATATTTCACTTGAAAGAAATAATGGCAACTACATCAACAAGGCTATTGGCTAAGATGTTATATTTAACTGGATATTAATACAGTGAGTTCCTTGATAACTAGGAACATAATCTAATCACTTCTTAATCTCCTAATAGTATCTAGTACATCTTGCAATCAACAAGCATTTATTAAACTCCTACTATGTACATAAAAATACAAAAAATTAAATAATCCCTGCCCTCAAGGAGCTTATATTCTACCAGGGGAAAAAATTTACACATAAATAGGTACAATTAAAATAAATACAATGTAATCCAGGAAAGGGTAATATAAGTTGAGGGAATTCTGAAAAAGTTCATCTAGAAGGCAGTAAGTTAATGAATGCATAAATTATAGAACTGATAAAACATAAAATCAGAGGATGACCATTCATACTGCAAAAGGATTCTTTGCTATGTGTTTATTAAAAGGCCAAGTCCTGAAGTTCAAGACCAAAAAAAAAAAAAAAAAGGTCAAAGTCTATAACAGTATAAAACAAGCTAATACTCAAAAGTTTGAAGCTGTCAACCAGACAGGAGCTGGTATTCAGTGGCATTAAGTCTTATTCATTAGTCTTAGATCTGGAAAAGAGTGTCTCCTAATATCTTGTTACATCATAATGCACAATAAATAGCAAACTGAAGTGTTTAAGGCAAAACATAAAAACCAGTTTCAAGGAGTGCATAATATAAACACTTAAAATATATATATATATATATATATATACTTTTTAATTAGGCCTATTAACTTTGTGAGATTTATATCATACAAGGGACCACAACTTTGCTCTCCTATTAAACTTCTCTTAGTCATATAGCTTTCTGCCAGATTAAGAACACTTGGGATGGATGGAGCATTGATTTGAGTTAATTATTTCCTAGCAAACATATCAAGCACAATACTGTTTTAAAGTACAAACTTTAACTGAGCCTTAACACAAAATAGCAAAACTTTACTATTACCATGGCTAACTCCTCAAAAGAAAAATTCCTTCTTACTAACAAGTAGCACATTCCACCCACATAATTCCCATCTTCCTTTATAATTTTCAATATTCAGATTAATGAGAAAATAACTCTTTGGTAGGCACCATAGGATCACCTTAGTATTTCCGTGGACTAAGGTCCCCCTTACTGGACTCAAGTTAAAATTGCAGATTAGTGTAGTGTTATGAGAACAAGGAGAAAAGCAAGAGGTTGTTGTACAGGGGAATAGTACCACATCAATAAATCCTTTATACCCCCTCCCCACCATATGAGAATCCTCAGATATCTAGGGGACAAGGAAGGAGGATATGGCAGACACAGTACATATTATCATTAAAACACTGCATTGTCCCAAATCTCTGTAAGATTTTTTTTCTGCCAATCACTAATGCCACTCTTATTTGCAACAGTGCATCCTATGTCAATGCCAAACATGATTTTGTGGAACCAATTAATTTCAGTTAAATATTCACAAAAGAAATCCTTTAAAAAGCAAGTACATTTAAAACAATTCAATTTACAAAATCATCACTTGTAATACAACTTAACATGTCCATGACAAAGGTGAAGCATACTTTAAAAATGTAGTTCTCAAAGGATTAATACAAATATCTTAGTACACTTTTAAGGTTTACTAGCTTAAAACTGCACTGAGATTTTTGGAACACCTTTTACATCCAAAGTATACAATTTTTCCTAATGCTTCATACAAAAATAAATATTAATTTCATTTTCATGTAGTTTGGTCAACAGAATTACTGTCATATAAGAAAATCATGAGAATACCTTGTAAGATTTAATTTTCCTCTATTTAAACACTTTTAAAAATAATTAAAATATATAAGACACATAGAATTGGTTTACCTCCAGGTTTCACCATCATGCCAAACTATGCAGTCATAGACAGGGCCAGGGTCACTATATTTTTTCTCAAAAGAATTTAATAGTTCTACTTGACTTTGAAGCTCCTCCTTGATTAATTTGCTTAACTAAAAATGATAACACAAACATGCAAATTATTGGCACATTTTTGCCTCTAAAGAATGAATATAGACCACTACTACACATATCAATACAATCTGCATAGATACAAGATTTTACACTCTACTGTTTTTTTCTCAATTTTATACTCTATTGTATGAACTTTACTCCAGAAAAACGAAAGGTCATTTTGTTTTCTTACCCTAAATTGTGGCTCCATCTAATGAGACAGCTGTAAACTAAGTTCTCTAACCTTACAATAAGAACATCTGCCTTCCCTTATTCCTATAGCAATTAACAAAATAAACAGCTACTAATGCTCTCTAATCAGTTTTCAACCTATTTTAACAACTGGTTATAAAAGAACTCATGTTATTCAATATACCAGGTCATATTACATTTGTTATTAAAGATCTAGGGGGAAAAAAAAATCAACTCCTTAGATAGCCACAATAGTTAAAGAAATCACGGGTCTTCCGTTCCTTTAAACTTAATAGGCTAAAAAAAAAAACCCTCCAATATTTATTGGATGAAGCCAATCTCTATTTTAGAGTTATAAAATCATGCATAAATCCTGGATGTTTTGAAAAACATCTGAAACAACAGATATTTAATAAATTGGTTAATGTAAGTCACCATCTCTATTACAAAAACTTTTTTAAAATCTAAAGCATTCAGCAATGCACACACAATATTCCTATGATTTATCAAGATAGTCAATGGTTAATCAAGTCTCTTACAGAGTTAGAAAATGAGATTTCAAAATAAAATCTAAATAAGAGGTTAAATTAAGACCCGTGAGTTGGCAAAAGATTAAAAGATTCTCTTCACAGATAGACAATGTGAAAATGCACATGTACACAAAGCTTTCAAGATTGTTACATACTGTAGCCATATCTACAGCCAATTTTTAAAAATTGGCATGAACTTGCTTTTTCTACATTTAATTCAAAGAATTACTGTGAAAATAAAATGAAGAAGATATCTGAGTTCATCGAAAAAAACAAACCCTGCTACGCAATTACTTTTCATATGGGGGGAAGGGGTCTAATTTTTTCCAAAAAGATAGAGTTGCCACATATACTTAGTATTGTCTGAAATGTTTTTTAAAAATTTGCCCTAATGATTAGTGAAAGGAAAGATGATTCTCAAATGTGTCAGTCATTGTTTCAGTCTTGTCCTTTAATAAAGTTTAATTTTCCATTATTTAAAAATACTAAACTGCCAATGAAATGGCAGGACAAGAATTTTTTGTTATTAGGGTATAAATGAAATGAAACCACGACCCCACTTTTAAACTAAAGTTTTGTACAATACTTAGTCAAAGATCATTTTTAACAAAATAGTTTAAGGTACAGAGTCCATATCAACTTTAAAAGGAGGAATGGTGTTACAAATCACAAAAATAAGCAAACCGCTTTTTAAGAAAAACTTCTAAAAACAGAATTTTCATTCCCTAAGGAAGCATATTCTTTACCAATATTTTTTATTTAAACTATTGGCACCAACTTGAGAAGAAGAGTTGTTAACAGCATCAAACTCTTCCTGTTTCCTACAGGCTTCTGCAAGTGCGACTCTATGAACAGGGTCCCAAATTTTCTCCTTACGTTCTTTCTGAAAAACAAATAAATTTCCTGAAAAGTATACTATATTTTAGACAATTTTACTTGCAAACCACATTGCTATTACATTTGGATGCTTATATAATTAACATAGACAAATGTTAGTAAAGTTAGCAACTTAAATTATGAATTGAGAAATCAAAAGATTTATGGCATTTTATTTTAAGAAAGTGAATCTTCTATTTTTACTCAATTACCACAACTCCAACTATTCTAAAATCAAAATCTGCTGCTTTCCAAAACAAAATGCTGCTATTTCAAATAGAAATTACTGAAATAGGAAACTATACAGTTTTAATTAAAAATGTAAAGTAAGACCATGTATAGTGACTGCCAACTAATGAACCACAAGGAATTGTAATAAGCAATTAATAGCATTTAGCATTGAATTTTTCAATAACTTTAAACTTTTACATATTAAAAAATATATTTTGACTTTACAGAATAATAGAGTTGAATGCAGATGGAAATACCCTTAGTACCTCCATTACCATCAATTTTTTCCTCACTAAGATTTAGTTAGTATTGGCTAAGATTCACTTCTGATAATAAATGCCATGTCTTATCTGAACAAAACAGAAGGAAAAAAACCCAGCAACACATGCAATTATTTATGCAGTTTCAAAAAACATGTATAAATTATTTTTGAATATCAAATAAAATTTCAAATGTAAACAGGATATTACTAGTTAAGAGAAGCATACTTCACACAATAATCTATTTCTATCCAACTAAATTGAGGTCTCTGTCATCACTACATCAAGATAAATTTTAGGATTAACGTACAATTCAATATTCTCCTGAAAGGAAAATTGGATTCGTTAATATTTTTTTATTTTTATTTTTGGAGGGGGGACGGCAGGGCAAATGGGGTTAAGTGACTTGCCCAAGGTCACATGACTAGTAAGAGTTAAGAGTCTGAGGCCAAATTTGAACTCAGGTCCTCTTGACTCCAGGGCCGGTTCTCTATTCACTGTGCTACCTCATCGCCCCCTCATTAATTTTTTAAATGCAATTTTTAAACCAAGGTTACAAAGACATTGAATGAACTGGCTGTGGCTTGCATATCATATATAATTTGTATCTTTTTTTTTTTTTTTGCTTTTTGGAGGGCAGTTGGGGTTAAGTGACTTGCCCAAGGTCACATGGCTAGTGTTTTGTGTTAAGTGTCTGAGGCCGGATTTGAACTCAGGTACTCCTGACTCCAGGGCCGGTGCTCTATTCACTGCGCCACCTAGCCACCCTTTATAATTTGTATCTAGTAAATAAGCTCCCAATTAAAAGGTAATTAAACAACTTAGAATAGTACAGGCAAATACTAAGTTCCATTTCTTGATCCATTTACTACTTCTACTAATAACATACTCCTTATATTAACAATTTCTTATTTTTCCAACACTTATCATGAAGGTTAGAACTAGTGAAAAAAGTCAACAAGGAAGAAGATGGTAAGAAGTAGCAATGTGGGGGAGTAAGTCAGAATGCAAGAAGAAAAAGAGAATATAGTTCCTAAAAAGATAGCCTTCATCTTTTCTGGCAACCTTTAACTCTTAGAGAAGTCCAACACAACAATGACTGGCATTCTAAAGAAAGCAAAAACACTAATGCTGAGGAGGAGATTATACAGGGGAAACATTTTCAAGGGAAGTAAGGATTCATCAGGGTAAGAAAGAAGAGTAAATATGGTATTCACTGGCATTAATTCTTATTCATTAGCATTAACTTTTAATATGTTTGTGACAAGTATAGTACATTACCTGCATCCTCTCTTTAAGAGCCTTAGGATAGAAGTCATAACCATTTTTTATACCAATATGGTATTTGCCTGAGGGATTTGTCCAATTTGTTGGAATCTATGAAGGGGGGAAAAATAATTTGTCTTTTCATTAAATGTTATCTCTTACACACTGTACTATGAAATTGAGATTAGGAAGAATGTTATTGTAATGACAAATCTGATCTTAATGTGACTGACTATAAGCTGGTTAGACTAGGCCTTTTCCTTTACAGGGAGAAAGGGAGACATAAAGACAATTGGTGTAAACGATTAACATCTGAGTTCAAATACTGACACCAAAATATTCTCCAACCCCCGAGTTCAATCTTACCTTATCTACTCACAATGGGTGCATTCAAAGGTATGTATGGTTTGCTTACCATTTCATGGTGCTACAGGATTTCCTATCTCATCTACAATTCTAAAAATCCCAAGACCTTCATGCTATCTGGAACCAGTCTAGAGACAGCAAGATGCCTATGTACAATTTCCCAGAACCGTAGCAAACAAAACTAGGCCATAGAATGGTGATAAGGTAGACTGATGTCTAATACTCTTTGGGTATGAAGTTGAACCAGTGTTACTTGTAGAATAAATCTTATTACTTTATAAAAGCCATGCCCTAAATTTTCCTTACTTCTTAAACAATGAACATGGTTTAATCTTTTCCTGATACCTCTTTTTCCCCTTAGTTTTAGTGTTACCTGTAGTTTCTGTTACTATGCTTAGCTATAACCTTCTTATTCTCTGCTTGCTATTTCTAAACCACTATATGCAAGAAAACCATTTAACCAATGAACCTATCACTTAAGAGAGAAATACTTAGAGTTAAAAGGGGCTTTGGAGAGTCTATGATCAAATATAGAGTAACTGATTTTGTTAAAAAACAAAAAACTCATTTAAAGGCTACTCTCTGGAATCAAGAAATTAAGAACATTAACTTAAGTTATAAAAATTGTAAGTGAATAATATGGCTGACTGGAGGAAATTTAGAAGTGTGGAGCACTATTTGAAGAAAGAAGTCATTTCCTACCTTCATAGAAGGACTATGAATGCAAAACACTGTAGAAAATACCAGAATTTTCTATTTTGCTTAACTTTTTTTCTTTTTCTTTTAAATTATTCAGTCTCTAAGTATATTCATCTCTTAATTTGTAATATCTTAGCCTCTTCATTTTTTTTTTTTAGCCTCTTCATTCTTGCTCTATGGCTCTGACTGGTAAGGCAATCTTGCTCTTTCTATATCCAAATGTTTTATTATATCCAACTCCTCTTTACTCACACAGCTACCACTTCATAGTTCAGACCCTTATCACCTCTTACCTGGACTACTGCCAATGCCCTAACTGTCTTTCCCTAATCCTATTCATCCTCCACACAGATGCCAAAATGACCATTTCTCTTCAGTGGCTCCCAACTGTCTCTAAGAAAAAAAAAATTTACACACACACACACACACACACACACACACACACACACAAACCTCCCTGTTGTGCTTTTGAAGCCCTTCACAACTTGGCCCTAACCTATCTTTCCAACCTAATTTTTATTACTTCCCTTCCTATATCCTGGTTTAATAAAACTAGACCTCTCTCTATTCTTCACATATAGCACAACAGATACCCTCTCTATATCTCTGCACTGGCTACCCTCCATGTTAACTCCCTCCCACCTCATCTCTATCTAAGAGAATGCCCAACTTGCTTCAAAACCTAGCTCAAGCACCATCTTTTTTACATTATGCCTATCCTAAACTGGGCAAGTTACTTAACCTCAAGCTTTAGCTTCTTTATCTAGAAAACAGAGATGATAATAGAACCTTTCTTTTCAGAGTTGTTGTGAGGATAAAATGAGAAAATATTTGCAAAGCATTTTACGAACTTTAAAGTGCTATAAAAATGCTATTATTTTCCTCATCATTCCATATATAGCCTGAAGTGATATAAAGACACTAAGAATATAACATGGAAAAGTAATAGTAACAACAAATAAGGTATTACCTTAAGAGTTCTTCCTGAAAGTCCAACAATTTCCCCATCTTTTGATTCTACTATTGTAGAAGTATTCACATCACCACTTCCTGTTGTATCTATGATATCAACGATTTTAGGTTTCCCATCAGTAGTAAACTGAAAAACAAAAAATTATTTTTATGAGTTCAGACTTTTAGTTGAGAGAGAAATTGTTGTACAGAAACCCCAAATGACCAGGATTCTTGTAATTGGATTTTTTTTTTTAATTCTTTAAGAAAAAAAATTGAAAAATCCCAACTAGACTATTCAATCACAAAAACATTACTGAATAGATTTACTGCATAGAAGTGTTAAGACTCTGGGTTAGTACAATGTGAAAGACAGGTCATTGTAATTTTTTTGAAAATTGTTTCTTTTTTATAACATGACTAATATGGAAACAGGTTTTACATGATTACACATATATAAACTATATTAAATTGTTTACTGTCTTAGGAAGAGGGGAGGGAAGAGAGGGAGAAAATTTGGAACTCAAAATTTTACTTAAGAAATGAATGTTAAACATTGTATTTACGTGTAACTGGAAAATACAAAATATTAGTTTTGTTTTGTTTTTTAAAGGGAAGACAGGATCAAAGAGAATAGGCAATTTATTAAGAACACAATGCATTACTCCAGAAATATCTTTAACTCTCTAAGGCTAAGACTGAATTAAGAATCCCCATCTATGTGGTCTTCAACAAAAGATTGCTTTCCCAAAGTTCACTTCTCAATTCCTGTTTGAAGCTAAGAATGTATTTTCCCCAACAGAAACAATGCAATAAAAGATAGCTAAATACATTTATCCATTGGTAATGGATAAATTCTAGGAGAAAACCTGATCTGAGTTTCAATCTGGGAACCTGGGATACTAGGGGAACAGTCTTAACCAATGATTGGATGAAGGGAAGTCCTCTTCTTCCTCAAGAATTCCCCTTCCCTTAAACAGCAGTTCTTCAACCTGTGGGTTATGCTCAATTTGTAACAATGAAAATACATCCTGCATATCAGATATTTACACTATGATTCATAACAGTAGCAAAATTACAGTTAAGTAGCAATGAAAATAATTTTATGGTTGGGGGTCACCACAACATGAAGAACTGTATTAAAGGGTCATGGCATTAGGAAGGTTGAGAACCACTGCCTTAGTAGCTAGGGGAAATGAGGATACCATCCAGACCCTGTTCCTTACTGTGGCAGAGGAGCTACAGCAATCAAGTGTCAAGAAGGTGATGTTGAACTTCAGTAGGAAGACAATCCTGCCCTGACATCTGTTTATATTTAAGACATGTTTTAGTTTCTTAGATTGCCTGTGCTAGCAATAATTTAATGGTGCAATAACTTAATAGTTATACATTATCCTTGGTGGACCAAAACAATAATAATCCACAAATAAAAACAATCAGCCAATAATCATATTGTGAAAACCAGACCCAGCTGAAAAAAATTAATAAATCAGAGGAAATATCCAATCCATATACAGCATGCCACCATTATGGGATTTCTTATATTTGTAGGTTTTGAAGAGATTAGTAATGGGTGGGAAAAGGCAGCAAAGAGAGATGGGAATTGAAAACAATACTTGACAGTTTCCAGCAAATTCACAAAGTCCAGTTACAGCACATGCTAAATAAACAACATGGTAAAAACTATATGCTTATTTTAAATGTAATGTGGAAAAAAAAAGGTCCTACAATTATTAAAAAATGCTTATCAGTCACACAAAGTCCCTTCCAGTGCCCTAGCTGAGCCAGAGATTAGAAAATGCATCACTGACAAAGAAGACACGAATATTTCCAATAAGAAAAGCCTATAAGCAGTGATATGAATGAAGCTTACTTTAATTTAGTGGTTACTTTTTCTACATAGTTTTATTTTACTTCATTTACTTATAAAAGAATTTCACTGTCAACCCTCATGGGTATATCTTGGTTATCAGAGGCAGCAACTGGTCTGTGGAAGAGGAATCAAACTTGAAGTCAGAAGAATCCTAGGTCCCAGTTTTACATTTTTTGGACCCCAGGCACTTCACAATCTTTCTGAGTTTGTCACCTCAAATGGGTATAATACTGATAGTTATCTATTTTACAGTATTGTTTTAAGGATAAACAAAATTAAGTGCTACATAAACCTTAAAAGTCATTATATAACTATTACAATGGAAATAAAGGAATTCCTGAAAAGTTGTGGGTAATCTAACTTCCTATAAATGGATTCATTTCCCTAGGTGACATAAGATTTAATTTAGGTTTGTTTTTAGAAGCTGAAAATAGTTTTTAACACTTTCTAATTCATTACCTAAGAAGTCAGATAAAAAATTTAATGAACAGGGAGCTGTAAGTGGCACAGTGAATATAGCGCTGGCCCTGGAGTCAGGAAGACCTGAGTTCAAGACTGGCCACTGGCCACAGACACTTAACACTTACTAGCTGTGTGACCTTGGGCAAGTTATTTAATCCCAACAGCCCTCCCTTCCCCCTCCAAAAACCCAAAAACAAAAAAACCAAACAAAAAAACCAAACAAACGCAAACTGTCTGAATTCTAATATAATTCTAACAACTTTATTTAGAATTATGTCTAAAATACAAATAAATTAGCTCTCAGTGATAAGGCTTTAAAGATTCTCCTTTGAATCAAGCACCTAAGCTTTAGTACCTATATTCTGAAGTGTCTATTTTCACTTCTCAGGCCCTTTTATAAACTTGCCTTCAAATTTTTGTCAAGGTCAACTGGATTATTGAACCCCACATAAGTGAAGTGATACTGTATTTTTTTTCCTCCTAAGTCACTGCTGAATTCTTTCACAAGTTTTCAATACCTGTCAAAGAAAAAGATCAAACATTCACTTGCTTCACAAAAAATCCTACATTTAGAGTTTAAAGTTCAGAGAAGTTAATCATTTTGTCTAGATGACTTAGGCAAATACATCTAACAAGTGATACAGGTAAAATTTTAAAATGCCAGCTCTCTTTCCACTTTGCCCCTGGCAAATATTTGAGAGTCTTTTAAGAGATATTTCCTCTAAAGTTTAATATCATGCTATACTTCATAAGTTTTACTTCAAACTTAAAAAGAAACATTTAAAAGAAAATAATCAATTGCCTGTCACAGTGAATCTCTACCCTAACCTATCTAACCACTACTTCTCTACAAATATCCTGCACTTTATTCAGGCTGTTCTCCCAGTTCCAAGAATGTACCACTTTTGCTTCCTTACTTTAGAACACTGGTGTTCCTCTATCCTGGAATAGAATCTCTGTTCTTCTATCCAAATCCTGTCTAACTCAGGTCACACTTCCTTCTGGAAGTCTCTAACTTATTAGTCTTCACAGACTCTGAAAGTCTACATTTACAGTATGAAGAATCTGTTTTGTATATAGTTTTGGATTTACCTATTTATGCAGGTGTCTCCTCCAAAAGATGATCAGATCTGGTCAACAAACGTTTACTGAGCACCTTATGCAGGTGTCTCCTCCAAAAGATGATCAGATCTGGTCAACAAACGTTTACTGAGCACCTACTATATGCCAAGCACCATGAGCACTGGAAAAACAAAGAAAGGTAAAGAGCTGCTCATGTGCTAGTGGAAGAGAAAATCATAAAGGGAAAGCATTTGGGGTGAATTCTAATGGCTTCTTGCAGAAGGAAGAATTTTAGTTGGAACTAATAGAAATCAGAAAGTCAGAGAGAGAGAGAGAGAGAGAGAGAGAGATCTGTGAAAATGCCCAGTCAAGAGATAAAATGTACTGTATAAGGAACAGCAACAAGGCCTGTGTCACTGGACTGAAAGAAGAGGGGACTAAGGTGCAAGAGGACTGGAACAGTAGGAAGGAATCAGATTATGAAGCATTGTAAAAGCTAAACAATTTGATCCTGTATCAAATATCAAATGTAAAATGTAAGCTCCTTGAGAACAGAATTGTTTTGCTTTTGTCTCCATATATACAGAATCTAACTGGCTGGCACATAGTATGTGTTTAATAAATGTTTATTGATAGACTATATAAAAGAAACTGGGAGTGTCCAAATACTTGATGATTTATTTAAAAAACTATTTTTCTTTCCCTCTTCTATTATTCTACTCTTCCCTTTCCCCCTAAAAATGTCAGAAGAGACACCAAAACAGAGAACTGTGCCCTAGAGAAGCAACAAAACGTAAAGGTTTTCATTTTCATCAAATGGTATTACTTATGTCTTTACTTAAGATTCTTTGTCCTCCAATTTGTCCTTTTTGGTCCTCCCTGAATATACCACTTCCTTGCCTATTCTCTTGTATTTCCCAATTGCAATACATTTCTTTATACTTTTAATTTCATATCCAAAAAAGCAAAACAAGGAAAAAGCTTTTAAAATGTCTAAAAAGGAAAACTTTCATATCTGGAAGATAACTTGTTGCAAATTACTTCCTTTGATGATGACTACATCGGGTCTCATGAATTCAACTATAAGCTGCATATAATCTCTCCTGAAATCTAGGTCAAGAATATATTGTGAACTCCCTATCTGACATTTCAAACTGCATGCCTTAAGGCATCTCAAACTCCACAACCTTTTCTCACCTCTCTTTCTCTTTCCACTCATAAGCTACTGATCCAGTCAGGACTCATCACTTTGGACTATAACAGCCTAAATGCTCTCTTGCTTCCCCATTGCCCACTCTCCAATCCACACACCACAGAGCTGCCAAACTGCACAGTTCTGACCATATCACACCCTGCTCAAGAAGCTCCAGTGATTTCCTCTTGATTCAAAGACAGAACGTAAATTCCAGTTTCAATTTTAAAGTTCTTCACAGTCTTGCAGCTCTAAGTCCAACTTCTCGGGTTTATCACACTTAAGTCACTTTTAAACATTCCATGTTCAACCAAATTAGTCTGCTTTTTGTTCCTCATAGGTGATATTCTTTCTCAGTTCTTTTGTACAAGTTGTCACCTGTGACTGGAATGCCGTCCTTATTCCCAGACATATAAAAGAATTCCTACCTTCCTTCAATGTTCATCTCCTATAGAATGTCTAGCCTGAAAAACCACCCCAGAAATTACTCTGTATGCTTTATATTTTATTTTCCACATACATATTAACCCCAGAAATCACCTTTAAGACAAGAAGTGTTTCATATTTGTCTTTTTATCAGAGTAGACCACATAAGTATTTAGTAAATGCCTTTTGAACAGACTGAATTGTCCCTTTTCAGACCTTTAAATACCACAAAATGAATGTTCTTAGATGAAGTCTAGATTTTCACTTGATTTCATCATTTTATCTATCATATTTTATTTATTATGTTAATATACCCAGTGTATAATCCAGTAAGGACTAAAGCTGAGGATATGTTTAAGAACCACAGCAAATGTCTGCCAATAAATACTACTACTTTTAAAATGAGTGATTATATAACACTATTTTTCTCGAGCACTTTAAAGGCTCATCTACAATTAATCTTCACCTATAATTAATTTTCAAAGCAATCCTAGGGAAGCAAATATTGTTGCTTTATGGGAAGGGAAAAGAACAAGGAAACAATTTGATGGACAGATCCATTTCTGTATTCATTCAAGCCAACAAACATTTATTAAGCACTTACAAAGTGCAAAGCTGTGTTCGGGGATAAAAAAAAATTCAATTCTGGGCAGCTAGGTGGCACAGCAAATAGAGTACCAGCCCTGGAGCCAGGAGGACTTTAGTTCAAATACATGTACTAGCTGCCTGACCTTGGGCAAGTCACTTAATCCCACCTGCCCTACCTTCCTCCCTCCAAAAAGGAAAAAAAAAAAAAATTCAACTCTTTGCCCTCAAGGATCTTACATTCTAAGGGGTTAGGAAAAAAATAGAATGACTTCTAAAGGTCTTCATTTCTTAAACTTTTTTGATCCACTTATTACTGTCAAAGAGCAAAAATACACGAAAGCTAACTGGAAGACTGGCATTCTCAATGAGAATGCCAAGGAGGCGATTTCTGAAAAAAAATTTTCAATTAGTGTTAAGGCAATAGTGAAATATTAAATACTGTAATAGACCCTGCAAATAATCTGGAGGACTCATAGATATTAACAGTTAACTCCTATCTTTATACTATGAGAGTCATAAGAATCACAGGATTGTAAAGATTTGCACCTTGAAGGAAATTCTGAGGTAAAATCTAGTTTAAAACCTTGCATTTTACAGCTGAGGCATCTGAGAACCTAGAAATAGCAGAAATCACACAGACAGCAAGGTTTTAGAATTCTGTTCCTAAATCCAGAGCTTTAAGGATTGCATAGCAATTTACAAATATTGCTTCCTTTATCCTAACCACAACTGTGAGAGGTAGGCGATATTAACTTCATTTTTACAGATGAAGTTAAGTAACTGTTTGCCCAAGGTCACACTGTGAGTATGTGTCTCAGGATGGATTTGAAGTCAGGTGTTTCTTTTTCGGGATGGGTCATGTAGTCCAATGAACATCCCTGCTTCCTAGTGAGGAAGCTCACTAACAGCTTGTCCCTCAAGAACTAATACTCCAGGAGCGGCTAGGTGGCGCAGTGAATAGAGTACCGGCCCTGGAGTCAGGAGTACCTGAGTTCAAATTTGGCCTCACACACACACACACAGACACAGACACAGACACACACACACACACACACACACCCGTCTGACCTTGGGCAAGTCACTTAACCCCAACTGCCCTCCAAAAAAAAAAAAAAGCAACAAAAAGAATTGATACTCCAAAAGAAGGCTGCTGCTTACCTAAACCTTCACTCTACTCTCACCAAGGATACCATGCGGTCAAAGTGCTAGAAAATTGCCAGAGGAACAATATTTAGTTACAAAGTCCACTTCCCTCCCTTCTAAAAAACAAAAACAAAACTTCTGGGCTGAATTTTTAACGAGACTCTAACTACTGCAAATCACCCAACCTATTAGTATTGAGTCCTTAAGAACTAGTTGGGGAAACAAGGAGTACACATGATAACAAAAGTAAGTAAACCATATAAAGTAGGAAGTAAAATACAAAGTCTGGAGGGAATGTCAAGTAACAGAATGATCAAACGCAGGGGGTTTTGTCAGAGATGCTTTCTTTTAAGGAGGCTTGCTTCTTTTCCCAGTGGAAAAAGCTAGCTATCCCAATGCCTGAGTTCTCTGAATATTGTCACTGTGCAGCAAATTCCATAGCTATCTGTAAACTGTAAATGCTTTTTTTCGGTCAGGATGTTTGTAGCTATAATAAATGCAAAAGACATCCTTTTATTTGCATTCTATTTTTTTTTCTCTAAAGATGTCTCAAGGCCTGGCATACTAAACTTTTAAAACAATTATTTAAAACTTGCTTTCTTCCCCCATGTTAAAAAGAGAAACCTCCTAGGAACAATAACCAAAATATGACTCAATTTGTCCTCCCCAAGTAAAACAGAGATTTATAATACCTACATTTTATTTCGCCATTTTATCTTATGCAACACAGACCCAAAACAGACCGTAGAAAAAGGAAAGCACTAGCTTACAATTTAAAACAAAACAAAACAAACAAAAAACCAGAATGGACCAAACTAGTGGAAAGGAACTTCCCGGAAGCTGACAGCTTCCTCTATAGAGAACTTAAAAGAAACCTTATTTTCACATTAAATGAAAAACCTTCCCCAATAACGCACCCCCTCACCCTCAACAAAGCCATACAAATAAAAACCAGTGTCTTCAAAGATAAACTTCTTTATTTGGATTACCCATTCAACACACTCCTCCCCACCCCCAGCAGTAAGACCCTGCAAAAATAAGAAACCCTGATTATTCGTGGCGTCCAGGGGCTTCCGGCCAGGCAGGTTCACCAGGCAAGGAGGGATGGTGGCCCTTGGGCACATATCCCTGAGAACCTGCAGGGCCCGCCACGCCGCTATAGTTGTTTCAAGTGCACCCTCCAATCCTCCTCTCCCGGGAGCCCCGGACATCCACCCGGAGACCACAGTGGGCGCGCGAGGACCAGTCCCCACGCACCGTCCTGCGCGCGATCCTGTCTTCCTCTCCTTCCACATACAGCGGCCGCGACCCCAGAAGCCTCGGAGGAGCCCCAGAGGCCGAGTCCCCGTCTCCCCTTAACCGACAGCCCCTCCCTCGTTGCGCCCGGCCTCCACCGCAACGGGTCTCCACCCCGGGGGCTATGGCCTCCGGGGCTCCCTCACCTGCATGCCCTGTGCCCCCGGGTCTACCCCGGTGTCCAACACGGCGATGAGCACCCCTCGCCCATCGTATTCCGGGTAGCGGGCGAGAAACGAGGCGGCTCCAGTCTCCTTTTTCGGGAGTAGCCCGTGAAAGGGGAACGGCTCCTCGGTCACTGCGGTGGCCATGGGTAGGAGGCGCGAGGACGAGGACAAGGCAAACTGCCAGGCAGCGCGCGGAGGAGCTCGAGGACACCCTGCGGCTGGGGATGGGGGCGGAGAGAGGAGGCGGGGAGTCCGAGGCCCCAGATGGCCAGCCAGTCCCTTCCATGCAGGGGCGCGCGCGGCTGAGCGCGAGACTGCCGCGCCGCCAAAAGGAGGGACAGCGCCTCCGGGGGAACCAATCACCGGCGGTTACGCCAGCAAGAGGCGACGTGGGTCGGCGTGTGATGTCGGCTGGAGCGTTTCCATGCCTACGGCAGAGTAGGAAGAGGAAACAGAGAGTAGAGAGTCTCTGGGCCCAGATCGAAGTTCGAGGGCCTTTCTGGGGACTTGGTCACCTGGGAAAGTGCAGTGCTAGGAGAGCCTTTGAAGTTCTCAGCTGGATGACTTCGACGTGAGCTAAGGGATTGGCTGGGAGCTAACTTCCGGCGGGTCGTAGTGTCAACCCTCTAAAGGCTAGTTCAACATCCTGGGGACGGTGAGGGTGGCTTTCGGGGCCGAAATCTCCGTTCTCAGCCACTGGAGTCTGGAGGGAATAGAACAGGCCCGCAGCCTACGTGCGCGTGAGCGCGAGTCTGTGCGTCTCTGGCCGTCCATGTCTTCCTCCCACTCCACAAATCTACCACAACTGAGCTTCTCTCGAGGAGACCCTACACTCCTAGGACAATCTTCAAATCCAATAGCCTTAAAACCTCGTATTCCGAAAAGAGGGAGAGAGCCTCAGTTATCTCCGTTGTAAAATTAAGATGGTGTACGTGTGCAGGCACGTGTGCAAAGAGTACCGACTTGTCATTTGTAAAATGAAGGGGTGTGTGTGTGTGTGTATGTATGTGTGTATGAAGAACACGAACTTTTGGTGTCAAAGAACCAAGGCAAGCCTCAAGTGCCTCTTTTGTAAGGTGTGTGTATGGTAAGAACACTGACTCTGCTATCAGAAGATTTGGGTTCAAAGCTTGCTTCTGCAAGTCATTCATTCACTCAACCTTAAGCACCAGGCACTGTGCCAAGTTCTGAGGATACAGAAAGAAGCAAAAGACAGTCCCTGCTCTCAAGGAGTTTGCAATCTAGTAGTGGAGACAGCATGCAAACACATATATACAAAGCAAACTATATGCAGGAAAAATGGGAAATAAAAATTTTTAAAGGCAAGCACTGGAATTAAGAGCGGTTGAGGAAGGCTTCTTGTAAAAGGTAGGTTTTTGGTTGAGACTTAAAGGAAACCAGGAAGGTTAGTTGACTGAGGAGGAGGAGGAAAGAGTGTTATAGTCATGATGAAGAAATTTTAGCCAGAGAAAATGCTCAGAGCTGAGAGATGGAGGGTCTAGTTAATGGAATAGCCAGGAGGCCACTGGATCCAAGACTATGTGTTGGGTAGTAAGGTATGTGGAGGGGACTAGATTATGAAGGACTTTGAATGCCAAACAGAACATTTTGTCTGCTCCTGAAGGCAATGGAGTTTATTGAATAGAGGGGGAATGACATGATCAGAATGTAAATTCCTTTTGGTAGGAGACTGGGGTGTGTGTGTATGTCTGTGTTTTAATTTTTATATTCTCTTAACATCTAGCTTTTGCCTAGAATAGACACTTTACTTTTTGAATTGAGTTGCAAAGGAATTAATTGACAAGAGACTTTACAAACCATTAAAGCATGATGAGAAGAACACAAGTTAATAGAGTGGCAGTGTGGTATGATGGGGAAAATAAAGTCTTTTGTCTTGGCTCTGTCATAAAGAAATGGGAGACCCTGGGGACACTTACTTAACTTCTGGAATCCTTGGTTTTCTCATCTATCAGATAGGGAGAATCCTTTAATATTAGAGCTGGAAAAACTTCGGAGAGTTTAGCAGCTATATAGCACTTCAAGGTTTTCAAAGCACTTTACATATATCATTTCATTTTGTCCTCACAACTGTGAATTGCTAAGAACCACCAAAGGTTTAAGTGATTTTCCAAAGATCACATATCTAGCAGAATTTGAACATAGATCTTCCTAACTACAAATCCAGTCAAGTCAGTAATGTACATTAAATTACTGCCATGTGCTAATGGCACAGTACTAAGCATTGGGGATTCAAAGAAAGTCAAAGAATACTAGTCCCTGCTCTCAAGTAGCTCACAGTCTCATGGGCAGGAGACATGTAAACATCTAAAAACAAGATAAATGCAGGATAAACTGGAGATAATTAGCAGAGGAAAGGTACCAGAATTAAGGGGGAATGGGGAAAGGCTTCCTGTAGAAGGTGAGATTTTTAACCAGGTTTTGAAGTCAGAAAGTAGAAATGAGAAAGGAGAGAATTTCAAAGCATGGAGAACAGCCAGTGAAAATGCCCAGTTAGGAGATAGAATGTCTTATGAAGGAGATCAATGTCACTCTATCACAGAGTTAATTGGATAGTGGTGGTGGGGGCTAAGGTGTAAGAATACTGGGGTTGGGGTTGTGGGGATGGGAAGAAGTATAGAGGAATTTGAATTCGAAACAGAGGATTTTTATTTGCTCCTGGAGGTGATAGGGAGCCAGAGGGGCAGCATGGTCAGGCTTGTGCTTTAGGAAGATCATTTTGACAACTGAATGGAAGATGGACTACAATTGAAAATTATGGTGGGCAGATCAACCAACAGGTTTTGCAATCAAACAGGTGTGATGTGAAGAGGATCTGGTTGGTGGTAGTATTGAAGAAAAGAGGATGTGTATGAGAGATTTTACAAAGGTAAAATCTACAGGTCTTGGTAAGATATGAGGATGGAGAGTAAGAGAGATTAAGGAATCAAGGATTACTCCTAGGCCATGAGCTTGGGTGACTGGATAGTGTTACCTTTGACAGTAATAGGTAGGTTAGGAAGAGGTGACAGTTTAAGGTGAAAGATTATAAATTCAGTTTTGGACATGTTGTGGTTAAAATGTCTACAACACATCTAATTGAGATGCCTAGTAGACAATTGGAGACTGGAGGCTGGCAGAGAGGTTTAGGGCTAAATAGATTTGAGATTTATTAGCAAAGAGGTAATAATTGAATCCAAAGGAGCTGATATGATCACCAAGTGAAATAGTATAGAGGGAGAAAAGAAGAATACCTAGATCCCTGAGGGATATTCCCCACCCCCCAAATCCCAAGGTAGGTGATCTAGTAAAGAAGACTTCAGAAGAGTTGTCAGATAAGAGGCAAGCGGGATTAAGTGACTTGCTAGTAGGTATCTGAGGCCAGGTTTATACTCAGATCTTAATCCCTCTTGCCTCAAAAAACAAAACAAAACAAAACAAAACAAAAAAACCCTAACCCAAATAATTGAAGATTATAGGAAAGGTGAAGAAGATGTGTAACATTATAATGCAGCAAAGAAATACCTCAAGAAAGGGAATGCAAAAATTCACAGGAAACTTAGAAACTGCCACAGACCCAGAGGAGGGGAGATACAGAAGAGGGTAGGGATAGTCAACATAGGTATCATTATAAAGGGAGTAAGGTTCAGAGTTGTGATAGGAAATGAACTCCTACATATAAGTTGTTACCACACTCTGATGTTCAGAGCAGGAAGTATGGAGTCAGACCTCCTGGTCTTCTAGTACTTCTGATTATCCTGTCAAGGCTGCTGGCTCACCCCAAAAACCAATACAGTTGACAAATTTTCAAAGCTTTTACATATATTTCTCCAATATTTTATGAAACATTTCTTCAATAAATATGAATTTGTGTTCTGAGACTCAGTATTTAAAACTAACATCCATCATGTGGGCTTTGATTTGGTATCTTTATTAGGCTTGAGTTTGTACAATAAATACATTATCATTACCTTTTTTTCAATACTTTTTCTGTTTTGTTTTTAAAGTCATTAATAGCAAAACAAATATATTTGAACACATTAATAAGGGTGGAAAATAGCTTAAAACTATTGCAGAGAAAAACTAATTTATTCATTCACTAATTTACTAGTTTTTAATATTTCAAAATTCATATTCTATGCTTTGTTGATATATTGTGTCCTGCACATTTACATATATATTTACATCAGTCTTAGATTCAGAATCAGTTATGAAAGGTTCTTATACAGGACCCTAGGATATTTGAGTTGGAAGGGCGGAGCGGGGTTCAAATTCTACCTCTGATGCTAACTACATGTGTGTCCTTGCATTCTTTATTTAAACACCTGGGCCAGGGGTGGGGAACCTATAGCCCTCTAGGTCCTCAATTATAGCCCTTTAATTGAATCCAGACTTCACAAAACAAATCCCCTTAATAAAAGAATTTGTTCTGTAAAACTTAGCCTCTAGGCTGGTAATTCCTCACCTCTCTCCTGGGCCTTTCATCTTTAAAATGAGGGATTTGGACTAGATGGCCTTTGAGGTTCCTTCTTGGGTAGGAGGAGAAACAGGAGTTACCATAATCTGATCCTACCATGATCTTACAATCTAATCCAGTCCTCTCATTTTAAGGTTGGGTAAAAACTATCCTAATAAATATTTGACAGCATTTATCACACTTTGATGATGATGATGATGATGATGAGCATGATGGTAGTAAACATATAAACAAAAATATATAATAACAGCACCTATTTCCCAGGGTTGTGAGTCTCATCACTGAGATCATATTTGTAAAGGAGCACAGTACTGGGCACACAGTAGGCACTTAATAAGCACTTGCTCCCTTTTCACCATTGTGTATAACCTAGATTTCAGTCCCAGCTTTGCTGCTGCTTATGTGAACCTAATTAAATTCTTTTCCTTTCAGTTTTCTCATCTACAAAAGGAGAGCATTAGATTATGTAGTAGATTCCTGAAGTCCCTTCTAGTGTCACATTGCCAAATGCCTTCTAGATATTTCAGTTTGTATTTTGTACTATCACTTCTAACCTAATATATCAAAAAATTATATTCATCCTCTTTCCTTCCAAGTTAATTCCTTTTTTCTGACATCTCTGCTTAATGTTGTAGTTCCTTTATTTTCCCATTCACCCAGTACTGAAACTTTTAGTTATCTTTGCCTCTTCCCTATCCCTCCAGTTTACCAGTCACCACATCATGTGGATTCTTCCTTCAAAATGCCTCATCGGGGCAGCTAGTGGTGCAGTGAATAGAGTTCCAGACTTGGAGACAGGAGGACCTGAGTTCAACTCCAGGGCTCAGACACTTATCACTTACTGGCTGTGTGACTTTGGGCAAGTCACTTAACCCCAATTACCCTGCCTTCTTCCCTCAAAAAAAAAAGACAAAAGAGTGCCTCATCCTCAGAAATGTGTATGTATATTTAAGCTTAATAAATATCACATTCAAATAAATACATGAAACCTTAAATTTCAAACTTACATTTTAACAAAAAAAGTATATCTTTAACAACAACAAAAGAAAAATGACAATGACATATTTGCCTCTCTGTATACAATACTAATTTACTGTTACTTTTTTTTCCTGAACTATATCTTCAGGATTTCTATATTTTTTTTATATTAATCAAGCACATTGCTTTAGTCAGGGTAGATAATTTAGAGGCATAGCAATTCTTAAAAATAGTGAAGACCATTTGAAAGTTGTGTTCAGATGTGTGTGTATCTGTGTATGTATGAGTGCTGGGGGAAAGAGGCCTGTGGGACTTTGTAATTAAATATAGATCCCCTAACAGTTCTGTAACCTTTCAGTAACCATTGGTGGGATTATGGGGTGATAAGTAAAGTATAAGAAATCGTCATACATACTTGTAATGATTTCTAGAGTACAGGATCTGAAGTCAGAGGTCTTCAAAAGTCTACTCTCTCTTACCTATGTGGTCTTGGGAAAGTTACTTCTTTCTGGGTCTCCATTTCTTCATCTACAAATGAGACAATTAAGACTAAGTTGACCTCTGAGGTTCTTCCAGCATTGAATCTGTAATACTAATGTCTTATTTACAAGTATATTTTTATTAGGGTTTGTTACTATTTTCATATATTTTATTCCTATTTTTACATAGTTTTATTCATTATCTCTGCTTCTGCTTTATATACTCTGTACCACTTAATAAAAGTATTTCCATATTTACTTATATTTTTCATATTTGACATTTCTTATGCTACCATAAGATTTCCTCTTATTAGTATTCCCCATTTTATTCATCCATTTCCCAGTCACTGGAGCATGAGTTGTTTCTAGTTTTTCATTAGAACATAAAACCTCTATAAACTTTTTTTTTTTTGCATAGGAAGGTCTTTTTTTATCTTGTTAACATCTTTATAATCTGATTACTAGGATCTCTAGGTCAATGATCATCATCAGTTTTCTAACATTTATTTTCAGGTTGCTTTACAAAAAAGATTAATTCACTTTATAATTTTACCCCTTGTTTAAATAGTATACTTTCCCAAGCATTAAATGAATATATCTTTCACTTGTAACTCTCTTTGCCAATTTGATATAATTCTCCATTGTGTTTCCACTGCCATTAATTAAGGTCAAATCTTTATACTTCATGCCTAGACTAATGTAGTAGCTTCCTAAATGACTTCTGATTTCTTCAGTTTTCAGTCCAAGTTTCTATTCTCTTGATAGAGATGGAAGGTAACTCAATGATAATCTAATCCAACCCTTGCCCTTACTTTAGAAAAGTGAAGTTATTTGTCCAAAGGCATACAGCAAATTGGTGGCAGAGCCAAAACTAGGATCCTGGTCAGAAAGTTCAGAGTTCTTTCCACTGTACCTATGTTTCTCCCATCATAAAATTTTTTTAATGGTTCCTCTTTGCTGGCATGATAAAGTTCAGACTCCTTAGACTGATATTCAAGGACCTCTGTAATCTGTCCCTAACCTCCAGGATCCAAAATTATCTCATACTATTTCTTTTGCTTTGACTATCATAACATCTTGCATCATACCATACCTTCCACATTCCTTTAATAATATTACTCCTTCGCTCTATTTCCTCCTAGTGCTTCTTTGCCTATTCAAATTTTATCTGTCCTTCAGGTGGCATAGCAAAAATAGTTGGTACAAAAGATTCCCTACCCCCAAAATCTATTATACACTGTGCTACCAGTAAGTACAGAGTTCAGGGATCAAGCTTAGCACATGTGGCAAAGATGTCATTCAATGCTCCTACTCGCCAGGACTTCGTTTTCCTCTGGGGGATGCTCAATAAATTCCCTTTAGATACAGTATAGTTTCTTCACTGGGTTCCTTGTTGGGTCATGAATCTATATGCCCAGTCTGTCCTTGGCTCCCAATGAAGAAACTGCTATTGGCTGATGTGGAGATGCTTCTAGGACACTTGTGGGAAGATAGGAAGTCCAACATCCTATGAACCCTTTAAAGGTTACAAGGTCTTCCTGCCTTTCACTCTCAAACAGTTCTTCAATAATTTTACTGAGATGCCACACTCACTCAAATCTCTGGAATAATCCTGTTTCTAAACTAGCTTGATATTTCATGCATGAACCCTTCCTTGAGTATGACCAAGTTTCCTTAGCCCATCCGAACTGATTCCTATGTAATGTCACGTTAGCTCCAAAACCTTTTTTCATTTCGTCTAGAAGAACCTAACTAAAGCTTATGATTAATATTGCTTAAGATTTAGCCTCAACTCCTTTAGGTATTAGAGCATCTTAACACTTAATTGGGAGGGAATAACTCAGTTGATTTGCTTAAACAATACCCTACCTTATCACCAGAAAAAAGTAGAAAACTATAATTACACATCAGCACAGTGAAGGAAATGTAGAGAACAGAAGGAAGAATCAGGCAAGTTGAAAACTCTCATGCCCAGACATCAAGCCTGAGGAAAAGGGAACTGGAAAATCAGTTGGGGCTAGTCTAGTTCCCCAGAGGTTAAGACAAAGAAGTTGAAGCAGCCCTGCAATACAAACTTGATGGTCTCCATAAAAGGGCTGCTAGAAAGACTAGATGAGATACAATAGTGAGATACGAAAGATAAGAAGTAGATAAAACACCAGAATCAACCTTAAACACAAAAATGGATAAAACTTGGAAGAGAATTAAAAACTTATTTAAATAAAATATGGAGGAAAATGAGCCACAGTAATGCTCGAAGAAAGACTCCTGTGGACTCCCCAGAAGGCATGGAAAACAACTCCAGAATGGTTCAAAAATCCTGTCAAACTCTGGCATTATTGGTAGATTCATTGCTATCAAAGTACTTTTTGCCAATATGACACATATATGACACCTTATGATTACTGTATACCAGCCTATCCCCAAGTATTTGTTGATCAGCAAACAAAATAATATGGTGTTAACAACCACTGTCATCACCAGCACTTATTAAATGCCTACATTTGCATTGTACAGAAGATCAAATAACTTTGGGCTGTGCCCTCAATTTCCCAGCTCTCAGAAACATCAAAGAGAATCTGTAATAATTCCCTGTGTCAAAGCCTAGTCCAACAAGAGGAAATTTCTGTAGGTTCAGGCCAAGACTTGTTTATACCACAATAATTTACTGTCATTAGCAGTCCTATTTGCCAACTATCCAACCCATGTAGAGAATATTAAATCCCACTGTGTTCATTGTTTCTAATTTTGAAAAAGCATCTGATTTAGTAGAAAATGCTATCTTAATGACTTTCATCCAACAATGTTTCTCCCATCCAGACATTAAAACTGTTCAAGATTCTTTGAAATATATAAAAATAGAAGTTACTTTGTTCACTAATTCTCTGATCAAAAACATGAGGTGAGGCATGCGCCCCCCCCAACCCCCACACACACATCGTTTCCAAAGGTGTTCACTTACGTGATTGAGGAAATTCAGTGCAGAGAATTAAGTTAAACAGAGATTCATTGTGAATGATATGTCTTCCAGATGTCCTTTTAAAAATAGATAACATTGTGCTAGTTGCATCCAGCTAAAGAACATTTCAAAATCTGGAAGTGATCCACAACCTTCAAAAGGGTTTGACCTAACTATTCACACAGGAAAGACCAAGTGGAAGAAAAATGTCTACTTCTGCCTAAACTGTAACATGCCTTTGAATAAATTTCTGTACGGCAAAAACTTGGATGCTTAAATGCTTTGTTTAAAAAGAGGTCATTTAACATTGTACGATACTGTGCTTTCTTATCTGCACATATAGTGAATTGGGATAGTATATGGTAAATCAACATTACCCCTTATGAAAAACATGAAAAAGAGTTAACTTTTGTACATAATGTGCTTGAAGTATTAGTGGAACATTCTGATAGAGATATATAATGGAGAATTGGAAATGTGATTAGAGCTCTGTGGAGAGATTGGTTGGAGAAATATAGATTTGAGAATCAAGGTGATAATTGAAGCCCTTAGCATATGTAAGAGCATTGAGGCAAGAAAGTGTAGAAAGAACTAAGTATGACAATGACAAAATGTAGGGGGAAACATCTCTTTTTAAAGGGCAAGAGGAAACTAAAGAACTAAGAACCAGTTGTCAAAAGTAGTACATAAAGAGTACATTGTCATGAAAACCAAGGAAGAAAAGGTTATTAGGAGGAGGGGTTGGCCACCAGTCTTAAATACTAAGAAGTCAAAGAGTTTGTGGTCAGAAAACAGTCCCTAGAATATAATAGAGTCAACTAATGACTTTAGAAAGACCCTTTAAATGGAATGGTGGGGTTAGAAACCGGGTTAGAATTGAAAGTAGTAGAGACAATGTGTAGATAGAATGCTATTTCTAGAAGTTTGGAAATGAAAGTTTGCAGGACAAAGACATGACGTAAGCTTAAGGTTGGGTAGTAAAGGTCAAAGGAAGACACTTTTTTTTTTCTTTCCTTTTTTAAGGGTAAGGGAACTTTAAGCATGTTTTTGGCTGAGAAGAAAGAACTACTAGAGAGGATGAGATTGAATAAAAATAAATTGGCAGGAAGCATATTTTCTAAGATAACCTTATTTCATTTACCCAAAAGACAACATAGAAAAGCTGAAAATGACAAAAGATTGCTTGGTTACATAGATTTCTAAAAAGGAAATTACCTGGACAAGTGCATAAAAAGACAGCCTGGTAGGGTAATATAGTAATTAGGGAGGCAATCTTAGTCAGAAAACTTGGGTCTAAAGTCCCACCTCTGATTTTATTATCATGGACAATTGCAGAGCAAGGAATTTCCTCACAAGGGATTGAGTGAAAGGAGTAAAAACTTCTCAGACTATACTCAAAAATCTAGTAAGGCTTTTCATGGGAAACAGGCCCAAGTTGCCCTTCACTAGAAATCACATGATTTATAAGGACTCAGAACTCAGAGCCTTAGGGAATCACCCTTCTCAGTGACACCTCAGCATAAGATATGCCAAATAAGGACATGCTTTCTTAAACATACAATGAGTGGTCTACTGTTTCCTTGTTCCTGTACTTGAGGTAGATTGCTGAGTTTAGATTGTAACTGCTAACTAACAGAAGAAAAGCGTCAGGGGAGATGGTGGTGGTGGTGGTGGTGGTGAAGGAGAATTCTGCCTTAGGGCTTTATAACTTGGTCATTTCCTTTTGTAAACTGCTTCTCCTCCCTGACCATTTGTCAAGAGGGTGGCCCTTTCTCAAGATCCTAATAAACCATTCTTTTCTGCTTCCTACCTTGAGAAGCCCCTGAGTATTATTTGGGTAAGGATCTCTGTTGCATACAATTTTGCGGTGTGCACAGGGTTATCTAAATGAGTGAAGTAATAATTTGGACCCCTCCAGGATTAGAAGAAAGCATAAAGGGCGGCTAGGTGGCGCAGTGAATAGAGCACCGGCCCTGGAGTCAGGAGTACCTGAGTTCAAATCCAGCCTCAGACACTTAACACAAAAAACTAGCCGTGTGACCTTGGGCAAGCCACTTAACCCCAACTGCCCTCCAAAAAGCAAAAAAAAAAAAAAAAAAAAAGAAAGCATAAAACATATTTTTTAAAGAAATGAATTAACTGACATCTATTCAATTTAATGTGATGTGTTAGCAATAATAATTTCCCTGTCAATTTTCATTATGATTAGTTTAAATTATAATGATAATTAAAACATCTGGGTTATTTTTATTTTTCTTTGCTAGTAGAAGTATAAATATAATTACATACATTGAAAATCCCCTAGGAGAAGCAGAGAGAGAGATCCTGGCGGACCCGGTTTATTCTCTGATGTCGTAGAGAGTTCTCTGAGCTTTTCTGAGTACAGGATTTAGAGTTTATCTTTAAAGAACATTAAGCCAAAGTACCAGTAAAACATATATAAGAAAAACTGCTAACTACATTTTCCATGTTATATTTAAAACAAATGTGATTTGATTTACAGATTGATCCATTAACCACTCTCTTGCTTAAAGTCAAACCCTTTCAATGAGATGATGAGGTAGGATGTTTAATGTTATTAATTTGCTGAAAATTTCTTTTTCTTTTTTTTTTTGGAGAAGGGAGACAGGGCAGTTGGGGTTAAATGACTTTCCCAAGGTCACATGGGCTAGTGTTAAGTGTCTGAGGCTGGATTTGAACTCAAGTCCTCCTGACTCAAGGGCCAGTGCTCTATTCATTATGCCACCTAGCCACCTTCGAAAATTTATTTTTCAAAAAAGAACAGAATAAAAAGAAAGATCCACTCACCACTTAAATTCTTTCTATATAGTCAACTATTCAGTTTTGCTACTTTGAAGTGTAATGAATTGTTTGAGGTAATTTCCCTTCACCTGATGGTGATTCAGTCCTCTTACAATAAGTAGCTTCATCCCAAAGACCTCTCTACATGTTTGTGTTGCTAATGACTTTTGTTAGTTAATATTTATTAAATACACAGTGAATAGCACATTACAGTAAGTTAGCATTAAATATTATTAAAAATAAAAGATAGCTCCTTGCCATGGAGACTTTCTAATGCCAATTAGATTTCTAACAATATAGATACAGATATACATTTACGTATATTTTCATTTATATATGTTAAAGGGACTGTTACAGTAAATGTGATGACTGGAAATGGTAGTATTGGTTTGGAAGTCTTCATAGAGGAAGTTCTGAATGACTTGGATAAAAGCTTATCATATGTTGGCACAAAGTTGGGAGGGATAGCTAACACTTTGGATGACCATTTCGATCCAAAATTAGATTTATAGGCTAGTGAGAACACTGGGCTGAAACTAGTAAAATTAAATTCAATAGGGATAAATATAAAGCCTTATGCTTGGATACAAAAGAAATCAGCTATCCAAGTGCAAGATGGGGGAAGTATGGTTAGACATTAGTTGTTCTGAAGAAGATCTAGAGGTCTGAGAGTTTTGCAAACTCAGTATGAGTCAGCAACATGATGTAACAGTCAAAATAAAGGAACGAACAAAAACCCAAATGCAATCTTGGGGTCAGTTAAGATAGGCATAGTTTCCTAGAAAACATGTATCAATAAGATACAGTAGAAGTTATAGATAATGTAAGAATAGAAAAAAAAAGTGATGATGGTATATGAAGCTTACTATAAGAATTTCCTTTTCTTCAAGAATAAACTAGAAACCTAGAAGTTTCTGAGTGTAGTAACCTTTCTTAACACAAGCTGAAATGCCCAGAAAGCAAATGGCTAAAGCTCTCAGAGTTCTAGGGGTGAACTGTGGTGCTGTGTTTCTAGTATGATAGTGTTAGGATCCTCATACCAAGACGACCCCTCTCTTTTTACTCCTCTCTTTTTACTATTAGGAAACACGCTGTTTTCTAAAGCTAAAGCCCACCTATCAAGCTGTGCCCTGAGTTTAGCATAATGATAAGCCTTTGCACTCACCCTCTGGATGATCTCAGCCACAGAAAAATCCCAGATTTTTTTCATACCAGCATCCAGTGGTCTTGGAGCTTGGAAAAGCACCTGTAGAACCCATGTTCTGTTAAAAAAAAAAAAAGTCCTACTATGAATCAAATGTCTCATTGTTGCTGTTACCTCTCCATTGTTAGGCTACAGCTCACTATGTAGATGTGGGTATAAGTATTTAGATTTGTGTGAGGCTCCTAATAGAGGGCCCCCACACACACACCTGTCTAGTTTCCCTTCTCTGATGGAATAAAGAAAGCTTTT
The DNA here is from genome assembly GCA_028646575.1 of Pseudocheirus occidentalis. NCBI lineage: Eukaryota > Metazoa > Chordata > Mammalia > Diprotodontia > Pseudocheiridae > Pseudocheirus > Pseudocheirus occidentalis. Next base: position 86,392,411 of record CM053600.1, read on the forward strand.
TGTTTACAACCACTGTTAGCTCTTTGATTTTATTTTGTTTTATTATTAGAATTTACTGTGGTTTTTATAGCCTGTGTGAGCTCTCTGGTTTTTTGTTGGTTTTTTTTTGTTTGTTTTAGTATTGTTTAGAGTTAGCAGTGCAGAGCTGCTGTGGCTTTTTGGTCATTTGATCAGGGTTAACAATAGCTACCCATTCTCTAAAAGTGTGCTCCCCGTCAACAATCAGCTACAATTAGCTTTTAGAAAAGATATTTACTAAGAAGGGACAATAAAAAGAATTAATACAAAATATCTCTCCCCACCCAAAAAAAGAGATCACAGAGTGAACTCTTCCACAAATAAACACTGATTTCATGGGATGGCAGTGGGGTGGATCTATATTTACAGTACAAAGTTAATTAGGTACTTATATTGACAGTGCAAAAGAATGGTTAGGCATTTGGGTACCTCCCAACTTCTATTACTAGACAGAAGTCCTTTCTTCATTGAGTCATAATTATAAAGGTCCCTTTATATTTCTCTGCTGGACTTCAAGAGTCTATGCTTTACTCAGGTATATATCTGGCATCTCTCTCCACCATGAGGGGGTCAAACTCCCCAAAGTCATTTGGCTTTGCCAATGTCTTTCTTTTCCCAGGACAGCCACTCCCATTCTTATTGGTCACTACTACTATAGTGGACATTGTTATTGATAGCTCAGCCAAAAACATTCTAAACTTTCAAACTTCAAAAGGCTACTGCCTGCATAATTCCATCTTAGAATACTCATTCACCTATCATTAGGAAAGAATAAACAGAGAAAAAGATATGTCCATGTACTTACAGATGCCATGCCAGATTAAGGCTTTCCTCTACCTGGCTTTTGGAGTAAGATCAGAGTAGTCCAGCATCATTCATTGATGCAAAGGAAAAGAGTGATAGAATGTCAGGTCACTCTTTTTTGATACCCAGTAAGTGTCAGCTGCAAAATTTGACATAGTGAACTGGAGCCAGGAGGGCAATCTTTGCTTATGTTCTTTATAAGTAATCAGGGAGGACAAATCTTGAGTATATTACATGACTGTATTTCATGAGAAAGAAAGTAGCATGAACATAATGATAATAAATATGATCCTTACTACTCCAAGAAAAAACACTGACAAAAGATAGGGAAAAATGATTGAAGGACTGAATAATAACATGCTAATATTGGCAAGTGGAATTACTCAAAGTAAGCAGTATGGTATTTTATTATCACAGTTAGGTTGTCACATTAGAGTATACTAAATTATAAATTGCTCAATAAAATTGTCTAAAACATTAAACAGATTGACAAATTGATTTAGGAAGCATTTCAACAGCGTATATAGCACAAATGAGAACAAAAATAAAATAATTAATTTGGAAAAAAGTAAAACCACTAGGTTAAATGAGTTGTAAAGAGCAGGTCTAAACCTTGATTATACACCTAAGCAATGAAGATTATGGGTTTTTAATAACATTAATGTTTGGAAAAAAGCAAATTATGGCCTATATAATAACCTGACTAAAGTCAGTATTTATCTTGCTGTCTCTATAATTTTTAAAGAATTCCTTATTCTTAATTAATGACCCTAAACAAACTAGATTTAAATTAGCACTGGACAAATATCAAACTTCTTTTCACATAAGGGATTGAGAAAAAGAAGCAATAATCTGTCCTGTGCTAAATTTACATGCTTTAACATAATTAGTAATCACCTTTGGAAAGCTGTCCAAATCATAGATAAGGTGTAGGGCCATTACTTTGTTCAGTTAATCCTATCTATCCTGAGAAATAGAACACACACACACACACACACACACACACACACACACACACACACACACAAAATAGCTTTTCAAGACCATATTATATGTTCTTGAAAGGGGAATTGTGGAAAGATGGCAGAGTAAGGCAGGAAACTACACAGCTTTCCCAAATTTCCCCAGAAATAACTTAAAATTATGTCTCAAAGTAAATTTTAGAGCAATAAAAATAATTTAATAGTTGGGGTAAAGTGGTGGTCCAGCCTAAGAATTTTGGGAGGATTTTAGAAAAATCTGATCTCCTGGGTTAGTGGTCAGAGAGACCTGACTGAAATGCACATAGCTCGGGGCATAGACCACTGAGTCAACCAACAGCAAGCCCTGGGGGCAGTTGTATCTGGGGCAGCCTTAGCTTCAGTACTTTTTGACCCCCATTGTGGTGGTTGGGTGATTGTGGGGGCTCTCCACTGGTGATGAATGTGGGGGCCCAGACTTCCCAACCAGAAGCACTCTCAGGCTGTGATTGCAGGGTGAGTAGGAGTGAGCACATGCTGCTGGTGAATGTCGTGGCAGAGGGGTGGGGCCCTGGTGGTTGCGGTCACTAACAAAAGAGCTGAGTCCTTAGTTCTAGTTTGAGGGAAGAGAGGTGAGCTGAGGCTTTCAGCTACCTGAGGTTCCACAGGAAACAAGAGTATTTCCAGTGACAGCTGTGCTGGGGTCCTTGGTCATAGCTCAGGGGTAGAAAGGAGTACCTGAAGTCATTTATAGGCCAAGGTCCAAGCTGGAGGTGAAGTGTCTACACCTGGCCTTGGATTATGGAACACTGACAGAACCAAGAGGTGAAAGACCCCAAGGTACCACTTAGAAAAACAAGTGTGCAAAATCTGAAGCCTGAGACATTAACCAACACATCTTAAAGATTAGAATTGGACAAAGGAAAGAGAATGACTTCATAAGACATCAAGAAATAGTAAGGCAAAATGAAGGAATGGAAAAGTAGAAGAGCATGTGAAACATTTCATTAGAAAAACAACTGACCTGGAAAACAGATCAAGGAGAGATAAGAATTATCAGACTACCTGAAAGTTCTGATCAATAAGAGAATCTAGACACTATACTTGAAGAAGTTAATAAGAAAATTTGCTCTGAAGTTCTGGAATTACTGGATCAAATAGAAATTGAAAAAAAATCCACCAATTATCACCTGAAAGAGATACCCCAAGTGAAAACTCAAAGGAACATCATAACTAAGCCACATCAAGGATAAAATATCATTAGCAACTAGAAAAAAATAATTTAAATATTGTGGACTAGAGTCAGGGTAATGCAATCTAGCAGCTTCTACAGTAAAAGACCAAAGGATGTGGAATATAATATTGTGAAGAGCAGGGGCCAGGCTTGCAATCAAGAATAACCTACCTAGCAAAGTTGAGTGTAATCCTGCAAGGCAAAATAATAATAATAATAATAATAATAATAATAATGAACTAAAGGACTTTCAGCTATCCTTGAGGAAAAGACCAAAAGCAGATAGAAAATTAGACCTATAAGAACCGGGAGAAACATAAGAGATTTAATGAAGTTAAACTGTTTGCTTCTTACATAGGAAAATAATATCTATAACTCTTAAAAATGTTATTGTAACTAGGGTAGCTCAAAAAGAGTATATATAGATAGAAGGCCCAGGGTTGAGTTGATTATGATGGAATGATACCTCCTCCTCCCCCAAAAAACCCAACAACAACAGACCAAAATTGGGTAACCAGAGGTAAAATGGAGCAAGTTATCTTATACAAAACAGCTATGACTGGAAGAACTGTTATAATAGAGAGGAGGACAGTAGTGCAGGAACCTTATTTCCATTGGAACTGTGTTTAAGAGGAAATAGCATATATATTTAGTATTGTATAAAAGTATTCTTAGCTCATAGAGAAAAGGGGACAGGAGGATAGGATAAGAAAGAGACTTATAGGATATGTGGATTAGGGAGACAGTGGTCAGAAGTAAATTAGATTATTTTGAGGACGGATAGAGTAAAAAGAGAGAGGATAAACAGTGAGACAAATAGGATGGAGGGAAATATACAATTAGTAATTCTAACTTTGAACATGAATGAGATGAATTAGTCCATAAAACAGAAATGGATAGAATGGATCAACAGAACTCAACAATATGTTGCTTATAAGGAACATATTGAAAAGAGAGGCAAATGTAAAGATAAAGGGCTGGAGTAGAAATTATTATGCTTCAGCAGATGTAAAAAAATGCAGTGGTAATGATCATGATCTCAAAAGTCAAAGCTAAAATAGATTTAATTAAAAGAGATGATAAAAGAAACTATATTATGTTAAAAAATACCACAGATAATGAATATCATTATTAAACATATATGCACCAAATGCTATATCACTCAAATTTTTAAAGAAAAAGGTAAATGATTTAAAGATGGAAATAGAGAGCAAAACTATCATAGTGGCAGATTTCAGTCTTTCCATATCAGAATTACATAAATCTAACCAAAAAATAAGAAAAAAGTCAAGGAGATTAATAGTATTTGAGATAATCAGACATCTGGAGAGAATTGAATGGGAATAGAAAGGAATATACCTTTTTTCTCAGTGGTGCATGGCAGCTTTATGAAGACTGGCCTTATATTTGGCCATAAAACTTTATACTTAAATGTAGAAAAGCAGAAATATTAAATGCATCCTTTTCAGATCATAATGCAATAAAACTTACATTTAATAAAAGACCATGGAAGCACAGATTAAAAATTAATTGGACACTAAATAATCTAACCTTGAAGAATGAGTTAGTGGGTTAAAGAACAAGTCATAGAAATCATAATTTTATTAAAGAGAATGATAAGACAGCATATCAAAACTTACAGGATGCAGCAAAAGCAGTAATGAGAATACAATTTATATCTCTAAATGTTTATATCAATAAAACAAAGAGCAGATGATTTAATTTTATATACAATTTTAAAAAACTAGAATAAAGAACAAATTTAAAATCCCCAATTATATTCTAAATTGGAAATCCTGAAAATTAAAGGTGAGATTAATAAAACTGAATATGAGAAAACCACTGAATGAATAAATAAAACTAGGAGTTGGTTTTATGAAAAAAAAAACAATATAATAGACAAACCATTGGTTAATATGATTTTTAAAAATAGAAGAAGACCAAATCACTAGTATCAAAAATGTAACAGTGAATACACCATTAATGAGGACAAAATTGAAACAATTATTAGGAGTTATTTTGCCCAGTTATATGTCAATAAATTTAACATTTTAAGTGAAATGGAAGAACACTTAAAAAAAAAAATAAACTGCCCAGAGTAACAGAAGAAGAAATAGAGTATCTAAATAAGACAGTTTAGAAAAAGAAATTGAGCAGATGATATATGAGTTTCCCAAGGGAGGAGGGGAGGGAAACTATAGATTTACAAGTAAATTCTAACAATCATTTAAATATCAACTAATTCCAAAATTAAATTATTTGGAATAATAGGCAAAGAAGGAACTTTACCAAACTATAAATGTTGCTGATATCTAAACTAGGAAGACAAAAATGGAGGAAGAAATTAATATATACTAATGAATATTGATGTTCATTGATATTCAAAAATCTCAAATAGAAAAGTAGCAAGCTAACTACAACAATATAACAAAAAAGATGATCAAGTGGGATTTGTACCAGGAATGTAGGACAAGTTCAATGTAAGGAAAACTATTGATACAACTGGTTATATCAATAATAGAAATCACATGATTATATAAAAACCTTGATACAACACTTATTTCTATTAAAAACACTTGAAAGTATACGTATAATTGGATTTTTCATTAAAATGGTAAGAAGCACCTGTTTAAAACCATCAGTAAGCATTAATTGTAAAAAAGTTAAGCTAGAAACTTTCCAAATAAGACCAGGAGTGAAACAAGGATGCCCATCATGACCACTATTATTCAATATTAGAAATGCTAGCAATAGCAATAACAGAAGAAAAAGAAATCGAAGGAATAAGAACAAAAATTAGGTAATAAAACTTTTTTGTAGATGATATGATAGTATACTTGGAGATTCAAGTAAAAGCTAGTTGAGGGGCAGCTAAGTGACTCATTGAATAGAACACTGAGCCTGGAGTCAGGAGGACCTGAGTTCAAATGCAGCCTCAGACACTTGAACCTTACTAGCTATATGACCTTGGGCAAGTCACTTAACCCCAATTGTCCTGCCTTCCCCCCTTCAAAACAACAACAAAGACTAATTTAAACAATTTTTTTCTTTTAAATAGTATTTTATTTTTTCCAGTTCTATGTAAAGATAATTTTTAACATTCATTTTTTAAATAAAATTTTGAGTTTCAGATTTTCTCTCCCCTCCTTTTCTTCCCTCCTTCCTAAATATCTAAATAAATCCATTTTAGAAAAAGAAGAAACAATACAAAAGAAAAAAAGTACCAAAAAAAAGTGAAAATAGTATGCTTTGACCTGCATTCAGAGTCTATCAGTTCTTCTTTGGATGTGGATAGCATGTTCTGTCATGAGTCTTTTGGAGTTGTCTTGGATCACTGTGTTCCTGAGAAGAGCTAAGTCAGTCATAGGTGATCATTGCACAATGTTGCTGTTACTGTGTACAATGTTCTCCTGGTTCTGTTTACTTTGCAGAAATTAATGCAAGTCTTTCCAGATTTGTCTGAAATCTACCTGCTTGTCATTTCTTATGGCACAACAGTATTCCATTACATTCATATACCACAATTTGTTCAGTCATTCCATTAATGGATATCCCCTCAATTTCCAGTTTTTTTGCCACCACAAAAAAGCTGCTATAAATATTTTTGTATGTGTAGGTCCTTTTCCATTTTTAATGATATCTTTAGGACACAGACTAGTAGTGGTATTACTGAATCAAAGGGCTTGCGCAGTTTGATTGCAATGATTAATAATTTTTAGGAAAGTAGCAGGATATAAAATAAACCCACAAAAAATCATTTGTATTTCCATATATTACCAACAAAACCCAGCAAGAATAGATAGTAAAAAATAGTTCATTGAAAATAATCATGGACAACATAAAATACCTGGGAGTATACCTGCAGCTAGGTGTTATAATGGATAGAGTACCAGGCCTAGAGTCAGGAAAACCTGAGTCTAAATCTGGTCTCGGACACTTACTGACTGTGTGATTCTGGGCAGGTCACTTAATCCTGTTTACTTCAGTTTCCTCTTCTGTAAAATAAGATGGAGAAGGAAATGGCAAACCACTCTGGTATCTTTTCCAAGAAAACCTCAAATGGGGTCATGAAGAGTTGAACATGACTGAAATGACTGAACTTTAAATGCCTGCCAAGAAAAACCCAGCAACTATATGAACATGATTATAAAACACCCTTTATATTAAAAAAAAAGTCAGATTTAAATAGTCAGAGAAATATTATTTGTTCATGGATTAGCAAGACAAATATAATAAAGACAATTTTATCTGAACTAATTTATGCATTCTATACCATCCCAATTAAATTACCAATTATTTTATTGAGTAAGAAAAAATAATAAAATTCAGTTAGAAGAACAAAAGGTCAAAGGAATTAGTGAAAAAGAATGTAAAGGAAAGAAGTGTAGCAGTACCAGATCTTTAACTGTTTTTAAGGTGGTAATTACCAAAACTATCTGATACCGACCAAAAAATATAATGGCAGATAAGGGGAATAGAATGAATGTACAATACACAGTACTAATAGTAGTAATCTTGTCTTTGATAAATGTAAAGACTTAAGCTCTTGGGATAAGAATTCACTGTTTGATAAAAAATTGTTGGGAAAGCTAGTTGTTGCAGAAACCAGGTGTAGACCAATTTCTTACTCCATTTAACAACGTAAGGCCAAAATGGATACATGACCTAGATATAAAGGGAGGTATCATAAGTAAATTAGAAGAACATGGAGCATATTACCTATCAGATCTGTGGATGGAAGAAGAATTTAGGAATAAGTAAAGAGTGAGCACTGTGAAACATAATTTGATTAGATTAAATTTAAAAGGTTTTATACAGATAAAATAAGTGTAGTCAAGATTAGAAAGAAGAAAATTGGGGGAAATTATGGACAATTTCTCAGATAAAGTTATCATACCTCAAATATATAGAGAACTTTGTCAAATCTATAAGAATATAGGTCATTCCTCAATTGATAAATGGTCAAAATATATGAACAGATAGTTTTAAGAAGAAATTAAAGCTATATAGAGTCATATGAAAAAATGCACTTAATTATTATTGATTAGAGAAATGCAAATTTTAAAAAACTTTGTGTTGCCATCTTACATATCCTATCAGATTGGCTAAAATATAGAAGGAGAAAATGAAAAATATTGGAGGGGATATGGAAAATTTGGGACACTAATATACTGCTGGTAGAATTGTGAACTATTCTAACCATTTTGAAGGGCAATATGGAATTATGTGCAAAGTGCTATAAAACTGTGTATATCCTTTGACCAAGTAATGCCACTATCGGTTTGTTTCCCAAGGTGACTAGAGAAAAAGGAAAAGAACCTATGTTTATATAGGTATTTGTATATAGGTAACTATATATAAAATATTTATAGCAGTACTCTTTGTGGTGGCAATGAAATTGAAATTTCATTGAAGGGATTGAAGGAAATTGAAGGGACGTCTATCATTTGGAGAATGGCTGAGTAAATTGTGGTATATGATTATAATGAAATACTACTGTGCTGTAAGAAATGATGAGCACGCTGACTTTAGGAAAGCATGGAAAGACTTAGATAAAATAGTGGAATGAAATGTGTAGAACCAAGAGAACATTATATATACTAATAGCAATATTGTTCAAAGAATAACTGTGAATAACTAAGCTATTATGAATTGTATGAATATTCAAATCAACTACAAAGGACCAATGAAGAAAGATGCTGTCCACTTCCAGAGAAAGGATTGACATATGTGTAGTTTCATATATATATATTTGTGTCAAATGTTAACCTTCACTAGTGCTGAATGGGAGAAAGGGAGAGAAACAGCTTGGAACTCAAATGTAAAAAAAATAAAATAAAGTAAATATTCCTTTTAAAAGATGATATAAGATTTGTAATTTCATATACAATCATCTTTTTATTGTACTGTGTTAGGAAATACTTAATTCCATCCATTTAAAAATAGAATTAAAAGTTCCAAAGAAGAAAAAAGACTATACTATAGCGTAGTAATACTGATTAGCTTTGTACCACCTGATATCTGGAGGAAGATAGCAAAATAATGAGAATAATTAGAGTAATTATATAATCATAGTAATAGAAAATATTACCTACAATGTACACATGAACAGCTAATCACCTTAAACTGAGAAAGAGTTTTAAGGCCAATGGTCCACTTTTGAAATATGGCAGGTATCACATTATGATTAGATTATTAAAAAATAAACCACCCACAGAAAGTATATATGAACTCTAGGAGATGGGGATATAAACTGATTAGTCAAGTGGTACTTAAACTACCCAAACTCAAACTTCTAAATCAAATTATTTTAGGCCAATAAAAGCAAAACAATTCAGCTACAAAAATGCATACAAACATGTATACAAATGCCATATGTTGTAATATCAAAGGACTACTCTGATGTTTCCTCATGGTATGAAATTGATACTGAGGTCTTGAAGGATATATTAGTAGAACACAAATTCTAATAGATTCTACTCAGTCTGAAAAAAATTTTGAGTATTAAAGTCATTGTGACTTGTCCCAGTAAAAATTCATTTTCTCCAACCTCAACTGGTCTTCATTATTGCATAATGATTCTTTTTTTACATCTGATTGATTACTCTGCACATTTCTTACAATAGCTATTACAAAGCCCTTCTCTTCTAAAGCCCTAAATCTCCTTCCTCCCCTTTATCTTCAGTAGATAACCTCACCTTCTATTTATATCCATTCTCCTCTCTTTTAAACCATTCTTTGTCCTCATCTATTATCTTGTTATTTCCTCTAGTCTCAGAAAAAGAAATAGCCCTTCCTTTCAAGGCTAATCCCCTCACTTGTGTCCTTAATCTGTTCCTTTTCCTTTTCTCCCAGGATCTCTTTCCATCAATTCCTTTTCCCACCTTAACTATTTCCAGGGGACCTTCCCCTCCATCTATAGTGTATCTATGGGCCTCCTCCTCCTTAGTCTCTGTATCATTTGACCCCATTGACCTCATCCTCTCTTTTTATACCCTTTCCTCCTTAGGCTTCTGTAAAGCTTCACTTACCCTTCTGTAATAGTCAAAATTTAGAAGTAAATTGCAAATCTTCCATTTTACTCCCTCCATTGATTTCTTCCCATTTGTCTAAAGACATTCTCTAGTCTCTCCAATTCTAAACCTTCCTTTTGCCATTCTACCTGATCTAGATATCTTACTACATAACTATCTTCTGTTTCACCATCAAAAGCCTTGAAAAAAGTAGTCTATACCCAATGGGATGAGATGAATTAGACGTGTTTATCCTGAAGAGGAAAAAGCTAGAGAGGGGGGGAGTTAAGGAGGGAAGAAGGAGAGGAAGGAAAGAAGGACTCATATGTACAAGCGATATTCATAACAGGTCTTGTAACAAATAATTGTAAACAAAGAAGGTATCCATTAATTGAGAAATGGCTAAATTGTGATATAATTGAAGATCTGGCCAATGAGAGCCCAGTCCTTAGGAGCATGTATAGTGTGCTCTGCATGATAGAATCCTTCATACGGAAGCTGTTTCTGGAAATCTATAATGACATGGATGGAAGACCTAGCTTTCCATTTCAGAGCATGCCCAAGTACTTCATTACATTTCCTGTTCATTTATTGTGTGGTGAAGAATAGGACTATTTGTTGGCTACTGGGTCAGAACTGAATGTACATACAAAAAAAATTAACTGGATAGACTGACCTCTCTCTTTTCTGGTGTTGATTGGGACAAGGAGTGCTCTCAGCCAGTGTCCTTTGGAACTCTCCAAAGGCTAGTTACTTTTGTGCACGGCATCCTCTAAGTTCTTGTTTGGGGACTCTTCAAGTAGGAGTCCCCTTTTGGGACTCTCCAAGCCAGTCTTCTAGTGTAGCTTTCCTTCTAGCTTTAAGAGAGAAGATGGAAAAGACCAACCCACTTCAGGTTGCTTAAAGAAAAGACCCTGTGAAGAAGTAGACATGGGAGGAGAAGGCAGTCTCTATTATATTCTTTTTCCTAGTTTGCTATTCTAGATACTTTGGGAAGTTTCTCTTTGAGTGAGATTTCTGTTGAACTGAGTTACCTTGCTTCCAAGAGAGCCCTTTCACTCTGTATTATCTGGCATATATTCTCCTATGTAGCCTTCTCTGATGTCTGTTTTGCTATGATTTGGATAAAAGGACTTCTTTGCTATTTGCTAAACGTGTTCCTTGTGGAACTGATATTAGGGTCATGCCTTGGTAATAAATCTTAAAAGTCCCCCTAACTCCTTGAAATGACAAAGTGATGAGAAGTTAGATAGAACCTGATCATATGGCTTAGATCAGCGGTTCTCAACCTGTGGGTTATGTTCAATTTGTAACAAATGAAAATATATCCTGCATATCAGATATTTACATTACAATTTATAACAGGGGCAAAATTACAGTTATGAAGTAGCAATGAAAATCATTTTATGGTTGGGGGTCACCACAACATGAGGAACTGTATTAAAGGGTCGCAGCATTTGGAAGATTGAGAACCACTGGATTAGATGAACAATATTTAAGATAGCAGATGGAGACAATTCTAGCCCAGTACTTCTCACTGAGGAGAGCAAAGTGGCCTCCAGCCCCAACTTCCTACTTCTTCTCTTGGCAGGAATGAAAATCTTTCTTGGAGAAGATTCAGGGGGGAAGAAGCTTGAGATGTCTATTCTGCCTCCTTTTGAACTGTGCACAATGAAAGGTCTTGCCACAAGTGGGCTTCATTACACATGTGGAGGCCGTTCATTATGCATTATACAAAATACAATGGGAAGATACGTGACGGGTATTAGTAGGTTGCAGCATATTTTTGTTCAGTCAAACATGCATTTATTTTATACTATTGACCAGGCATTGAGAATGCAAATTCAAAAGTTGTTGGCTACCAAAGTAAACATATTCATAGATAAATAAATATAGAACATATATTAAAAATGCAGTCAACGTAAAGAGTATTCAAATTTTATGATGTGTGCAAAAACTGATGTAAAAGAAAATCTTGAGAACATAACTAAAAATGGAGGTAGGATGCTCATCTCTTTAAAATGAGAACTGAAATAGTACTTTGGTATCTTTGAGTTACTGTTGGAAGGCCTTTTCTAGAATACTGGATGACTACTATGAAGCTACCATGCCTGTGGAAGGTCAATGGGAAGCCGTAACAATTGCAGGTGCTAAGAAAGTGTAGAAAGGTTGTAATCTGTATTAGTGAAAGAAGTAGCCAGTTAAGACATACATCTGTCAGAGTATTAGACTAAGTGTGTTTTCATCATTGTAATAATTTGCTTTAGTCCCTCATCACTTTTATCTGCATTGCTGCACTGGATTTCTAATTGGTTGTCTCATCTTAGGCCTCTCCCAGTGTTATGCATTCTCTGTACTTCTGCCAAACTGATTGTACTTATGTGCTGCTTTAATCATGTCACTCCCCTGATCAATAAACTCCAATGGCATTGTATTGCCTTTGAGATCAAATATTAATTCTTCAGTTTGGCTTTTAAAGCTCTTTAGAACCTGCCCCCAAGCTACATTTTATAGCCTTTATCTCTGTAGGCCGCACATTAACTTAGAAAATGGCATATTAGCATTATCTATGTTCTATTGCATTTTTATTTATCATGTTAAATATTTCTCAATTACACTTTAATTTGGTTTCACTCACTTGGGAGTGATTAGGATAAACATTTCTGTTTTATGTCATTCTTCTTGTGCTCTATAGTCCAGCCAAATTGCCTCCTTATTGTTCCCCACACAGGACACTCTACCTCTTGTCTTCATATATTTGTGCTGGTCTTTACCCTTCACCTTCCTCAACTCTGCTTCATATAATCTCTTGCTTCTTTCAAGTTTCAGATAAATTGCTTCCTTCTCTGAAGTCTTTTCTGATGCCTCCAACTGCTAGTATTTCCCCCTCTCTAAACTACCTCATACTTATTTCATATTGTGTACATATGTAAATATACGTGAGTGTACATATACATATACATGCATGCATACATACACACACCCATAAATATATGTGTGTGTATGCATACATATAAATTGCTTCAGTAAAATATAACATCCCTGAGAACAAGAACTGTTTTATTTTTTCTTTGTATTCCTAGTACCTAGCATAACACCTAGCAACAGAGCAGGTGTGTAAGCAATACTTATTGATTGAAAGTCATTAGAAGCATAAAGTAGATATTCCTGTCCTCTATATTTCAAAGTTAATAAAGCTTTTGAAAAAATGTAATTAGATATTAGACAATATTTTGTTCAGTAAAAGCTGATTTAAAATTACTTTTGGTTTACTTAAATGACTTCAAGTGATACAGTCCAGTAGAAACTTTTTTTTAACTTCAAACCTATGTAACAGGCTTTGCTGATTTATTAGAAGAAAATGTTTAAAAATAACAAAATCTTGGAGTCACAGTAGTTTTTTCTGAAAAAAGAAATAAAGGAAAGTTAATGGTTTAATGTGTTAAAAATTAGAAATATATGCGTATATATACACATATAAATACGTACACACGTATACACACGTATAAGTATGTATGTATGTATTCTTCATAAGACTTCACATCCTCAAGTAAACATTAGTGATATGTGGTACTCATCTCTACCATAAGATTGCTATATGCTCTTCAATAAGTCATAGTCTCCCTTGGCTTCAGTTTTCTCATCTCTAAAATGAAGAAGGTAGGTGTAATCAGATAGCTGTAGGTTCCCTTTCAAGTTATCTGATCCTGTAAGTACTTTTAAGAAAATCCTATAGATTCTATTCTTAACTTTGGTAATGGTGATCTGACAGCCTTTTTGAGGAACAAAATCACCTATCTAGCACTGGAAGAGAACTCAGGGGGCAATTCTCTATTTGTAGTCAGGGAAGTTGAGGTCCAGAAAAGTTGTGACTTACCCAGGATCACATATAGATAGTATCAGAGTTGGTTGGGATTTGGACTCAAGGTCTCTATCTCCAGAGCTGTTGTTCTTTCCGTTGTACAGTACTTCTGCACAGACCTGGCTCCAAAATCCTGGTTTTGTTTCTACCTTGAGAAGTTAAATGACTTATATTAAAATTTTTTTTAAGTATGGTAAATAGGTCAAGATTTGACTGTGGATGATCCTTTTTGTCAGTAAGAGGATCTTTAGCTCACATGACAGCATTTGGATGTGGTTATTTTGCTTTGTTTAAATACCTTCAGTATGCTGTCTATAGCTGTACTATTTATCCTCACTCAATACTGGTCTTTCTTTATATGATTACTATCTGTATTTCTGTAGTCACAGATCAAAGGTCCTTAGTTGTTCACCAATATAATACTCACTTGCCATGGTTTATAGCAATAAGGTTTATTTATGTTAAAAACAAATATTTCTTTTGGACTATTGAAATGAACATTCCCACCAATAAGGAGATTTCTCTAGAGTTAGAAATAATTATCTAGAAATTTTGTTTATCAGTTCCAGGGTTTAATTAACCATGGGATGGTCCATGGATGACTGAGACTGGAGACTAGGCAAACCTGCTTTGATGGAATAGGAAAATGGACAAGGTTCCAGTCATATTTAATCAGAGGACATCAAAATATGTGGGTGGAACATCTGAGGACTGACTTCAGGTAAGAGGTGGCTTTTCAACTGCACAGTCACATCTGGGAGATGTAGAGGTGGGTGTCCTATCAGTCAGTTATATGAGTTCATAACCTTACCCTACAAACCTGTTCTACCTTCTTTGCTTTGTCAATAGAATCATTGCTCACCATTTATCCATATTTTTAAACTTAAGCATCTTTGATTTCTACCTCTCTTTTGTCTATCACATCCAAGTCCTCTAGATACTATGAAATAATTCTTTCTCTCACATCTGTCTCACTGGCTTTTCAACATGTTCCTGATTTCTACCTTGGTTCCCTAAAGACTTTGGGGGAATTTCCTCTTGGGTGAGATTGGGGCTTTTCTCTTAGTTGATAGTCAGATATCTCATTCCCAGAGGGTGAATTCTTTCACTCTGTGTATTGTCTAGTATATTTTAATCTGTATGACTTCTGATTTCTATTTGTCATTTGCTTGGATAGATTGGTTTACTTGCTATTCTCTATTTGTAACAATCTTTTTCTTTCTTTCTTTTTTTTTTATAACTTTCATTGGAAGAAGCTAGTGAGTGCAGCCTAAGTAGTCACCTCTCTTTGTCATAATGCCCAAGGAAGCTAGCAGCTTTTTGTTCTGAACCAAATGTATCTCCAGGCCAGCAATATTTAAGAGGACAGATTAATTTTATAATTTTAGTTCAGTATCCTTCTCTGGAGGATAACAGAGAGGCCAACCTTGTAACTTTTTTTCTGATTCCCTCAAGATAGAAATCATAGTTTCCCTAGGAAAGGGGTCAGCAAGACTATAGCAATATCCATCCATACCTCACTTCAAGACACTTTTCTATATGTTTAGGCAACCCATGTAGATGTATACCCTTTATGTAAGCAAATACACCTTACAAAGATACAATTATATCATCTTTACCCTCAAACCCAACCCTCTTCTGCATTTCTCTATTCCTGTTCCTATTACTGTTACCACCATCCTTCTAGTTCTCCATATTCACAGTCCCTACATCTTAAACTCTGTGTATCCGATCATCAAATATTGTGCTTTCTAGTTCAACATTTTTGACAAGTATTCCCTTCTTTCTACTTACTCACCCACAATTCTAGAACTTGCCTACATCACTGCATGCCTGGATAATCACAATAGCTTCCTAATTGTTCTCAATGACTTAAGTCTCTCCCATCTCCAGTGCATTCTCCACACAACTGCCAAAGTGATTTTCCTGAAGAGCAAATCTGATCTTGTCATTCTAGTAAAAAAAGCCCAATGCCTCCCTGTTGACTCTAGGATCAATTATAAATTAATCCATATCTCACTCCCTTTAAATTATATTTTTGTGTAAGTTTTATAATGTATATAATTATTAGCACAGTATTGTATTTATATAACATAAATATTGGGAGTTTACACACATTTTTTTACTGATAAAGATATGTAATCAATAATATTTGGTGACTACTAGTCAGATCACTCCATTTCCTAATTGATGTCTCCATTTGTAGTTTGCCTACCTTCTAGTCTACTCTCACACTGCTGACAGATTGATTCCATGCACAGGTCTGATTATGTTGTTCCATTGCTCAAAAGCATTTGATTGCAATATATAACATACTGACCTACTGACAAGTCCAGTCTCCTTAGCCTGGCATTGGTGTTGTTCTGCTTGCTTACTCATTTAAATCACCACCTTTATCTCATACTTTATCTATCTCATCCATCATATATATTCCATGTCTTCCTGCTTTTGCAACTTTGTTCATTCTATTTCTTATGCTTGGGATGTCCTTCCCTACTATCTTAGCCTATTGATATCCTTCATATCCCAATCTGAAGGTCTTTCCCAACTCTAAATTCTATGATCCAAAATGCCAATTCCATTCCTTGATGTCCACAAGTGAGAGTGTTTATCCCATCTTAGATCTCATAGTATTTTTGTGCTGGTCTTATGCACACCATATTCTTTGTCCCATATTTATTTATTTATTTGCCTTTTTTTTTTGCAGGGGGAAGGCAGGGCAATTGGGTTAAGTGACTTGCCCAAGGTCACACGGCTAGTAAGTATGTCGAGTGTCTGAGGCCGGATTTGAACTCAGGTCCTCCTGACTCCAGGGCTGGTGCTCTATTCAGTGTGCCACCTAGCCTCCCTATCTCATATTTATTTGTATACATTTTGAATACTTTGCTTATGCTCCAATCCATATGATGATCATGAGTTGAGGTTAGAAACTCTTTCTTATTTATATTTGTACCTCCATCACACCTCATATCTCTCATGTAATAGGAGCTTAATAACTGCTTCTTCTTGACCAACTGAGTTTATGGGGTTTGGAGACAGACAAGCTTCATCTATCTAAGAAAGCATATGGGAAAGTCTACTAGAAAGTACAAGAAAACCAAAACCAGACCTGGGATTCAGGGGAAGAAATGATGACATAAATTTGTGTCCCAATCCAATAGAAAGTGTGGTACTGGGAGAATACCAAAGAAGAGGCTCAGACTCAGTGAACAAGATTTAGTGTATATATAATAAGGGAGCTTGGCTATAGGAAATAAAACAAAAGAACAGTTACCATCTCTAAGGTAACACATTGTAGTTGGATCAGCTATAAGACATAGGATATTTGAGTGTCTTGATTTATCTGCATAGCTATATTTTTCCTGCCTATAAATCCTATAGATCAAATTGGGCTTAAACTTGTATGTAGGTGGAGTCAAGAGTCTCTAGCTGTGGTGGTGATTTGGCAAGAAGGGCAGGGAACTAGGTTATCATTATGTTTTTGGTAAAGGATCCTCAAAATGAATTCAAGAATTTTAGTAGGTAGTAAAGCAGGTTGTAGTGCTGACCGTATCTAAGTGGTGGGGATATGCACCTGCAATGGAGGTTACACAGAGAATGTGTGGCAATAAATCAGTAGGATCCATCCCAGGAAGTATGTACCAGAGCTCTCTTGGAAACAAAAATTTATGTGACTGAATGAAATAAGACCTTTGGGATGACAAAGCAATTGTTTTCTTATTTGCTTAGCCACATGTTGGTAACATGTTGGTAACCAAAAAACCATTTCTCCTTTCTAAAGTGATGGGTACAAATACATCACTTTAGAAAGGAGAAATGGTCTTTTGGTTTGATCGCTCCTTTTGATTCTCCCTTGTGGCAAATAGTGTCTCTCCCTAGACTTCCTGTGATGGAGTGGGGCAGGTGTGACTTTTTCTCCAGCTCATGGAGAAATGATGATTTGGGAGCCCATGACTGCTAAAGAATGTATGTGGACTTGGATAAATCTGAGCTTGAGACTTGGGCCACTGACTTTTTTCTGGGTTGAGTTTATACTGAGTTTAGGTGATTATACTGAGCATAGGTGATTGAAGGATGATCCCACCATTTGCGTGTCACATCCAAGGCTAGATTGGAGGGAAACTGTTGGGAGGAGTTTCTGCTTCCAAAAGGAAATATCTCTGACAAGGGAAAAGTTTAAACTCAGGAATAACTTTGCAGAAAACATTGGCATGGAGGGAATGGTTTGGACAATGTAGAACACCAAAAGTGTATAATGCTTACTCTGCTATTCCAGAAACTTCATCATATCTTGTTATTTTGAGTATTAACCTCCCAGGAGAGACTAAAAGCAGTTATGTTAATGCTGATGTTTCTTTAATTTTTTTCATGTCCATTGATAGTTCTGAGTTTTGGTTGTTTTTTTTTATGGCATTTCTTTTGTATGAAGGAAATAAATAGCTGTCCTGTGACTGATCTATACATATACTGTATATCTTTATGTTCTCCACTTTGGGGATAGCCTATACATGAACTAAAGTTTAAGCTTTAGGTAGTTTTCCTCAAGGCTCTGGGGGATAGGCCTGTAAAGAGCCAAAGAATTGGAGATACATTTCTAGCCTTTCCTTTAGAGGCCAGCTTCCCGCTGGATTGATATGATCACTTACTGAATGCATGAATCCAGAGCAGAAGATCTACTTAATGGAGCCGGAGAGGACATAATCCTCAGCCCCTTGGGCTGAGCTGCAATTAATCCATTTCTATCCCTCATCTTACTTTTTAACTTAAAGTCTTTTTTAGCTAGATTTGCAAGACTTCAGGCAAATATTATTTTTTGTTCACTCATTTTCAGTCATGTCTCATTCTTTGAGACTCCATTTGGGGTTTTCTTGGCAAAAATACCAAAGTGGTTTTTCTTTTCCATTTCCTTTTCCAGCTCATTTTACAGATGAGGAAACTGAGCCAAACTGGGTTACGTGATTTGTTCAGGGTCAATAAATGTCTCTACCAGCCCTTATTAGGAGACTCTGTTCCTGACCACCTGTCTATCATTCTTGTATTTTAAGCCATGAAGGGAAAATTATAAACCCATTCTCAAGTGCCATTTTTAAAAGTCTGGGTCTTTCTATTTCACCAAGAGTATAAATGTAGTAACTATTCATGGTCCTAGCCCTCTACCAATTGACTTGGGAGCTTTGACCTTCTCTATTTCTGTCTTGGGCCAGTTTCCCTTTCCATGGTCAGCTTGGTGGTCTCCTGCTCTACTGGGTTCACCATCTTAATGCTGAACTTAGTGTGGACTCTGAAGCTCAGAACTCATGAGCTGAGCCTTTTGGGAGTAGTTGAGATTGTAGATTCATGCCCATCACATCGAATTCAAGTACACATCTTTTTAAGTAGCTATTCACTTTCTGAATTTTCATTTCTCTTCTCAAAGCCTTTTCCTTCCATTCAATTCAGTAAACATTTGTTAAGAACTTACTAATTATTATAAGCCACAATTCTTGTTTTGGAAGCAATGATGCAAATAATACTTATATCTGCTAGGATCCTCTGCTCCTGGCCCAAGACTTTATACTCTCACAATTTTTCTAGGTTCCTTCTGGCTTTACCATTTGTACCTATCTATACTACTCTAAGGGGGCAGTAGTCATTAGTAGTCATCAAGTTCAATAAAAACAACTTCCTAGGAAGTTTTCCATCATGTCCTGGATCCATGCCTTAGGGAAATGGTAGATCCCTTTGTTGTTAATTTTGAGTAAAATAAAATGTCCAAAAGCCCATGAACCCAAGAAAAAGAGTTTGTTGTTCTCCAAAATGATCTAACTATACATTTAAAGATGGCATCAATAGAATTAAGATAAGAATAAATTAATATTAACAAAAATAGACCAGAATTAATGGAGTATAAATATCACTGTGTCTTTTCAAGGAGTGAGCTCTTTAAAAGTACTTTGAGACAGGAGGGAACCTATGGATTTCTTAGATTCATCTACTAAATTTAGTATTGTGAGATCATTAGTCAGATGTATTATTTATCTCCTACACAAAAGTATTTCCAGACCTGTGGGAGTTTTTCTGTAGTCAAGATTGATAAATTGTTTTTCTTGCTTAATTCATAGTTCCTTTAATACCCAAGCAAGTGAAAAAAGACAACTTTAAAAAAAAGTAAATTTCTGATTCATTTATCATTATTTTGATGTCATAAACAACCAGAAATTAAACAGTCATATAAAACTCTCAACTTTGAGAAATTTTCTTCAAGGGACTTAAATGTTCACAGAATAGTTGTACATAGAGCTATGATAAAGTGGGAGTCAGTGGAAATGCAAATGTACTGTTTTTTATAGATAAATTTAATTAGCAATTGAATTTAATACATTTCCCTATAACCTTATTAAAATCTCTCAAATCTCCTTTCATATTCTCCCAAATGAACTAACTATGCATTAAAAAATAAATTGGAAGGCTGAATTTTCATTTTGTCAGATAAAGGGATCAATCATTGGCCATGCAGGACAAGAAATATTGTAACAAACCATAACTCAAAGTAGAACAAAGAGCTGCATTCAATCTCTCAAAATTAAATTGGTGACCCAAATATTATTT
>CM053600.1:86412988-86431196 GCA_028646575.1 Pseudocheirus occidentalis
ATCCCTCTTTGCTTCTGCTTCTTTTCTATAGTTTACCATTGGTGATATTTTCTCCTCCAGTAACCTACTGAATAATGACAAGGGAACTAATTATTTATGGCCCCCCCCCACACTGGAGAATGGAAGATGTGACTAATTAAATTAAGATATCATTTGCCATTTGTTCTAAAGTTTCATATTAATAGAAATATCTACAAATATCATATTATGAAAATAAAGATTTTTGAAGGGTAAAAAAAATCTCTCTAAGCTGAAATTGGAAAGGAATTGAAAAATAACATTTCAATCTTTTAAAAGGTTTTTAATTTTGTTATTGTAGGCACTTCTCATAGGAATAGAGGTTACAAACCTTTCATACCTCTGCCTTCTGTTTCCTGAATTGCTATACCTCCAAAGAAAGCATGATCCAATGGACAGTCATGTGGTGATAAACTCTCAACAGAGTAAGTTAGTTTAGTCTGTTGACATTCTGTTGCCCAGTGCCTAATCAATGCCTCTAGTTGTGTAGGACCTGCCAGGGCATGAGCTTTACTGGAATAGCTCGCAGACACTCAGGGTCATATCCACCGTACATCAGAGTGCCAAAGTAGGACTTTGGTGAAGGATCCTAGCTAATGCATCATTTTGTAGCCAAAAGAATTTTTCACACCATCAAAGAACTCCCCCAAAAAGCAGTAGGGTAGAAGCACATGGAAGTTATTGCTATGGCAGCAAACTTAAGTTTTATCCTGTCATTGTAATATATGTTTTTGCTCTCTGGAATATTTTAGCAAACTTGTGTCCTAAGGAAGAAAAGACTCAATAGCTTCCCTGGGTAAGCTAGTTCATAAGACTACAGCTTTTGAGCTGGAAGGACACTTAGAGGCCATCATAATCTAACCTCATTTAATAGATGAAGAAACTGAGGACCAAATAGTTAATGGCTTTCAACCAGTTCATACAGTTAGTGACTGTTTGAGCTAAAATTTGAGTATAGATAATCTGATTCCAAGACTCAGTAGGAAGCAAGGGTTAAGCCTTCCTATGATGCCACCTGCTATGATCCAGGGCAATACATACAGCTTACCACCCCCCCAAATAATGCTGTGTAACACTTCTTCTTTTTCTCCTATATACAAACTCAGCATTCAGCTCATTTGACTTCTAGTTGCCACCACCTTCCCATTCTTGAGTCTGTTCTCCAAATCAAGCTTGTCTGTAGGGAAAGACTCAAGAGTGCCTCCTTTACTTCCTTCCCTAACCAAACAACTGCTTCTATTTTATGTTATTTATGAAAGGACTATTTTAAATCACTATGGGAAAATATACATGAAGATATAAATAAAACCAGGAAAAGAAATCTGTTTTGCATTTGGCAAGATTTGAAAATTTTACCCCTTCTGTGTTACAGTCTATTAGAGACCTTAAGCTTCCAAATGTAGCTTGATTTATTAAAATCTATATCTCTACATCATGAAGAATGGAATTTTACAGCTTTGAAGTATACATTTAGGTCCTCTGGGGAGATGGAAGACTGAGAAGGTTAAAAGGGATTCAAGCTTCTCAGGCTTCCCTTTAGGGAAAAGCTCAAGTGCCTCTTACATCTCTATTAAAACTAACAGTATTATGACCAAACAAGAATTAGACAGCATTATAAAATGCAAAAAATGGATAATTTTGATAACATTAAATTGAAAAGTTTCTGTACAAACAAAGCCAATGTAACCAAGATTAAGAGGGAAGTAGAAAATTGGGAAAGAATTTTTACAACCAGTGTCTCTGTTAAGGCTTCATTTCTAAAATATACAGAGAATTGAGTCAAATCTATAAGAATACAAGTCATTACCCAATTGATAAATGGTCAAAGGATATGAACAGGCAATTTTCAGAGGAAGAAATTAAAGATATCTATACGCATATGAAAAAATGTTCTTAATCACTATTGATTAGAGAAATGCAAATCAAAACAACTCTGAGGTACCACATCTTACTGGTCAGATTGGCTAAGATGACTAAATAGGAAAATGACAAATGCTGGAGAGGATGTGGAAAAATTGGAACACTAAAGCCTTGGTGGAGTTATGAACTGATTCAACCATTCTGGAGAGCAATCTGGAACTATGCCCAAAGGGTTATGAATAATTGCATACCCTTTGACCCAGCAATACCACTTCTGGGGTTGTATCCCAAAGAGATCATAGAAGTGGGAGAAAAACCCATATATACAAAAAATGTATAGCAGCTCTTTTTGTGGTGGCAAAGATTTGGAAATTAAGGGGATGCCTATCAATTGGGGAATGGCTAAACAAGTTGTGGTAGATAAATGTAATGGAATACTATTAGTAAATGAAATCAATAGCACAATTAATGTATTTTAAAATGAAAATCATAACTGCCATAGGAAAAATAGGAAAATATGATTAGAAAATAACCAGAAAGAGATTTAAAGTCATTCAACTGCTAGCGACAAAACTATAGCAGCAGTCATCAAACCTTTTGGTCTCAGAACCCTTTTACAACTCTTAAAAATTATTGAGGACTCCCCCAACCCAAGCTTTTGTTTATGTGGGCTTTATCTATTGATATTTACCATATTAAAAGTTAAAATGTCTTAGTAAAATTATAAAAGGGTTTTGACTTTGTAGATGCCCTAAAAGGTTTTTGGAAGTCTCTAGGTATCCCTGGGTCATATTTTCAGAACTGCTTTTCTAGAAGCCAGAGCAAGACACAACAGTATCAGAATTACCAAATTTAGGCATCATAAAATCTTTAACTGGAAAAAGCAAAATGGTATTTCTTTTTTTTTTTTTTTTGTCTTTTTTTGGAGGGGGGAAGACAGGGCAATTGGAGTTAAATGACTTGCCCAAGGTCACACAGCTAATAAGTGTTAAATGTCTGAAACTGAATTTGAACTCAAGATCTTCCTGACTCCAGGGCCAGTGCTCTATTTACTGGGTCATCTAGCTGCCCCTAAAATGATATTTCTAAAGAAAAAAAATAGAAAAATGTGCATAGGAAGTGGAGAGTATTACAATCCACTATGATAATCATAGAATCTCAGAGTTGTTAGGGTTCTCATAGACTGTTTAAGCCCAATTCATACCTGAACAAGTATTCCCTTAACAACATCCCCAAGAGGTCATCCAGCATTTGCTTTCAAACATCTCACTACTTCCTTTCATTACATTTTGGAATGACTCTGATTATTGGAAACTTGATCCTCATATGAAACCAATATTTGTCTCTTCAGTTTCAAATCATTGCTCCTTCTTGTGCCCTCTGATGCCAAGTAGAAAAAGTCCAGTTAATTTTCTACATGTCAGCCTTTCAAATACTTGAAGACAGCTGTTATGCTATTCCTGGCTCTATCCTGATCTTTTCTTCTTTAGACCTAATATCTCTGGTCCCTTCAAATAATCCTCATATTGCGTTATCTAAAATCTTTTTTTTAGACCATCCTGGTTATGCTGCTCTGAATATGCTTATCAATGTCCTTCCTAAAATTTGCTAAGAAAACTTTAGATGTGGTCTCACCAGGGCAGAGAACAATGGAACTATCACTCACTATCATTATTATATTATAATCAAATATCACTATCATTAAGAATACTGTTTCTCTCTTAGCACAGCAAAAGATAAGGCTAGTTTTAGAGGCTTCCGTCAACATAATTTTGACTTGTATTAAGCCTGTAGTACACTAATTTTACTCACGTCTCCCCACCTTTCTCAGAAGAATACTCTCTAGTTATGCTTCCTCCATCTTGTACTTGGAGGTGAAGTTCATTTTTTGAATCCAAGTATAAGTCTTAACACTTATTAGATTGCAAGTGCCTGAAAAGGCAGGCACTGTCTTTTACCTTTCTCTTTATCCCTAGCACTTAGTACATAGTAGGCTCTTAATACATGCTTAATAACTTAATGACTGACTAGTCAAATGTCCTTCATATGGTGCTATTATGATATTATAAATGGGTAAGGGAGAGTTAAAGAAATATAGTTATTAGAATATATCTGAAAATAGGATGCAACCAATATAGTATTAAAAAATAAATTTATAGAATAGAAAATTTTACTAGTAGATTTTAACTATCAGAATACAGTAAATGCAATTAAAAAGTTGAATAAATAGTTATTAGAAAGTATCCTGCACATAGGATGCAAAGTAATATTGAAAAACAAATTTATAAATAGAAAATTAATACTAGTAGGAGATTTTTAACTATCTGAAGACAATAAATGCAAGAAAACATTTTTTAAAAGGTTAAAAGACTTGAATCAACCATTAAACAAACTAGATTGAATATCTACATATATGGTGAGAGAGAGAGAGAGAGAGAGAGAAAGAGAAAGAAAATTGTCAACTTTTTTTTACACATGGAAAGCACCTAAAAATTATCAAATAATAAGTCACATCATAGTTATAGGTAAATTTAGAAAGTAGGAATTAGATATGATACAATTAAAGAATTTAGAAAAAGAAGACAGCAGACCAAAAGAAATGAGAAAAGGGAAAGATACCAAGATCACTATAGAGAAAAATAAGTTACCAAGATAAGTTAAACTAAGTCTAGTGTAAAGGTCATTAAAATTCAATGCTCATAAATTTCAGCACTTAAATAGATAAATATCTACAAAAACATAAACTACCCAAATTATCAAAAAAAGAAAAGAATGATATTAGCAGATCGATTGAAGAAAAAGGAATTGGATAGGACATTAATGTGCTAATATCTAACTAAGTGGTATAGTAGATATATCAAGAAGTGAGTTCAAATTCAGCTTCAGATACTAGCAATGTGACCCTAGGCAATTCACTTTAACACTATCTACCGCAGTTTCCCCAACTGTAAAATGGGTATAATTTAGCAGCATTCACCTGATAATAAGAAATAACATTTGTGACTCTTCTCGCGGAGATTGACTGTTAGCGGTGTTGCGGCTCAGCTCGTGTGCAGTGGCTGTGGCGGCGGCCACCGCAGAACTCAGTATGATGTCTCATACCATTTTGTCGGTACAACCCACCAAGAGGCCAGAGGGCCGAACTTATGCTGATTATGAATCAGTGAATGAATGCATGGAAGGAGTTTGTAAAATGTATGAAGAACATCTGAAGAGAATGAATCCCAACAGTCCCTCCAACACATATGACATCAGTCCGTTGTTTGATTTCATTGATGATCTGCAGATCTTAGCGGCCTTGCGTACGGAGCAGACACTCAGACACACCAGCCCTACAAGAAAGATTGGATCAAAGAGAAGATTTACGTGCTTCTCCGTCGGCAGGCCCAACAAGCTGGCAAATAATCCAAGTGGCAGCCTTAGGAGGATGGGGGGAGGGCATGGAAAACAGGCGTGTACAGTGTGCTGTAGTGGGAACTTTGTATGATATTAGTCCTGCTTCCATTTTGTTACAATTTAGCCAAGGTTGAATGTATTAGGAGATTTTTGTCTCTTTCAATCTGAAGCCCCTCTCCCTCCCTGCTTTCTTTTTCTTTTCTTTTCTTTTTTTTTTTTTTTTACTAAGAAGTAGCTGAAAAATTTCTCTTTGGTCAGTTAGCACTTGGTTCCAGTTCTTCCAGCTGTTCATATCTGCTTATAATGTTCACTGTACTTACTCTTATGTGCGAAGGTTTTCCAGAATTTAGTTATGTCCTCAAAACTCAAAAGGCTTAGTAGAGAATACAATAAATGCTTTTTAGTTAAAAAAAATAACATTTGTAAAGTGCTTAGCATGTGGTAGTGCAAATGTCAAGCTATTTGAGAAGCATGATTGCTTTTAAGCCAAGATTGTTTGAAGCCATCAAGGACTATCACAAACATTTTGCAGAAAACAAACCTTAAAGTATCTCTCATTACAGTATGAGGGCTATTTTCTGATTTAAACTAATCCTTTATTTATGTTATTCTTCTGTCTGGAAATTTTCAGAAGAACTGTTTCTAAGCATTGGTCAGTCATTAAGTAAATTTTTTTTTTTTTTGTGAGAGTATGGCTGCTGTGCCATTGGTGGAAGAGAAGAATCGTATCTGCAAAGATGTGGGTTCATAGATGCTTGTTAGTGAGCCCATATATGCCACACTATTTTTCCTTCTAGAACCAAGCTTCAGGACCATTGCTGATTTTTATGTGGTATTACTTGTTCTCCACACTGGATGGATAATTTCAATACCCTAATAAGCTGGTCTTAAGCTTTCTCTGGCTCTGTTCCCCAAAAAGACAACACTGTACTTATTACAGTACTACAGGAAACATACTGGAGATTTCTATAATAAATAACAAAAGAAAGTTACAAAATACCCTAGGTCTTCTTAGTTGGTCCCAGTCTTTCAAAGAACAAGATCTGAAAGCAATAAGGAGAGACCACATAGAGATCTTGTCCCAGAATAAGCTGACTATATGTTACCTCAATCCTCATCCTTTGACCAATGGGTTCATTTTGCAAAACTGTACATGCCTGAACCCTTTTGGAATTCATGTGACTTCAACCTTTAGTCCTGGGTCTGAAAACCCCTGACCTTGACAAATGTACTTCCCTTCTCCATGCCCCCTTTGCAATATTTTTCTTGCTGAATTTGAGCATGACTGTTAATGAGTTTTGGTCAGATGATGTACCAGGTTGTTATTTTTTATTTGTTTATGCTAAATTTTGTTAAATACAAATATATGAAGACTTTCACATAGTTTCCTATGATGTCCCACTCAAATTAGAAAGTACCTATTTTTGAGCAGTTCAGAAAGCTTGCTAATAATTCTAGCTCTCCAGTTCTAAAACTGTTTATTGGAAAAACTAGTTTCTGAAATCCACATGTGCACTCTGAAAAAATTATTTGTGAAAAGTTTTTAATATCATAGCTCTTTACCTTAGTTATTAAAGCATTATTTGATAGAGCATCTATTAATTTAATATGTTGTACTTGATTTGATGCTAAGGTGGAAACATTCTCCTCATTTAAAATGATTATTTTAATTATATTGTGGGAAGATAATTGGGGCAAATATACTGTTTTTGTGACAGTGAATATGACCTTAGAATTTCTAACTTTAGGAACACAATTTGGCCTGAAAAAAAATCCCTTAATGAAATTAACTTTTAAAAAAAATGGAGGGGGGAAGAGAGATAAATAGTCTAAAAATTTAATGCTAAAAGCCCCAGAACGAATTTACTAGAATTAAACAAAACACATAGAAAATGCATGTCTACTCTTATGGTATATGTTAAATTGATGCATGCAAAGTGATACAATGATGAGATTTCTAGGGATCCCTATGTAATGGTAATTAATTTAGCAGGTACTAAGTACTTCTATGAAAGTACTAAGTACTTTTGTAAAAGAAACAGAAGGTGTGAACTCTGTCTCTTATTGCTGACATAACAGGAAGGTGCTGACTGAGACAGGAAGTCAATGTGTGTGTATGTGTGTATATGTGTGTGTGTCTATAAGAAGAGTTCTAGAGACAGAGAAACAGAATCAAGAATTTTCCTCCTGGTGGGTCCTGGTGGAGGACTGAAGTCGCTGTTGCCTCCTGGAAGGTGGAAGTTGTTGCTGATGCCTAGAAAGCTGAGATTTCTTCTGTGTCCTAGGGCCAGCTGAACTGCTGGAAGACTGAAGAAGCATGACCAGGTTAAGACTTTGTGGGTTGGTTGATCCTTGAGTTCCTGGCAACAGAAGTTGTGAAGATTTTGAGATGTGCTAGACCCTGTGAACTTCAGTGTGTAGCAAGAAAGGCACAGAGGACTGGATGAGAACCTGGGAGCTGTCTGCCTCTGAATCCAGGTGACTGTTTGTTGGATTCAGGTAGGAGCTGGGACCGTGGAAGGGGATTCAGGGAATCTGAGAGACCACGCAGAGTCAAGATGAAGATAAGGCCTCCCCTTGGATGCATGATGAAATTGAAGTTTACTAGACACCAAGGGGTGGAAGGTTTATGTAATTTTCTAATGATTATGTTTAGTGATTAACAATACTTAGTGATTGCTAGATAAGTGACTGATTAATTTAATCTATGATTGCCCCATGAGTGGAAGATTGATTATTGTATTGTGAAATGACTGAATGATAAAGTAAGGAGGGTTTCCCCCTTAGGGAAACCAAATGATTATTCTTTTGTTCTTTGTTCTAAATATTGTGGTCAGTGTAGTGAAAACTACGTGGCCATTCTAATGTTAAGCTGTTGTGAATACTATATTGTGATTTTCTGTAATAAGATATAATGTTGTGAATGTTATACTGTACCTTGATTTTCTGAGAAAATTTGCTTTGATTTGTTATGGAATAAATGGAGTGTTCACTATACTGTGTAATCAGAACCTTAAAAGTGGTTCATAGTAGCATTCTTTTGGGAAGCTGCTCATGCATGGCATTATACCCTATTGCCTTTAGGGCCAGCTAGGTGTCAAGTGGATAGAGGTCCTGGCATCAGGAAGATTATTTTCCTGATTTCAAATTTGGCCTCAGACATATACAAGCTGTGTGGCTCTGGGAAAGTCACTTAACCCCATTTGCCTTAGTTTCCTCATATGTAAAATGAGTTGGAGAAGGAAATGGCAAACCACTCCAGAGTTAGACATGACTGAAATGACTATATGTCAAATTGCTTATAGGATAACATACAAACACCTCTTTTTGGAATTTAATGTCTTTCACAACATGGCTTTAACAAACTCTTCTGGGATTATGAGTGTATTGCAGGCTATTTCTTGGAAAACGTGATGACAAACCTTTGCTCTTACCCCTTTTGGTAGGCCTGCTAAAGGATATGCATGAGAAGAGGCTCCTGTTTGGTCCCTATAACCAGGGGCTGTGTTGAGGATTATCGGTGACTGAGCAGTAAGAACTACCCTCTGGGTAGGTTTTAAAAGAGGAAATGACTTTTATAAGGGGCAGCTAGGTGGCACAGTAGATAGAGCACTGGACCTGGAGTCTAACTTTAGATATTTATTAGATGTATGATCCTGAGCAATCATTTAACATCTATTTGCCTCAGTTTCCTCAACCATTAAATGGAGGTAATAATAGCACCTGTTTCCCAGGGTTTTTGTGAGGATCATAATATTTGTAAAGTGCTTAATAGTGCCCAATACATAGTAGGTGCTTAATAAATGTCTGTTCCCTTTCACCTTTCTATTTTAACTAAAAATTTTTTTTCTTTTTTGGAGGGAGTAAGGCAAGGCAATTGGGGTTAAGTGACTTGCCCAAGGTCACACAGCTGGTAAGTGTTAAGTATCTGAGGCTAGATTTGAACTCAGATCCTCCTGACTCCAGGACTAGTACTCTATTCACTATGCCAATTAGCCACCCCATCACCTTCCTATTTTTGACTATGTGGCTTAGAACTCCAAGAGTTTTCCTTTAGGTTCTCTTTTACATCCTGCTTGTGATAACTTCTTGTTTTTCCTTCCCCTCAGACCTTTCAAGGTCTAGAGCACTCAATAATCTGTCTCCTTTGCATGTCCAAGACCACTGGAATCTGAAGGCACTTTTGGGAAATACTTTCCAGTCCTCAGGGAGCCTTTACCTTCCCACCTCACTTTATAGCAATGTCTACATGGCCAAAGTCCAAGAGATGGGATACATTCCACCTCCATCATTAGAGGTAATTACCCCTGGTGTCCACACATGCCAGCAATGCCTACAGTAGACACAGCATAATACAAAGCATTGCTTGATAGGCTGAGCTGAACTGTGACCTGGAGCCAAGAGAAACAAGATGAAGGAATCAGTGTTAGACTTTCTTAAGTTCATAGAAACTTCTGGGACCAAACATCATAGATATTTATAGATACAACTAATTGTTTTTAGAAAGATATTAGAAGAAAAGGAGGTGAGACTGATGAAAGTTTTATGATTACTGGAAGAAGCTAATCTAAAGGTATTGATTGGCAAGTGCCAGTTTTATAGAGCTTACATCAATTATATGGATCACATAGTGTTCCAGCAAGGTGTGAGTACTGATGTAGAGAAAATAGGAGTGTTCTTGAATTAGCCATGTTCCCAGAACCTTCAAGGTAGAAAGAGTGTGATAGAATTTAGCATGTTATTACAATTTCATTAAGAACAATGCTATCACTAGGTTACAGAATGACCTCATTCAATACATGCAAGAAACAAAGTAGAAGAGGCAGCCAGAGACTTGCTATATAGTGTCAGGCTAATCTAGTTTAAAAAATATTTTGTCCCATGTGTTTATCTGTGCCATAACTGCTGCTGGGATTTCTGTTCCTTCCCCATCTCTGTCACCTAATCCAAGGGTGGGATTCAAGCTAGGGTCTCAAACCACCCATTCAGAGAGAGGAAGAATAGACATTGTTTGTCCTTTTAAATCCTGAGTGAAATTTCCCTGCTCTATCTCCCAGACTGAAGAGATAGAAATTATAGGGACCAACCTGGAGTCTCTGGTGAGAAAATGTCTTTATCAAGAAATTTAAGGATGCAGTCCCTGGAAGGAGCCAGGGTACAAACAGGCTTTGTCTTGGATGAACTCTACGAGAACACCCCTATACAAAACACTGCTCTCTACACGTCTACAATAAAGCCAAACTGTCTAATTTGTTATCATGTCTAACATTCCATCTTCCATCTCTGTGCCTTTGAACAGGCTGTTACCCATTTGTGGAATATACTTCTTCTCACTTCTCCTTTGTCATGGGATTACAGTTTTTGAGCTAGGAGAACATTATAGATCACTGGGTGCAATGATATCATTTTACAGATGAGAAAATTGAATGACTTGTTTTATTACACAACTACCAAGTGTCTGAGATAGGATTCAGACTCATCTTCCTAATAAGATAAATCCTCTAGCCACTGCACTACACTGCCTTTCATTGCTATGACTTCCTATCCTATAGTCTTGTCTGGTAACTATAGCCATGACCAGAGACCCAGGGTGACCCCTTGTAGCCAAGAAGCACCAAATTCCATAGTGTGGTACATCAGAAAGCTGCTAGATGTAAGATTCAACAGGCTTACCATTGGTAGCGAGAAGATCCCATTCAATTTTAGATCGTCAGGGAAAAGAAAAGATTTCCTTCCTTTCTTTTGTTGAAGAAAGGTATCGTATTTTCTTTTCACACTTTGATTTCATATCCATTAACACATACAAATTTATTTTGCATTTATCTAAGCTGTGAACTCTAGAAATTTATATTCCAAAATTCTTCAAATTTGCTTCTGAATTGCTAAGAGAGAGGAGAGGAGAGGGAGTAAGAAGGAGGGAGGGAGAGAGAAAAAAGGAGGAGGAGGAAGAAGAAGAAGAAGAAGAAGAGAGAGAGAAACAGAGAGAGAAAGAGAGAGAGAGAGAGATAATGCAGAGAGATGGAGATGGAGACAGAGACAGAGAGAGCTCTTTTGCAGTCTTCTACATTTGCTATACGTCAGCTAAAAGCCAGGGAATAAAAAGTGTTTATTTGCTTTTAAAGATGACTATTAAGGATTTAAAACCAAAAGCAGGAGATTGCAGATTAGGGAGTATTTTTGTTTTATGAGAGAGGGAATGGCAAAAAGAACAACATTGGTTTTAAAGTAAGGAAGTAGATTATTGTATTTTTTTAATAGAGATGGGAGAAATTGTAATCATCAGTGATGGGGGATTAAGTTCATTTTATTCATTTGGTATAATGGAAAGATATTGAAGTAAGAAGTGAGGAATTTATTTGAAAAGAAGGGACAAGGGTGTAATTTCAGTAAGGGAAATAGATAATGGAAGTCTTTTTAAGATTGGGGACACAAAAAGGAAATCTAAGTCAGGAGAGAGAAGGATGGGGAAGACTTGTAGTTCATTGGATAGAGCCTGAACTAGAAGTCAGGGAGACTTGAATTCAAATCTAACCAAAGACACTTACTAGCTGTATGTATTGGATAAGTTACTTAACCTTTGCCTGCTGCAGTTCCCATATTTGTAAAACAAAAGTTAATAATAATACCTTTCCCAGGGTTGTTATTAGGTCACAATGAGATAATGTTTGAAAAACTCTTTGCAATCTTAAAGCACTACATAAATAGTAGATATTAGTTATATGTAGTAGTAGAATTGTTATATTTTATTAAAAATTGGAAACAGATTGAAGTGTGAAATTTCCTTTTTCTATTTTTTTTTCTTTCTGTTAAGGGAGATCAGGGAAGAAATGAAAAAAAAAACCTTGCTGCCCAGAAAGGGGAAAAATCTGAGATATTAATTAGAACAGTTTATAGGAATTCAGGAAATAGTAAGGAGGAGCAGGCATGTTCTTTCAAGATAAATTAATTCACTTATCTTGTCTAGAAGTGATTGCTTTCTGAGGGAGTAGCCCTAATAATGTATTCAGCAGTTTACGATAACCAGCTTTCATGCAAAGTAAGAAGTAGGAGACCAAGATTATTTTAAAAGGAGGGGCTGGACAAATATTAACCAATGGTGAATGGGTTTATTAAAGATTACTTAGAAAATATGTATTATCAATGAAAACTCAGGTTTAGTCTCAAGTCTAATTCCTACTTTTTTTTCTTCCCATTATGTACTTTGTTCTCTATGTTGATGTTACTCACTGTTTTAACCACTATTTTCTATTTTCCATCAAAGGAAGGAAGATTATGGGGAGGTAGGGTCAGCCCCAAATGTATTACATGAGTTGAGAAGAACAGAAAATCCTCCCTTCTTCCAAATATCTTCTTTGTCGGCTTACCCCATGTTTAGAATTTTCTCATTTTGGTTGTGGAATATACATTCTAATCTGTAATAAAAACCTCAGAGTATTGAATTTGGAATCAGAGAACTTAGGTTCAAATCATGGCCCTGACACTTAATACTCTTGTGATTTCAGTCAATGACTTCAATTTCTTTATCTGTAAAATGAGAGGGTTGGGCCAGAAGACTTTAAGGACCCTTCTATCTTTATTTCTAGGATTCTGTTAGCCTCCTTGGATTCATCCTTGTTATGTGGAGTTGAATCAGTATTCTTTTAAGCTATGTCAATTAAAGACCAGCCAATCTTAATGAATTGGAAAGACTTACCATGGTAGGGAGAAAACAGATTGTACATTACTATCGTTAGAGGATTAGCTTATTTCTTCAAAGGAGGTTAAATTTCTCAGTTATGTTGACAATGCTATATACTTTACTATTCATTTCAGATATTTGAAACATGATTCAGAAAGCATGAATCTCTGCCATTTTAGACTTGTGTGAGGCCCATTACCTCCTTAGAATTATGGTCAGGGACAAAGACTTTTTTGTTCCTGTTCAGATGTTATGAGTACTTGGTTATGCCCTTTGTATAGGCTAATGTACTGGCAACCTTACAGCACTTAATTAGTGAATAACATATGGATCTTTTCCATCAACATGTTGTGGCCTGCTTAGATGACATTATAAATTTTTTTTTTTACCTTACGGTGTGAATAAGAATGCATTTCAAAGTACTTAAATGACTTCTTAGAGCCATGCTTATACAAGCCTGTAATTATATATATATATTCCATCAGAAGGAGGTAACTGCTGAGATTTGTGCTAGGGTGAGAAATGGAACCAATGCATGTATAAGCCATATAGGATGGGGTTTCACCAGCAGAAGTCGAATCTTGCAGCATTTCTCAGAGACAGAAAACTTTTGTTGACAGCTTAACCCTACTGAGATTCCTAGAACTCATTCATTTACTCTGAAAAGGGATGTTGTATGAAAAAAAACTTAAATAGAAATACCCTTCCTGGAGAACTTTCATGGTATTACCTTTGATAAAACACCCAACACCAATTATCTGTGTTTTGTAGAGGTAAACATCTCAGGGACTGCTACTAGGGCTAAACCTTAAGAACTATCAGAAAGGGAGGATGGACCAGATCCCGAGGCTGTGTGCCTCTTAGTTGTGCAGTGCTCCCATTAATTGGTTTTGGATAGAGTGGGATTGTATCTTAATAAGTAGGGAAATGTTCACTATTAGGGCTGCCCTTGAGATCTGTCAGCACCATTTGGAGGGAAAAAGCAATTCACCTTGGTTTTTAACAGATTGCAAGAATTTACTACAATTTTAGGAGGCCCAGATCTTACTAGTGTGCCATGCCCCATGGGCATTATTATTTTTCCATTTTTCTCCATGTGACTGCAAGGAAAAAAGGTACTCTCACTGACATACTGTCATGAAACTTAGTACCCAAAGAGGAAGAAACTCAGATGGCAGCATTTTTTACCTCTAGAGTATGCTTAAGAATGGTAAGGAAGAAAAATAGCCTTGCTTGCTCTGCTTTCAAGAGTGGGTCATGGCGCCATTGCACTACAGAAAGGACCATCATGCTTAATTTGTTGGCTAGATGTCCAGGGGAGGTGAGGAACAAGAATATAATCTGACAGCATGATCAGTGCCACAGGACACGGGATATTGAACATTACTTTTGAGGTCTGGCCTGATTCCAGTGTACTGAGACCCTTCCCTGCCAAATGGAACCCTTGAGATCTCCTACAATCATAGGTCAAATTTCCTCAAATTGCAGTATCAGGAGGGACTTGACTTTATAATCGATTTATACCTTTCATAGGAGAATGCCACCATTATTGTGGCTGGAATCCATTTCTTTGGAATGTGCCATGTAGTTCCATGTCTTAAATTGTCATTTGCCCCTTAGATCAAGGGGCAGGGGAATTTTTTTCCCCTAGGAAGTTATTTGTCTGAAGGAACTTCCTAAGCATATTGTTTGGCTAGTTTGGCTAGTTTATCAACAACCCTATTATGCCCACAGCATAATAGACATGCAAATTGAGCAAACCAGGATATTCTATAGTGTCTGTGCTGCTATGCATCCCGGAGCAGGACTGGGCCAGCTTCCTGCCAATTGCAGTTTGCCAACAATGACTATAATAAGAGCTACCATTTATATAGCCCTTTAAGGTTTTCAAAGCTCTTTAAATGTATTATCTCATTTGCTTACAATCATTTGAAATAGGTGCTTTTATTATTCCCATTATATGGATGTGGGAACAGAGACTGAGAAAAGTTAAGTGACTTGCCCAGGTGACATAACTAGTAAGTGTCTGAAGGAGGACTTGAATGTAGGCCTTCCTCACTCAAGGTCAAATGCTCTATCTACTATACGATATGGAGCAAACTACCTGTGGGTGCTTTCTTTTTCAGATAACCTGTAGATTCCCCCCATGAACCTGAAACTATGACAGATGAAGCACACACTAACCTTGCTGAATTGGGATCTACACTTGCAAAGGGAACAGCTTCATCATCTGCGAGGTGTTGAGTTAGACATGGAAAGACAAGGAAAATAATTCCCAGTTATGGGAAGCCAGAGGCCAGGTCTATTTAGACCAGTATAGCTACTAGTGCTCAAGTTTTCTTAGGATTTAAGTGATAAGTATTCATAATCCTTCTAAATTATTTAACCACTGAATCTGGTGATTAACTAAAATTTAGGATAGAAAATTTATGGAGAATTTTTATGTTTCATTATTTAAGCCAGTGTAATCCACCTAAACTCCATATCACTGATGGCAACATCTTGACTTCTTGTGGGTGTGGTTGAAAAAATGAGTGAATCATGGGGAGATCTTGGGTTTCTGCCAGAAGTTAGGGAAGTATTATGATATGAACAGAAGGAGAGGTATGTTATCCCACAGGAACACCTATGTCCTTTCTGGAAAGTATAGGTCCAGACTACATACCAGTTTTCCTAGCAGTTTAAAAAATTTTTAATGTCAATGTTATTTAATATTTTATTTTTCCCAATTACATGTAAATAGCTTTAATATTCCTTTACTTTTTTTCAAATTTTGAATTCCAAATTCTCTCCCTCCCACCTTTATCCCCATTGAGAAGGCAAGCAATTTTGACATAGCTTATACATGTGCAGTCATGCAAAACACATTGCCATGTAAGTCATTCTGTGAAAGAAAACACAGGCAAAAAAGCCCCCAAGAAAAATAAAGAAAGTAAAGAAAAAGTATCTTTGATTTGTATTCAGGCTCTATCAATTCTTTTTCTGGAAATGAACAGCATCTTCCATCATAAATCCTACAGAATTGTCTTGGATCATTGCATTGCTGAGAATAGCCAAGTTATTCATAGTCGATTATCATACTCTATTGCTGTTATTGTGTACAATTGTCTCCTGGTTCTGCTAATTTCATTTTGCATCATTTCATGTAAATCCATGTTTTTCTGAGAGCATCCTGCTCATCACATTTTAAAGTATAGTAGTATTCCATCACAATCATATACAACTTGTTTAGCCATCCCCCAACTGATGAACATCCCCTCAATTTCCAATTCTTTGCCACCATTGAAAGAGC
Source organism: Pseudocheirus occidentalis (assembly GCA_028646575.1). Lineage (NCBI taxonomy): Eukaryota > Metazoa > Chordata > Mammalia > Diprotodontia > Pseudocheiridae > Pseudocheirus > Pseudocheirus occidentalis. The sequence goes on from CM053600.1 coordinate 86,429,233, forward strand.
AATTATAAATATTTGGGATACAGACCTAGTAGAGGTATTGCTTGGTCAAAGGGTATGTATGGTTTTATAGTCCATTGGGCATAGTTCCAGATTGCTCTCCGGAATGGTTGCATCAGTGTACAACTTCATCAATTATACATTAGTCTTTTAATTTTTTAAAAATTTAAAAATTGTTTTTATTTTAATTTTAATTTTCCTACATTTTTTTCTACATCCCTTCCAACATTTGTCATTTTTCTTTTCTGTCATATTAGCCAATCTGACAGATGTGAGGTAGTAGCTCAGAATTGTTTTAATGTGTATTTCTCTCATCAACAGTGACTCAGATCATTGACTATACATAGTTTTGCTTATTGTCTGACAACTGCTTGTTCATATCCTTTGACTATCACTTGAGGAATGGCTCTTATTTTTGTAAATTTGACTCAGTTTTCTATATATTTGAGAAATGAAGTCTTTATCAGAGAAACTCACTGTAAAAAATATTTTCACAGTAATGATTACCAACTATGTTTCTTTCTATCCCATTTTACCCCTGTTTATCCTACTCTTTCTCTCCTTTCACCCTATTATCAAAGGTGTTTTGTTTCTGACATTTACCTCCCCTCAAACTGCTCTCCCTTCTATCAGCCACCTCTCCTCCCCCTTACCTTCTTCTCTTCCTACTTTCCTGTATGGTAAGATAGATTTCTACACCCAACTCAGTGTGCACATTATTCCCTCTTTGAGTCAATTCTGATGAGAATAAGGTTCATGTGCTCTCCCCCCACTTCTCCCATTTCCCCCTCTGCTGCAAAATCTCTTTTAGGCCTCTTTTATGTCAGATAATTTATCCCATTCTAACTCTCTTTCCCCTTATCCCAGTGCATTCTTCTTACTCATCCCTCAGTTTAATTTTTTTAGATAATCATACCCACATTAGATAGTCACATAACTCACACCTCTGCTTTCTATGTATACTCCTTTTAACTGCCCTAGTAATGAGAAAGTTTTTCAGAGTTATATCATTTTCCCATGTAGGAATGTAAACAGTTTAAACTTATCAAATCTACTATGATTTCTCTTTCCTGTTTACCTTCTTATGCTTCTTTTGCATCTTGTATTTAGAAGTCACATTTTCTATTCAGCTATGATCTTTTAATCGGGAATGCTAGAAAGTCCCCTATTTCATTGAATATCTATTATTTTTTTGTCCTCTGAAGAATTTTACTCAGTTTTGCTAGGTAGGTGATTCTTGATTGTAATCCTAGCTCTTTTGTCCTCTATATTATATTCCAAGCCCTCTAATCCTGTAAGGTAGAAGCTGCTAAATCTTCTGTTATACTATGACTCGACGATATTTGAACTGTTTCTTTTTGGCTGCTTGCAGTATTTTTTCCTTGATCTGGGAGGTTGGAATTTGGTTGTAATATTTCTGGGAGTTTTCATTTTGGAATCTCTTTTTTATTGTTTTTTTTTAATTGATTTGTTCATTTACTTTTAGTTTACAAGATTCAGTTTCAGAATTCCTTGAGTTTCAAATTTTCTCCTCTCTCTCTCCCCTTCGCCTGCCCCATGGCGGCATGCAATCAAGTATAGGATCTGCAAATACTTTCACATTGGACATTAGTCTGTTTGTAGGGTTGTAACTGATGGAGTGAACAATGGGAAAAAAGAAACAAATGCAAACATGAGAAAGAAAGATAGCATGTAGATTGCTTCAGTCTCCATTTAAACTCTGGTCTTTGTAGATCTTTCTCTGAATGTAGACATCTCCTTCCATCCTGAGACTTGTAGAGTTGTCTTATAACTGTGCATTGCTAAGAAGAGTCCAGTTTATCAAGGTTGGTCATCACACATACGATGTATCTGTGATTGTGTACAATTTTTTCCTGGTTCTGCTCTTCTCACTCAGCATCAGTTTGTATAAGCCTCTCCAGGTGAATATGAAGACCCTCTCCTCCCCATTTCTTATAGCACAATAG
>CM053600.1:86431696-86454677 GCA_028646575.1 Pseudocheirus occidentalis
GGGTGGGGGATGGGGAGGAAGGGGAGAAAAATCTATAACTGAAGTGACTATGGAACAGAATCTTGTAACCTAAAAGTGAACAAACAAGTTAACTTTAAAAAAATAATAATAAAATAAAATTAAAAAAAAATAACGTTGGTAGCTTCATTGCTATTATTTAGGAATGTATAAAATGTTTGGGGGAAATAATGAAGAAGCCTCATTATTTCCCCCAAACATTTTATGTTGAGGAATGCAAGGTTGGTAGGGTGTGTTTGTTTCTGTGTGTGTGTATGTGTATACACTAATGTGCTTGGAGATGGGGGTGGGGTAAAGACAGGATGGAGGAGACTGATGCAAGAGTTACTGGACATCAAGAAGAAGCCCTGAGAAGACCACAAGAATGCCAAACTAGCAGAGACAAGGTCAAGGTAACCAGAAAGTTCACTGAAGCGCAGATTCATAAGTATTCTAAAATTCTTAGCAGGATGACTAAGGAGTTTATACCCCAGAACTTGGACTGGAGTTGTGCGGTATTATGCCAGTAATATTAATTATGCAATACTGAAACATGACCTTATAGATGACTTAATGACTAGAAATCACATTTGAGACCAATAAATCTGTGTCTCCTTTTTTATAGATAAGGAAACTGAGAATAGGTGCTTAACAAATTAATCTTATTCAAATGAACTTCTGTCTAGTTATGCCTTCCCACCTTGTGCTTGTGAAACTCACTTTTTGAAGAAAAGTATAGGACTTTAAGGTTATAACTATTAAATTTCACCACATGTCTGTGGATCTTCTCTGTTCTTTTCCCCAAAAGAGATTGGAAGACTAGGAGGAACAATTTAGACTTATCCTTTCATTTCTGTTGTGAATCATTTGGATTGTAGAGGACCCCAGGGAAAAGGTACAATGAGAAGATAAGTTTCTTGATATTTTATGACCTCAGGTATAAATACTTTTTATTTTCTTTTGGGGAAAGTTTTTTTGGGGAAAGTGAGGAGGTTTTTTTGTTTTGGGGGAGTCATATTGAATTTGATGAGCTTGTAGAATATCCAGATGGAATTTCCATAAGGCATTTGGAAATATACTACTAGAACTCATGGGAGAGACCAGAGTCAGGGTGTATATTTCCCTTGGGTTAAATAAAACACACCCCATTATCAATGTCTTGTAAAACAGAGTACTTGCCTGGGACAAGGACCCTTTTCTTTTTATGTAAAGACCGAGACATAGGCAAAATTTTCATATTTCCAGGGGAAATTTGGATAAGACTAAAAGCCAAAGAGTTATTTAGTGATAAACCTCTAAGATTAAAAAAATGCATTTTTATTGATCCTTTGTTTTACATCACTTTATTTCCAGAGAAATGACACTTCTACTCCTCCCAGATTGAACTCTCCCTTGTAACATATAAAACAACTAAGTGAAAACATCCAAGACAGTGAGTGCCACATGGTGGTATATCCAATAGTCTGCACCATTAGTACTCTATTTCTCCCTTTTTGAGGAGAGAGGAATCTTTGCTTATGTTCTTCATGATCATCATTGGTTTTTCAGTTGCTCAGTTCAGGTTAAGCCTCCAAGACTGAACCTAGTCCATCTGAACATAGAGATGTGATAATGAGCCATAAACTTACACAGTAAATACTCTTAAAATCAGTTCCAAATGAATAGAAGTTGGATTATTTTTAAATTTACTCTCTGTATTTTATCTTTAAAAGAGGAATAAAAAATAAAGAAGATCTTTTGTGTGAGAAATCCTTCCAGTACAAATAAACAAGCTGGTGTCAGGGGCTTAACTCCTTTTATTGTTGTTGAATCCTTTCGGTCAGATCTAACTCTCCATGGGGTTTTCTTGGCAAGGGTATCGGAGTCGTTTGCTACTTCCTTTTCCCACTCATTTTACAAATGAGGAACTGAGGCAAATGGGGTTAAGTGATTTGCCCAGGGTCACACAGCTAGTAAAGGTCAGCGGTTGGATTTTTAACTCATGAAGATGTTTTCCTGACTTCAGGCCCAGCACACTGTTCACTGAGCTACTTTGCTTTTCAGCTTAACTACTAAAGTACATACAATCCACACTACACAATTCGGAATTCAGTGATACACTATTTGATACTGTTCTCCAATTGCTCCCAGGGTGTATATATGATCATTATATCTAGACTGAAAGCTTCTTGAGGCCAGGAGCCATCCCCTATGTCTATACCTCCTGTGGTACTGAATATGACAACCCAGGAAATAAGAATGTCTCATTATTTGTTAATACAATGATTATGATAATACGATGTTTATAACTAATAAAAGAAAGTGTGAATGTGTGAGGGATAATTTTGAGGCCCTATTAGAAAGTTCTACATGGCTCAATGAAATCCTATGAAAAAAATACTTAAACATGTATTTTCTAACAAAACCTTTATTTGACCAATTCCAACTTTATATTTCTTGCTTATAAATCACTCATTAATTATTCCTCTCATTCATTCTGGCCCAGTATTAGCCACATTATCAATCAGTAAATCATTCAGTAAGCATTTATTAAGTGCCTACTATGTGTCAGTCATTTTGCTAAGTACTTGTATATAAATATGAAAAAAGAAAGCTAGTCCTTCTCCTCAAGGAGCTTATTATCTAACAGTGGAAGATGATCCTCAGAATTTGGAATTCTTAGCATTATCCTGCAATCAGAGAAGCAAGGAGTTGTGATGGAGTACGGTGCCAAATCTGATGGAATCTTGCAGGATGATGAAGTGTTAGCAATAATGAACTTCCTGGGGGCATGGCAGATAAGTCAGGGAAGTCCCCAAGATGTTCAGTCAAATGAGAAGTGAGGAAGTATCTGAGTAGAGATCCCTTCTAAAATGGAGGCTTCGAAATTCATGGCACCACCCTCCAATCAGAGGGTGTATCTTGAAGCAATTACAAAGCTCATTTGCTATGCCACCCCTGGTGTCCACTGGAATTTAGGGAATGTCAGAAAATACAGAAGAGAAAAGGACTAGGAACTCCAATAAAGAAGGAAATCATCCTTCTAGATTCTTTTTGGTTAAGCTGGTAAGCCACAACAGTAATGTAACTACTAATTTTGTACCCAAGGCAAGACTACGCTGTACCTTTTCCTTAACCTAATGGCAAAAGATTCTAGAATAATAAATGCATAGTTAGACATTTCTCCAAATCCTTTAAGTTTTCCACACCTGAGACAAGTATGTCAGTATATACTTTGCCCTTGTTACAGCTCTGGTAAGCCCCAACTTATGCCATATTTTCACATTATCAACAAAAAAGGAATTCTTTTACCGTAATTAAATTTGTTTTTCCCATCTAGAGTAATTTAAAGTGCTTCTATGAAGGTCTTTCACCTATTGACTCCAATTATTACTAACCCCAGGGATGCTGGGTAATATAAAACATAGAGAGGATAAAGTTATTGAAAAGATTTTAAGAACACAGGCACTTAAGAAAGGAGCAATAACAACAACCCCCCCCAAAAAAAGAATTTAGTAATAACAGCCCTGGGAGCCGATTAAGTGTATAAATATACAATTAGGGACATTTTGAGTTATATAAACACAGAGACATTACCAATAGCAAGGTCGATTATGTGCTTTGATGTGAAATGATGTTGTATGAGCAAAATCAATATGTTTAAGTATCACAGAGCTACAAATAGGTTGCGAATCACGTCTACCTGCTTAAATTTAGAAATGTGTCAGTCTCATCAACACAAAACATTTTGTTCCCCTCTTGATAGCTAGAACAACACCCTTCTGGCTAATTGAATAGTTTTCTACATCATATTTTTTTTCTGCAGTAAGAGTTCTCTAGTTTCTTTTCATCTTTTACTGTTCATTTGCTCCTCTCTTTAAAAAAAGAAGCATTTGTATACGTTGAAAGAATTGTCTTTATTCTAATAAGTGTTTGAAATATTCCTGATTCCTCCAGTTCAACTCTGAAACTGGAAAAACAAACTAATGTGAGATTGTACCAACAAACATAGTATTAAGTAGAAAAATGAGAAAATTACTTCAACCATTCAAACCAAAAAATGCTTCCACTGAAGTGTTAAGATAATTGAGCCTGAGTATACACAATATAAAATGTAGGCAGAATTGGAAATTATCGGGGAAATTTAAGCTATAAAGAAAGCAAAACTTTATCAATCAGGAGAAAAAAAAACTGGTTCAGATTATATCTACATAGAAAATACAACAGGAAAATTTTGCCAAGAAAATGGATTCATCTTCCATATAATTTTAAGTCATCAACAAACAATTATTAAGTACCTATTAAGTACCAGACATTGTATCATTGTATTAAGGACTATGGAGATATATGTGTGTGTGCGTATACATACACACACATATATGTATGTATGTATGTATGTATGTATATAATAGGCAAAAATAATACTTGACATCACAGACTTCACAATCCAATGAGGGAGACAGTATGCAAAAAGCTATGAGCAACAAGATATGAATGAGAAAAACTGGAGATATCTCAGAAGGAATGCACATCAGGAAAGACTTCTTTTAAAAGGTGGAATTTTGGATGAGATTTGAAGAAAGTCAGGTGATAGAGTCAAGGAAAGAGAATATTGCAGTCATGGGGGCCTGCCAGTGGAAAAACATGAAGTCAAGGGACAGAGGTTCATGTTTGAGGAACAGCAGGGAGTCCAGTGTCCCTGGATCTTGGACATGTGGAAGGTAATAAAGTACAAGACTGGAAAAACAGGAAGGGGCCAAGCAATGTAGGGCTTTGAATGCCAAACAGAGGATATATATTTTATTCTGGAAGTAATGGGGAATCATTGGAGTTTATTGAATTGGGGGTAGGGTGGGGTGTGTGACATGGTCAGGTCTATGCTTGAGGAAGATCACTTTGATAGTTGAATGGAGGATGAGCTGGAGTGGGGATAGATTTTAGGAAGGGAAATCAACCAGAAGGCTATTGTAATAGTCCGCTTGTTAGATGTTGAGTTCCTCCACCAGGATAGAGGCAATGTCAGAAGAGATCAGTGGATAGCAGTAGGTGGAGGTAAGAGCAAGGAGCTTTGGAGTAAGGACTTTCAGCTTGTCTTCCTTCTCCCCTGGGGGATTTTCAGGAATTTATTTTTCTGTTTCTTCTTTCAAATTCTATTCTTTTTATTTAATTTGGCACATATCTCATTGTTCTGAAGTGGAAAGGGCAAGCTAGGGTAAGCTGTAATCTTTCATTGGCCGTCTCTTTAGAAGTCTATAACCATCTTTTTCAAGATGTTTGGACATGGAGGAGAAAAGAGGGTTGGGATGGCATCTAGATGAGGGGAGAAAGGTTAGGTGAAGGTTTTTCTGTGACTGGGGAAACCTAAAAATTTTTAAAGACAAATGGGATATGGGGCACCTAGGTGGTACAATGAATAGAGCACTGGCTGATCTGGAGGATCAGCACACTGGAGTCAGGAGGATCTGAGTTCAAATCCAGTTTCAGATACTTGACACTTACTAGCTGTGTGACCTTGGGCAAGTCACTTAACCAAGTCACTTAACCCCAATTGTCTCGCCTTCCTCCTCACCCTCCCAAAAAGGCAGATGGGATAAAAGCCATTGAAAAAGGTGAAGTTGAAGAAACATACTTAACCAGTGCCTAACTCTTAATTGTACTAGAGAGCTAGGAGCAAAGCTATGATATTATGGTTATATAGAAGCCAAGGAAAGAAGGGATATCAAGGGTTTGGGGCAGCTAGGTGGTATAGTAGATAGAGTACCAGCCCTGGAGTCAGGAACACCTGAGTTCAAATCTGGCTTCAGACACTTGACACTTAATAGCTGTATGACCCTAAGCAAGTCACTTAACCTTGATTACCTCACCAAGAAAAAGAAGACAGGGCTGGTCAAGAATGTTAAATGCTAAATTTTGTTGTTTTGTGACATTTCAGCTGTGTCTGACTTTTTGTGACTTCATTTGGGTTTTTCTAGGCAAAGACACTAGAGTGGTTTGCCATTTCCTTTTCCAGCTCATTTTACAGATGAGGAAACTGAAGCAAAGAAGTTTAAATGACTTGCTCAGGATCACACAGCTAGTAAGTTTCTAAGGTAGGATTTGAACTCATGAAGAGAAGTCTTCCTGATTCTAAGCCTTGTGCTCTCTCTACTGCCGCCTAGTGGCCCTGAAAAGCTAAAAGGAAGTCAAAAAGTGAGAATTAGAAAAAAGTAATTGAATCTGGTGATGATGAAGACATTGGTGACCTCTGAAAGACCAATTTTAGTAGAGTGATGGTGTATGGGTGGGGATTCCTGGCAGCTAGAGCCATAATGAGCATTTAAAAGGGAGTAGAGAAGGAACTCTGAAATGATCATGGGTTGGTTGAGAAAGACAAACTTGGGACCCTAATAAAGCTTTATGTAGTAAGCTTACAAATTTGCAAGGGTTTAGTCCTACCTATTACACAGAATTAGAGAGACAACTCTCATTATAAATAAATTAGACCCCAAAATATTTGGTCTGAATTATAAAACTTACATTAGCAACTTGGTAAACGAACTCTAGTGTTTTCATTAAAAAAAAGCAATTATACAGGTTTTTCTTAATTTAGACTTAAGTCGTATTTCTATTTTTCAATGTAAAATGATCAGCTAATTACAAGACATTTGTCTTGTATCATCAGCCTTTTAATCACTTTTCCATGTTACAATGAGAGATCAAGACGTCAGCGTTCCAACTTTAAATGTATTTAATTAAACCCAATAAAAAGAAACTCAACAGATTTTGTTTATTACTTTCCGTTTAGCCCATTGCTAAACCAAGGTAACTTCTAGTCACAGTATATAAGCATCCTTATGTATTCTACTAAGAGGAGATGAGGAAAAAAACTGATCCTCTGTCGGCTCTTCTGATAGTCTCTTTAGAATATTTCAAAGGCTTTCTACATGTCTCTCACAAGGTGACTCTTCTGTTTAAAGAATCTGAACCTCACATCCCTGAATATCTCAGAGCCCAAAGTACCTTGAGATCTATCATCAAATGACCCAGTATTTAAACATGAATCATCTGTCTCCTTCCCTCCCTTACCCGAAGATTCGTACTTACTGTGTCCTATTGTATTTTGTCAAATCTCACCTAACTGACCTTGCATAATCTAGGGCAGCGGTTCTCAACCTGTGGGCCATGACCCCTTTGGGGGTCGAACAACCCTTTCACAGGGGTCGCAGGGGTTGCCTAAGACCATAGGAAAACACATATTTCCCATGGTCTTAGGAACTGAGACAAAATCCGTCTCTAGGCGGGTCTGCCCACATGCAGATACACCAGATACACCCACATACAAGTATTAAAGTGTCGCCCACATTAGGAAGGTTGAGAACCGCTGGTCTAGGGTGTGACTTCTTTCCAGGTTAATTTAGCCACTGAACAAGATCTGTGCGGGGTAAGTGGAAGAGATAACAATGACAGCAAAAGGAGGCCCCGGAGCGCTCAAAGAAGTATGAATCACCTAGACAAATAACAAGAAAGCCTTGGCATATGCCACATATGCAGAGGGCCAATAGCAAGCTGCCATAACGTGTTGAAGTATTTAAAGAATATTAATAATTGGCTGAGAGTTCAAGATCGCAAATCAACACCACTCATGGTATAAAGAAGCCTATCATATTTTCTCATAAACCTGTTGACAGGGTTGTTGAGAATATTTCATGTTCTTAAAGATCTCTTGATTTATGTTGAAAGCTATTTGGAAATAATGCATATGCCTCTTTTCCAGAGAGAAGCCTTTTGAGAGAACTAGTTTATGCCACAAAGAATCATTGTCTATGATATTCTTCCCATGAGAATTCCCTCCATATATAGAATTGTCAGATTTCCAAAAGTTGTTTTTAGGGGGTAGCTAGGTGACGCAGTAAACAGAGCACCGATCCTGGAGTCAGGAGGACCTGAGTTCAAATTCAGCCTCAGACATTTGACACACTTACTAGCTGTGAGACCTTGGGCAAGTCACTTAACCCCAATTGCCTTGCCTTCCCTCCTTCAAAAACAAACAAACAAACAAACAAAAAGTAACAGAAAGTTGAGTACCAAAAGTTGTTTTTAAGGAATGGGAACTGGGCAATGGAGGAAATCAGGAGCAAAGTTTTACCAGAGAGCAAGTAATAGGGTAGGAAGGGGAGGTAAATCCTTATGATAGTTTCTGAGGGGGAGTTATGTGCAAGTTATAGACACTAGTTCACTCAGTGTTGGGGAAGCTGTTGTCTGGGTCACTACCATATCCCTACCATCTCTATCACCTCCAGAAAAGCTACAGTGTGATCATGAACCAGAGATCTTATTTATGAGGGGGAAATGAAGACCCCAGTTTTAGTTTACTTGTTTTTAGATCTTTTGCAAGGTCATGACTTGCATAGCATATAAGTGACAGAGTAACATTGATATTTTACATAAATTCATATTTTATAGAAATTCAATTACACCTATAAATTTATACATATAAACTCAATAAATTCAAGAATTTACCACTTATTAATAGAAGGGAGAAAGGAATAAGCATTTATTAAGTACCTACTATATACCAGGCACTGTGTTAAGGTCTTTACAAATATTGACTTATGGATGGGGTAGGCACTATTATAATCCCTATTATGTAGAGGATACTGAGCCTGACGGAGGTTAAGCGTCACACGACTAGTAAGTGTGCGAGGCTGGATTCGCACTCAGGTCATAGTGACTCCATGCCTAGAGCTCTATGTACTGGCTCACCTAAGAATCTGAACTATTCAACGCATGTGCTAGGTGCTAAAGATCCAAAGACAGAACATAGAATAGAACCTTGTCCTAATGGAGGACATTATATGGGGGGGCACACATCGTGAGTAAATGTAATCCACATTCTGAAGTAGCTTATATTTAGCTCTCTGATCCTCTGGATTTCTCAGAGACAAAAAAAGAACAGGATATACCAAGCAAAAGTCAAATTACTTTGGGTGTTGTCATAAAATAATGCACTGAACTGGGCTTTTTAAAACACAGTCAACTATTTTATGACAATCTAACTAGAGATTCATCTTGGCAGTAAGCCAGCCAAAGGAGATTTTGGATTGGGGGTACTTTGCTTGTGACATAGGAGTAGATACCTTCCCTTATCTGCCAACCTAGGGGCCCAGGGGGTGGGTGTCAGGAAGAGTCCAAACGTTGAAAAAGATAGGAATGGAGCAGAGTACTGAATAAGAGATTGATGGTGGGAATTGAGAGAGGGAAGGGGAAAGATGATGCTTAGTCATTGTCTCTGGGAGAAAACAGAGACAGCTCCTAACTCTAATCATCTGATGGTCTACTTATTGAGCGAGTGAAACTTTAGTGCAGATGCTGGTGAAACCATTTTTCCTCCTTGCCCCAAGGACTATGGAAGTAGAACAAGAGAATGTGCTCTTTGCAAAGAAAGGTTGGTGGTCAGAATACATGACTGAGGTCCAGGAGTACAGAACTGGGAACTCATAACAAATCTTACCAGAACCACACATCAAGTGGCTGGCAGTTTATTATGGTATCTTTTAAGCACCCTGATTTCATGCAATTAATGTATTTAAGTATAATTTGATCACAAGAAATTGGTGGAGGATTATTCAACTTTTGTAGCTATTAATATGCCTTTATTTTTAGATTTCAGCTTTGTTTTCAGGAGTGTCCCAGGGATCTACACTTGGCCCAGTGCTTTTTAATTATTTTGTCCACAATTTGGATAAGGACATAGATGGAAAGATTATTAAATTGCAAATGGAGTAATATGTAAGGGATAACTGATGCACTGGATGATAGAGGTTGGATCCAGAAAGTCCCAGTTCTTAGCAAACAAATGACTCTGGCTAAATGGGACATTGTTTGGTTGTGAAGGTATATGACTTGCGCTAAATTAAAAAAAAGTCATCTTATTCTTTTGGAGTATGAACTATGTGTGGACTATTATTACATATAACTTTGCTTCACATATAATTTGGTCTAGCTAATCTTGCTTTTTGCTCTTCCCTACAAACAGAACTCCATGTGCCATTTTGGAGTCATTGCACACATTGTCTCCCCATGCTTAGAATGTATTCCCTCCTTGCCTTTGTTCTCAGAATCCTTAGTTTCCCTCAAAGCTCAGATGAAACTTCATTCCTACGTAAAACTTATCCTGATCTTCCAGTTGTTAGTACTTCCTCACTAAATTAGCTCATCTTTATCATATATTTTATTTATACTTATTTTGTAGATGCTCATTATACTTTATGCATATGAATGATTGTATACTTTGTATTACATTGACATATTTTTACATATACTCATGTATGTATACATGTTTTCACATCCTATAGAATGTAACCTCCCTGAGAGCGAGTACTGTTTCACTTTGGTTTTTGTATCCCCAGTACCTAGCACACTGTATGGCACATAGTAGGTACTTAATAAATTTTTGTTGTTCAGTCATTTTCCAGTCACCTTTGACTCTTCATGACCCTAATTTGAAGTTTTCTTGGCAAAGATACTGCATTGGTTATTTTCTTCTCCATCTCATTTTATAGATGAGGAAACTGAGGAAAACAGGGTAAAGTAAATTGCCCAAGATTACTGAGCTAGTAAGAATATGAAGCCAGATTTGATCTCAGGAAAATGAGTCATTCTGACTCCAGGCTTGGCACTATCCACTATTCTATCTAGCTGCCCACTTAATAAATACTGGTTGAATAATCAACAGAGTAAAGAATGGGACTGAATTTCATGTTATAAAATTCAATAAAGTCTTACACTTGCATTTGAAAAGTCAGCTTCATAATGGTATGCAGAGAATAAGAGTGAGCCAAGACCTGGGTTCAAGATAAATTTAGGTGTGGATTTGTTGACCAAGCGCAGGAGTGTACACTCAAATCCCAGGCAGTGATCTTTGGCATTTACAGACTTGATTATTAGGCCCAAACCACAAAAGCCACAATCAGAGAGGAGAGCTAGCAGGAGACATGACATACAGAACCAAAGAATAACCATTGGTTGGATCTATAGTTCAGGGCTAATTTTGGAATATAGTGTGAGGGTACAGGGGTGCAGTCTTTCTGTGACTCAGGTGTCCCTCAAAAGAGCAGGGGTAGTCAACTCTTTCCAGAACAGGGGGCAGGTCATGGGCTGAGGGGGAACCGGAAAGTCTCAGATCAGGCCAGGGTCATGTTCCGGGCAAAGGGTGTGAGGACCCTGCGTGGTCAGTGGCACAGGACAGGGTGGTCTCTATGTTGCACCATAACCCTGAGTTGTACTTTGTACACTCATGCTGATTCAAGGGAAAAAATATATATATAGAATGCTAACAGGGAACTTTACCCTGAGCAATGGCCAGGCATGCCTTTAAGCTGTTGCAGGCTATGACAGGATATAGGATAGAGACAGAGACAAAGACAGAAATATAAAAGAGGGTTTAATGGTGGGCCACAAATCAGGTGTGTGCAGTGACCTGGGATCTGGGTTTGGGTTAGACAGCAGTTTGAAAAAAATTTGAGGGTTTTAGTGGATTGCAAGTTCAATACAAGTCATTAGTGTGATGGGGCAGCAAACAACAACAGCAATGACAAAAAACAAACAAGAAAAACCTAAAAAATCTCTGGGCTCCACTGAGAGGCATGGCTTGCAGGGATAAAGAGGTGATAGTTATGTTATACTCTGTTCTGATCAAAGTGCATGTGAAACTGTGTTCAGTTTTGGTCACTACATTTTAGGAATGACATGGATAAGCTGATGAATTTCCAAAGGAAAACAGGACTTTGCATCTGTGTGTGTGTGTGTGTGTGTGTGTGTTCTGCGTGTGTATTCTGTCCATGTAAGATGTGGATATTCACTTGGGATGAATAAATGTATAGATAAGCAGCTCTAGGGGAGGCGTGGATTAATATCCAGATCTGAGACTGTGAAGAAAGGGTCATAAAGTCGGCTATCAAGTTAATTTAGAGAGGCAATCCTGAACTAGAATTGTATGCCCACATCCCTTAATATTCCTGGTCCAGAGGGCCTAATTTTTGGGTTCAAAAGCTACTAACTTTCCTGGTTCCTGTCCTTTAATGAGGGAGGGCACGCTTAACTTAGAACTACTGGCTTGGTCCCTGCCCATCAACATCGAATTCAAATTCTGGCTACAGAAAAGATCATCACAAATATTGAATAGTAAATAAATTCATTTTATCAAGTAAATGTCAAGCAGACATCAGAGAAGTTATACACATTAGAACATACCAGAAAATACACTACTGAATGAACTCTTTAGATGGGAATGAGATGAGATCTTATCCCTGTTTGCAAGTACCAACACTGCCCCCTGCTGCTTCTTAAAGGGGAGGAAAACTTTCCTGGAGCTGTCAGGGACCTTAGAAGTTCCACATTTTGAGGGCCAGACAGATGAGATAATTTACCCGAGTCTCACATAGGAAGTAAGTGGCAGGGCCAGGATTTGAACATAGGCTCCCTGACTCCAAATCTAGCATTCTTTCCATATGTACTACTTTGCTTTCCCATCGGATGACAGGGCCATCATTGTCCTAGTAAATAGTCTGCTTTTTCCCTGAATGTTAACTTTCCCAAGAGTTGCCACTATACCTCCGTCAGTAGCGCAGGTGGGTAAGGGGACTGGGTCTGCCTTTCAGGTTTCATGTTGGCTGACCATAAGCATTGAGACTAGGCAGAGGGGGAAGTTAATTCAGGAAGTTATTCCCAGCCACTCAGAACTGTTTTAGGCATATCTTAAAATAAGATTACCATGCTCTATAACTTGAAAAATCTGTATTCTGTAAGTTTACTTTCTTTTACCTACATTTCCTTAGTTGCTAGTAAAATCTGTTTGAAAAGATCCATCTGTCTCTTAGACACACTGAAAGGAACATAAGACACATCCATGGTTAGGCTCTGAAATCCCCCAAGGCCCAGCTAGAATGAGTAGTAGCAAAAGAGAAAGACAAGAGAGGAAATTTCTGGGGTTCAGGACCAGATTGAGTCCAAGCATTATACTGACATGCCTTCTGATGAGGCATTTCAATACAGGGGCTTGGAAGTGCCTGTTAGCTGCTAAAGAAACAACTTCGGCAGAAAGGGCACCAGCTCCGAAAGCCATTCCCCAAGCCCACGAGGGGATTCCTTCTTTAACTAATAAGGAGCATTCTGTTCAGTTACTTGACTCAAGTGTTAGAAATAGTCACTTTATTTTAGATCATCAGATTGCTCATAAAACTGATGAAATAAACTAAAAAAAAAGGTCAAAAGGTAAGGGCTAGAGAGTTTCACTATCACTTCACAAAAAGGACATCATCTGAATATCAAACTCATGGCTTAACCTAGCTGTTCTTATACTTTTTGGTCTCAGCATCCCTTTACACTCTTAAGACCATTGAGCTTTCCTTCCTTCCTTCCTCCCAAAGAGTTTTTATGTGATTTATAACTATCAATATTTACTGAACTAGAAAGTAAAATGCCTTAGTATTTTCATGATTTTTTTCTTACCCCACAGACACCTTGAAAATGTCTCCCCCTGGTCCTAAGACCAAAATTTGAAAACCATTGGCTTACACCAAATGCTGGACTCTCCAAGCAAAAAAATAAAATAAACAGTTCTTCTTTGACCCTTGCTAAAGGGGAATCAACTGGCATTTCTATGCCTATTAGCCCAACAATCTCACAAAAGGTTACCCACAGCTGCTTATAAGGGCATGTTGCTAATCATGGGATCTTTGAAGTTAGAGCCAGAAGGAACCTTACAAGTCATTTGGTCTGAACTCTGCATTTTATTCTTGGGGAAACAGACCCAGAGACCTAAAATAATTTTTTCTCCCAAGGACATAGAGCAAAACTGGAATCAGAATTGAAATCCTCTAATGTTCTTTCTACTACAAATTGCATAGGTATGTTATGTATGTAAGCCAGGGGGCACTGTGGGTATGTGGTAGTGATTCTATTCCCTTTGAGTTCCTTAGTGTTTAGTACCCTCTGGGTTACTGTAGTGTGCCTACAGTGATTTATAGAATAGTTTTTGGAATCAAGTCTGGCAGTGTTAAAGGTTCTTTGTCCTTCAATAATACCTGATGTTGAAGATTGAACTATCATGCAGTGACTGGCTCTCTGTCCCAGGATAACTGGCATGATGAAGGGAGGGATAGGTTTACCACCTCCTTCTCCCTCATGAAGTGAACTTCTGCCCATCCAGCCTCTTTCTCTTAGCCAGACCTAGGATCCTGTTCCTATGGTACTTAACTTCTTGGGTCTGAGAAACCATGTTTTCAGACATTCCCAGAATATCTTCTTTGGGTCCTGTCCTCTCCCTTCCCCACCTTGCCCTGCTTCCTGCATATCTTGCTTTTCCCTCTGCTTTCTTCTTTTGAGGGTTGGTGGGTACCATCAAGCAACCCACAGAAATGTGGTTCAGACCAAAGCTTTCCCTCATTCTCTTCATGGCTACACTAGGATGAACAATCATCTGTGCTGCCAGTCCCTATTAAACTACTTTTGCCCTTGGAGGCAAGAACTTCTAATTATGGCTCTGCAGGATATAGCTTCTTAGTTAGTCAGAAATTTACCCTGGGAAGTATTGTAAGTGTGGACTCATTCTAAATTGCATTCCATCTACATGCACCCAGATCTAAGTCTCTTCAGCTGCCGTGTTAGCCTGTATCCTAAGGTTTTCCTTTATGCATTTCTGCTATTGTCATCCTCCCTACCAGTAGAATGAAGCCTCATCTACAAAAACACAGTAATGGGCACAATATTCCCTGACCCTTCCTTTCATTGGCTAGGTCAGATAATTTCAAAAAAATTAGTACCTAAAAATAGAGAAGACGTTTTAATTAATCTATCCTCGATGGAGCAATTCAGCATAAGCTAAGAAGAAAAACTGATTGTTTGCCCTCTAATTTCTTTCTGGCTTTCCTATCTATTTACCACCTGTGTTTAATTAGATACCAGAGTATGTCTATTTTTTTCTTTTTCTTGGTTTAAAAGAATACATGATTCCTGAACTTCAGTCTTTGAAAGTGACTACTCAATTCTGAACTCCACATTTCTGTTTATCATGTTACATATCCTTAAAACTAAAACAAAGCAAAAGAAAACATCATCTCTTTTCTGGGAAGCTGTTTTCTTCTCAGACCTTTAGATGTCCCTCTGCTCCTTGAAAACATATGGGCAGGGCAGAATGATTGCTGATTGCTGAAACCTGAACAGTACCAGCACAGGCCTTCAAGCAGTTTATTTAAAATCATTTACCTTAACTGATTATGATTTAAACATATTTACAAGAACACATTTAGGCCTTTAAATGCTCTTCTCATCATAAATCCCTTTAACAAAAACTTAGTTCAAAGCTTTTAAAACCAATGTCTCTTGATAAAACTATAAACATTTTTAAAAAATCAATATAAAAGTGTCAGAGGGGGGTAGGTGCCTTTTGTGTGTAAAGAAGTTTAATAATTCCTTAAAATCTAGGAAATATCTGAATAGTTGAAGGGTTCAATGGAAAAAAATGCTGATTGTGGAGTCATAGGAACTGAGGTTCAATCCTGATTTAACCAATAATGCCTGTGTAATCTATGTAACCCTGGGATAAGTCCCTCACTGTCCCAAGATAACTGGCATGATGAAGGGAGGGATGGGTTTGCCCCCTCCTTCTTCCTCATTAGGTGGACTTCTGGTCCTCTAGCCTCTTTCTCTTAGCCAATTTTCTCATTTGAAAAATAATATTAATACTAATGACAGTTGGCATTTATATAGTGCTTTAAGGTCTGCAAAAAGCTTTACTCATGTTCTCTTATTTGGTCCTCACAAAAATATTTCCATTTTATAGATGAGTAAACTGAGCCTGAGAGAGAATAAGTGACTTAACAAGAATCACAGAATGGTATGTTGTGTAAGGCAAGATTCAAACCCAGATCTTCCTTACTCCAGCTCCAGAATTCTGTCTGCTACTCCATCTCCCTGACTCTTAAATGAAGGTATAATGACCGCTAAGGTCTTTTCCAGCTCTAGAATGATGATATTGATAGCTTTTACCTGACATAAAGATTTATTTTAATTTCTGAGGTTAGACATCTGTAGCCATTTAAAGTCCAGTTTCTGAATCTGTGTGTGTAGGAGAGAAAGAGAGAGAAGGAGAGGGAGACACAGAGAGAGACAGAGAGAGAGAGAGACAGACAGAGACAGAGAAAGACAGAGAGAGAGAGAGAGAGACAGACAGACAGACAGACACACATATACAGAGTGAAGTTGAACAAACATATGAATAGAGAAAGATTCCTAGAAAAAGGAGATGATCAGGGTGGGTAGAGGTGAATATCTAGTAAAATCTCAGAGGCCATGGGAGATTGACTTTATCTCATTACTGGTGTGGGTGTGGGTGACAAGAAAGTGAGAATTGTGTAGGTATTTCTAATGCATGCACAAAGTTTGTTTTTCTTTTTCTTTTCTAGATTGTAAAAGCACATAGTTTTGAGGTTCCATATATGGGTAGAAGAGATCAAAGCATAATGACTCAGTACCTTGAGGTGGTGGCGGTGGGTTTTTGTACTGTTTTCTAAGTGGTGACATTTAGCTGAGAATAACAACAAAAAGTTATCCGTTATCTATTAACTTGCACAAAAGTCCTGCTATGGTCCCTAATGTAGTTTGGATATGATACAGACTTCTCTGAGTCTATGCCAGCATAACATAAGCTCTGGCAGCTTGTACCATGCTGAAGAGGTTTTGAGTGCAAATGCAGAAATAGGCAGTGTCTACGGAGAGGTTCACCACTAGAAGGTTGGCAACTAGATAAGGAGCGTCTGGCAACCTATGAAACAGAGAACAATATAACATGTCTCCCAGTTCTATGCAACCTCTTTAACAGAGTATTGGAACAGGAGACAGGGGATGCTAAAAATCAGATTTTTGAAAGCTCTCTGAACATTAGCTTGGTTATTGGTACTCTAAATATGAGTCTTGTCCAATGACCAACAAGTTGAAATATTAATAGGTCACAAATTCATACCTTTTTGTATGTCTTGGATCCCTTATCAAAAGAATGGTTTTAAATAGTCAAAGGAAATGTTCAGTTTTAGAGACTAGTGAAAATAAAATTGAAATTTTTTCTCATGTTTTTGGATTCCTTGACACTGATCCACATATTCCTTGTAGGTGTGTGACCCTCGAGTTAATATTAGATAGTGCAATTCATTTTGATATTGACATTTTTGCTATGAATGAAAATCAAAGACAAAAGTAAGTAAATTGTGGTTAAATTGAAGTATGTCTCATAGGTTCTCTTTGTGGAAGTAAATAAAGCAAGCAAGGGAGTTGGTTTGTGTGTCCAAAGGAAACAAAAAGCACCATTTCATAGGTAAATCAGTCATCTTCTTTAATAAATTGATCTTTATGTACATATGGACTTTGCAGTCCTTATGATGACAATAAACAAAAAGATTATTATGAAAATAATTGCCACGTACATTCTAACAACAGTTGCAGAACATGGAGAGGCAGAGGAAGCCTACAAAGAATGTAGCAGGAGTCTGCAAACCTTACCCTGTGCACACTTGACCTCCCTTTCAAGGAAGCAGAGAGATATGGCAGCCAAGACCAAAACTAATTTAGAATATAAACTATTTGTAAAACATTGAGCACTAGCACCAATCAAAAAGCATTTATTAAGCTCTTACTTATGTTCCAGACATCGTGCTAAGCACTGAGGTTATAAAGAAAAGCAAAATAAAAATCCCTGCCCTCGGGGACATACAGTATCATGAGGGCACAACATGTAAAAAACTATTATCTAACCATATCAGAGGGGAAATGAGTTTGCAGAAAGTTTGAAATAAGAGCCAATTCATTCACATCATCTCGAGTATATTTAGATGAAGCTGGAATGAAGACAACAAACAGATTAAAAATGGAACAGATATGTCAGCATTACTATAACAAGCTATTTTCATAATCAATGAAACCATCACATCTGAATTAAATACTTTGGAACCCAATGTACCCAATGGCACTAAAGAATATGAAGGAGAGAAGTACCATCAGACTAAACAAAGAACACATAGAAAATACCTATTTTGGTGGTAACACAATTTTGAAAGCACTGAAGGATAACTTCTTCAGATAAATGAGAGGAAAAGATACTCAACCACTGGGAAAAAATCACAGTCAATATTATTATTTAAGAAAGACAACAAAGAAGATACCAGTTAACTACCAACACATGTGCTCACAGTCTCATCTTTCTAGGATTTTCATGAGAATGATTTACGTACATATTGAGAATACTTGTAATAAGAAGCAAAAGAACAACAGAGGCAGGCTTTTGTGAATCCATTTTGCAGAACTCTTAAATTCCCACATCTGCTCATAATCTTCTGTCCTTCCAACTCTCTGCCTCACTCCTCCCAGACCCATTACTTGTGGTCACCATGTCCTTCAATTATTCCATCCCACCCTGTCCTCTAATTCTACCACTCCTGCTCTGGCTTCCCTTTATCATCTTTACACTATTAAATGATGGGTTTAACCGGGGCTGTCCTCCCACCCTTCAATCATCTTCTCCTTTGTCCTCCTGTCATTCGTGCTTTGACAACCCTCAACTCCAGGTCATCCCTACTTTTATGGTTCTATACTGGTTCTACCTGGTTCTATACAGACCTCTGTGAAACTTTGTTGACTGTGACTATGAGTTCATGTCATCTAAACTCAATTAATGGCATAATAATCCTCTTATTTTTCCCTGATGACTCGAATGATCAAAACCTTTTATCTTTGGTGTCTTCCAATCAATTTTCTTTCTTTCATCATATTACCATATAATATTTTTATATGTGTACAGCTTTTATTCTCTTAGAGCAGTGGTTCTCAACCTGTGGATCCCGACCCCTTCGGGGGTCAAACGACCCTTTCACAGGGGTGGCCTTAGACCCTCAGAAAAAACATATTTCCTATGGTCTTAGGAACCAAGACACTGCTCCTCTGTCTCCAGGTGGGTCTGCCCACATGCAGATACGCCCACATACGAGTATTAAAGGGTCAAGGCATTAGGAAGGTTGAGAACCACTGTCTTAGAAGAATATATTTTTGTCTTTGTATATCCAATACTCTCTCCCTCAACCTTCTATTCAATATTTTGCTAAATCTTATCAATTCCACTTCCACAATATCTCTCACACCCATCCAATTCTCTCTGCTAACATGGCCACCACTCTGATTCAGGCTTTGATTGACTGATTGATAAATCAACATTCATCAAGTTCCCATTTTGTTCTAGGAACTGTGGTAGGAAGTGGAGGATGTGGTAGGAAATAGTGGAAACCAAAAACAAAAGTGAAATATCCTCGCTCCCAGATTTCTGTACACATAAGGGTCAGAGAAGCAGATCACAGAGGTCTGAGGCTTGAAATCTGGCTGGCTAAATCCACAGCATGAACTAGATGGGAACTAACACCAAAATCAAGAGCTGATTGCAGGTAAATGGGAGCTAAGAGGTATAGGCTGAGCATCTTGTAATTAACTGGTGTTTATGGTAGCATTAAAATATATCTACTTCTGTAACATGTGAAAGGGTTACTATGTTTTCCTACACCACCATTGTATATGTGGTAGTGCCTCCATTCAAAGCACCTAAGAAGGTGGAGTACTATTTCGAGAGAGCAAGAGAAAAGGAAGGAGAGAGAATGTAAACTTCATACTCCCTCATGGCCAACTCATAACAGGAAATCTAGGGAATAGAGGCATGATGATGACCACTAGAACAAGGCAGTGATAGGTGGATAAGTTAAAAGTGACTGCTTTGAAGTGTTAGCAATTTCTCCCATGCTAGGGAAGCAGGCAATAAGTGGATTTATCCTCTTAACCCTTCCTCCTAGCAATTTCTCAGTACCAATCAACCAGATACAATAGGGACTCTTCCAACGTTCAGTGTTGTAAAACAAAACAGGGAACCATTAGGTCATAAACTCAGAACTGGACACAGCAAGTACTAGTACAGGAGCTATCTTGGGAAGAAGTATTTTTTTCCTTTGCTAGGCTAGTTGAGGAAATGATACCTTACATCAGTAGCATGTTTACAACTTTTCAATATGCTTTCACATACATTATCTCATTACATAGTCACAACAAACCTGTGAGCTAGGCAGGGCTGGTATTGTTGTTTTTGAACGTTGATAGGCATTGGTTCAGGAAATTATTTGCAGTAGAAGAGCAAAGTGACACACAAGTATTGTCATTCCTGTATCTAAAGGAATTTCATATGCTCTTACCCAGCCTTACAGTTGCATCAATCCCACTGCGCAGATGGAGACAGGAAGTTGTTAAGTGACTTGTTGCTTGGTGAAATAATGGAATATATGTTGAAATAAAATTTGAAGTTCAAACATTTTTCTAAAGCTCAAATTACTTAAGAAGCGATGCAAACTTGTTGAGGCTGAAGCTTATATTTTTTCTGCAAGAGTGAGTCCAAAAACATTCAGCTTCTTTTACCAGGAAATCTTTCTCCTCTTGTTTTGTCTATTATCTGTAATGAAATGAATTAAAGAGCAAAAATAAAAAATCCCATACATTTTCCACTCAGGATCTTCTTTTTTTTTTTTTTTAATTTTAATTTATTTTCTTGATTACATCGTTCATTTCCACAAGGTTTTGAGTTACAGATTTTCTCCCCTTCTTTCCCCTACCCTCAAGCCCAAAACAGTGATCCTACCACAAAGCCCCTCCCACAATCTGCTCTCTTCTATGTCCTCCTCCAACGCCCCTCTAACTTTCCGGTAGGGCAGGGAGGGTCTCACTCAGGATCTTCTTGGTCAAATAATTTATCTTTGGTCCTTTAGCAAATATTTCTTGAGGGGATTCTGATCCCAGGTCCATTGCAGCCAGTTTTAGGTTGATAGCTAGCTTTAAGACCAAACTGAAGGCTATTGTAGTGGGATGGAGAGTACTGGGCAGAGGAAGAAGAAAGAGGCAAAAAAAAAAAATAGGCTGAACACCAGGTTTAGCCATCTGAAAATAGTCAGGCGCCCCAGGGGATATCTGCTTCACATTGGTCCTCCTTTCCCCCTCTGCTTCAGACTTTCCTCCTTGTGTCTCTCTTCATCTTTGCTTACTCCAACTGATGCTCAGTCCTTCCCTCCTCTCCCCCTGCCCCCTCCTGCAAATTATTTAATCACACTTTGCATAAAGTGGGTACAGTCCTTAATTAATGTTTTTTGAACTGATGAAACAAGCCCTTATTAACGAAAAAGTGTTAACCAAGTGGTTAGAGTTGAATATTTTTAGTAGCCACAGGCATGCTTTGGTTGCAAGACAGTAGCTAAGGGAATTGTCTCCTTGAGAGCAGATAATATCAATAAAGATTACCAGTGTTGCAGCCTCAAGCCTTGTTTTACAAATAGATTGACTTTTATTTTTCTGCTTAATAAAACCACCCTGCCCCCTTCCCCAGGATTGTTCCTCTTGCCTGTAGAAACCCTTTTATTTTATTTCTGTCTTCACTCTCTTCACTTAGCCTTGTTAATAATGTCAGAAAATGTCTTCTGCACTATTAGTTTAAACTGTCCTACATCTCGTAATCAAATTAAATGACAAAGGATCCACACTTGGCTTGAATGTGAACAGAATGTCCTAGTATACTGTAATAAAGAATAACTTTGCTATTAACTGATTTTAATCCAGAAATTATTCAAATGACCCGGCACTATAAAAAAAGGCAATAATTAGGAAGAGCACAGGGTCAGCCTGGCTTGTAACTTGTGCTTTAAAGAGTATGAATTCTTCCTGAGTAAGGACTAAGGAATTGGTCCTTAAAATAGAAATGTCCATGCAGGACAACACTGTGGCCTAGTTTATTTGAATCCTGTGCACTGTATTAAAAACTCAAATTGATATTCCAGTGCCTTCTACCAACTGTGTTCTCAGCATACTGACCAATTTAGCATTTGAAAAAGACATTCAATATCCATTACAAGGCAAGGACATTCTTGTACAGAGGTGAAGAAATTAAGTTTATCTCAAAGAATTCCCAACAACCACTACTCCTTTTCTTTGATACACCAGATGATATTTATTGTTATTGATAGCTTGGTGTTATCCAAGTTACAAAAATAAATGCAAACTATATTCTTTAGAAAAAAACCACATGCTTCCAGTAATGTGATCAGTTATCAGGGACTTTTCCCCTGTCCTGTGTGAGTTTTAAGAATGATATTGCTTACTTACCCTTCCTGAACCTACTTTTGCCCAAGTTGAAAGAACCAGGTGGGGGTGGGGGTGGCAATGACTCTTCCCTTTGCCCCCAAGACTACCTAAATAAAAGTGACATTTCCTTTTTTGTCTCTCCTCCCTATCTGCAGTGAGGGAAGTAATGGTGAACTATATACATAGTATGTGTAGTAGATTTAGTAATAGTAATATTTAGCATATATATGTATATACACACACACACGTGTGTGTGTGTGTGTGTGTGTGTGTGTGTGTGTGTGTTTGTAGATTGCTTAGTGCAATGCTTGGCCCATAGAAGAGGCTTAATAATTGTTTCTTCCTCATTCCTCTCATCTCATCCTATCTCTTCCCCACATCTGCCTTCACACCATCCCCAGGCCAAGAGCAGTATCCTTTAGCTAAGTGGGGTACCACATATGATGAAACATTTTTATTTAGGTAGTCTTAAAGGTTAGGGGGGAGAGTCATTGCACTGCAATTAATTGGTGCTTCTAATTACACTCAAATGCATAGTTTAGCTGAAAGTAGTGTTAACCAGGCAGGTGAAGTTATACTCAACCTAATGGTAGAAAGAGTGCAGAACATTATTGTGTCAGGTTGGCCTCTTACTGCAAATAGGCCTCCTCATTTAGATTTATAACCGTACGGGATCATCATATAACCCATTTTATAAATGAAGAAGTGAAGCCTCGAGTCAAAATGACTTGCCCATGGTCACATAGATAGTAGAATCAAGATTTGAATCTAGCTTCCTTATTTCTTGATTGAATTCTTTTCCCCATTGTACCATATTGCCTAT
>CM053600.1:86455177-86473996 GCA_028646575.1 Pseudocheirus occidentalis
TTTCTGATTTCTTCAGTGACTAGTGCTCTCCCTCCCAAATTATGCTATAGTTATATTGATACATTACCTTGAATATGTAAAGATCTACTTATTCTACTTAAAAAAGAAACATAAAGACAAAGAAATGTCTTTTCTTCAGTGAATTTTTGTTCCTCTTTTACCATTAGGCCAATTCTGTTTTTTTAAGGCATTTATTTTCTTCAGTACTTTTTGCTTCTTTTACAAGTTGCTAATTCTCTTTTCATAATTTTCTCGCATCACTCTCACTTTTTTCCCCCAAGTTTTTCTCACCACTCTTATCTCTTCCTTTAACTCTTCCTTGTTGGTACAATTAGCATGTTTCTTTAAGACTTTGGTTGTAGCTGTTTTCAAATTATTGTCTTCTAAGTTTATATCTTTTTCTTCCATCCCACTATAGTAGCTTTTAGTGATCAAGTTCTTTTGTTGTTGTTTGTTAATTTCCCCTGGCTATTTCTTCACCATGAACTTTAAAGTTGGATTCTGTTCACCTGGGATTGGGGAGACATTGTACCAAACTTTAGGCTTTTTCAATGCTGCTGTTTTCAGAGTTAGAGGGCCTGAAGTTTTTGGTGCTTCCAAGGTGGCATTATCTTGAGAGATAAAATCCTGGTTTTCACTCTGGTCATTACCCAGGAAGGGCTCTTGCTCTCCAACTGTCACAAGTGCTAGTGTTCTTCTTAGCCCTGGAACTGTGATCAGGACCCCAATCCCTTGTCACTTATCAGAAGCAGTCCTCTGTTTTGAAACTGCAGACCAGAACTGCTTATGGGCAATAGATTTTCCAGTCAGTACTAGTTGTACCCAGTGCCAGCAAACAGTCCCTTACAATCTCTTTCTGGCTAGCTATCTGACCCTCTTACTATCTCTGGGCTGACAAAAACTGCTGATGCTGCTACCACAGCTACCTCCAAGGCTCGTGCTTTTGCTGTGTTGCTGCTTTTCATCCATCTTGGTATCTGGTGACTTCTTTATTGTGAAGTTCAATGATCTTTTCTCAGTCTTCATCTTTCTTGATTCCTGTGCTTTATTTGGCACTGTGACCATTTTATTTCTTCTGGATTTTTTTGGTATCACTTTCTCCTGGTTTCCATCATCTTGTCTGGTAACTTCTCAGTCTCCTTTGCTGGTTCATTAGCCATGTTAAAGCTCCTAATGATATATTCCTCAAGGCTGTTCCGGGGCTCCTTTCTTTTCTTAATCTACACTTTTGGTGACTATATTAGGTCCTTTGGGTTTAATTGTCATCTCTTTGCTAACATATATCTACTATTTGCAGCCCCAATCTCTTTCCTAGGCTTCATTCTAGCCAACTGTCCATTTATTTCAAATTGGACATCTCAAAGATATCTCATACTGAACTTATCCAAAACAGAACTCATTATCTTTCCTGCCAAATCTACCTCTCTCCTATATTTCCCTATTTCTGTCAAAGGTACTCAGTATTATCTTTTGCTTCTCATTCTCCCTTATCACATATATCTAGTCTACAAATCTTGCCTTTTCCACCTCCATAACATCTCTTGTAGCAGACCCTTTCTTTCTATTCACACAGGTACCATGCACTGGCTTCCTAATTCTTTGTCTCACTGAAATTTCTCCCAATTCAATCCATTCTCAACAAAGCTATCAAAGTGATTTTCCTCAAGGGCAAGTCTGACTGTGTCATTCTGCTCCTCCCCCTGACCCCTTTAGTAAACTTTAGTGGCTTCCTCTTGCTTTTAGGATTGAGTATAAACTACTTTGTTTAGGTTTTAAAACCTTTTACAACCTGTCTTTCCAGACCCATTGCTCATTACTCCCTATACAGTGTGTTGCTGTCCAGCCAAACTGACCTTTGGTTTGTTGATCTCTTTTCAGTCTACAGGTTTTTGTAGTGACTATCTCCCATGCCTGGAATGTACTCCTTCACTTCCACCTAATGGAATTCTTCTATCCTTTCAGGATGCTACTCAAGCACGTACTAGAAGCCTTTTCTGATTTCTTCAGTGACTAGTGCTCTCCCTCCCAAAATATGCTATGGTTATATTGATACATTACCTTGGATATATATATATATATATCCAATATATATTTAATATATCCAGAGCCTAGTATATAGTGGATGCTTAACAAATACTTGTTGATTGATTTGTTAATTGAATACCATGGGTGAAGCATAAAGACAGGAAAGATTATGACTACAACAAAGGATGAGAAAATAAGATTTGATAGCTTGGGTGGGACCATATTCTGGAAGACCTTGCAGACGAGGTGGAGATCTTTAATTTACTATGCTTGACAATAGGGAATCACTGAAATAGAGATATTTTAAGTTAACAAAATTTTCTGAGATAAATTGTAAACTCCTTAGTGGTGTGGAAAAATCTCTTACATTCCTCTTCTGTCTTCCTAAACCATCTAAATTGGGAACTTCCTAAATACTTTCTGAGCTATTGATAATCTAAGTCAGGGGTGGGAAACCTGCAGTGTCAAGGTCATGTATTGCCCTCTATGGCTTCAAGTACAACCCTTTGACTGAATCCAAACTTCACAAAACAAATCTACTTAATAAAATGATTTTTTATGTAAAACTTGAACTCAGTCAAAGGGCTGCACCCAAGGACCTAGAAGGCCACATGTGGCCTCAAGACCACAGGTTCCCCATCCTTGATTCTAAGCTTTAGTTAAGCAAACTGGTCATCTATCATCAATCCAGCTACCTGTTTGTATTCATTCAGATTAGGAACATGTACAAAAAAAGATCATGCAGATAGGAAAAACTTTCTAAATTGTTTTGGAATGTTAAACAGTTGAATGTTGTAACAGTAGAGACAGGACCTGGGGAAGGCAAGAGAACTGAAGAGAGAGAATAGCATGTAGAATGGGGTGATGAAGAGAGCTTCCAGAGCTTTAATTGCCACAACTTTCTGTTGTTCTGTTGATTCTGAAAACAGAAGAATATTACCATATACTAGTCACAGCAAATACAAATGATACACTCAATATACTCTCTTGGCCATTGGATTATTATTATTCATAAATATTTCAATTCAGTTATCCAACTGTAATGGTAATTAATTTAAATTTGAAGACCCCTTTTTGTTATGTCAAGTAAGCAGGTACTTAGCCCTTAGTAACTAATCAAACTTCTGTGAAAGGAACAGAAGGTGTGAACTCTGTCTCCTGTTGCTAACATAACAGGAAGGGGTTGGATGAAACAGGAAGCCAATGCTATGTGTGTATATAAGAAAAAAACCCAGAGAGAGACAGTCAAAATTTTCTTCTGACAAGATCCTGGTGGAAGAAGCTGTTCTGCTAAGAGATCTGGTGAAGGCTGTAGTTGCTTCCAGGAAGGCTGCCTGGAAGGCCAAAGTGGTTGCTGCTGCTGTTTGGAAGGCTGAGATTTCTTCTGGGTCCTAGGGACAGCCAAGAGCTGCCAAAGGACTCAGGAAGCATGACCTAGATGCTAACATTTTTTTGTTTGTGGTTTGGTTGATCTATGAATTCCCAGGAATAGAAATTGTGAAGGTTTTGAGATGTACCAGACCCTGTGGACTTCAGTGTGTAGCAGGAACTGCTCAGAGGACTGGACGAGGACCTAGGAGCTGTCTGGTTCTGAATCCAGGTGATTGTTTGGTGGATTCAGGTAGGGGCTGGAACCAGGGAAGGGGATCCAGGGAATCTGACAAACCACCCCAAGTCAAGATGAAGAAAAGATCTCTCCTAGATAGTGAATGCTGTGATCATGGGGGTTTGTGTTTTTTCTAATGATTGTACTTAGTGATTAATGATACTTGATAATTGTGACTCTGAATAAGTGACTGATTGAGTTAACTGGTGGAGGGTTTGTGTATTTTCTAAT
The DNA here is from genome assembly GCA_028646575.1 of Pseudocheirus occidentalis. Classification (NCBI taxonomy): domain Eukaryota; kingdom Metazoa; phylum Chordata; class Mammalia; order Diprotodontia; family Pseudocheiridae; genus Pseudocheirus; species Pseudocheirus occidentalis. Next base: position 86,459,040 of record CM053600.1, read on the forward strand.
GATTATATTTAGTGATTAGCAATATTTAGTAACTGATTGCTAAATAAGTGACTGATCAAGTTAACCTACTTGCCCCATGAGTGGAAGACTGACTTGTATTCTGAGATGATTGAATGACTAAGTAAGGCAGCAAACCTCCTTAGGGATGCCAAATAATTGTTCTTTTGTTCTTTGTTCTAAATACTATGACCACTTTGGTTAAAACTATGCCCATTCTAATGATAAGCTATTGTGAACACTATATTGTGATTTTTCTGTGATAAGATGTAATGTTGTGAATACTGTATCTTGATTTGCTGTGAATGTTTTCCTTGGATTTGTTCTTGAATAAATAGAGTGTTCACTGTACTGTATAATCAGAACCTTAAAAGCTGTTCAAAGTAGCATTCTTTTGGGAAACTGCTCATGTGTGGCATTATAACAACATGCGTTTAAGTACCTAATGTTTACAGAGTACTGTGCGTAGTTGATCAGTGAGTCAATCAGATGGAGAAACATTTATTAAGTGCCTACTACATTCAAGGCACCCTGTTAAGTGCTGAGATTCAAAGTTTACAGATACAGTATCTATTCTCCTAAAGCTTACATTCTATTAGGAAAATATGACACATACACCTCATGTGTTGATGTTTAAAACTGTATTTCATAGCATTCTTTGCCTCTTTTATAAGCTCTCTGCTATTATCACTGTAGAATCAGAGAGCTATGTTGGATTTTACTGTTCTGTAGGATCATAGTAGAGGCCACTGAGTACAATCTCTTAATTTTACAAATAAGGAAACAGAGAAGAGACTTACTTAACCTTTAGCTTTTGTTTGCTAGGCAAAAAACCAAAAAATCTAATATCCAAATTCTTGGTGATCAGCTTCCTTATATTGAATTAGGCTGGTCGGGGCAAATCTCTTAATCTTTATCTGCTTTGGTTTCCTCATCTATAAAATGTGGATAATAATAGCACCTTCCTCCCAGAGTTGTTGTGAGGAACAAATGAAATAATAATTATAGAATGCTTACCCACAGTGACTGACACATAATAGCTGTTACATAAATATACATATTATTATTATTATTCAGTAGCCAGACAATCTGTCCTGAGAGTTCATGTCTTTAAAGTGTTAATAAAACCTGCCAGAGCTTTTAGACCACTGTCACAGCTCTCAAAACCCTAGGCTCCTCTTTATGCTATAACAAGGCATGGTAGGACACATATATAGATAATTATAAAGCAACATAAGTGTTGTTGAGATTGTACTTCAAAAGTTAATCCTCAGTAATTAGCTTGTGAATTAATCAATGGATGCTTACTATATCATAAGCTAAACACGAATGTGATTCAAAATAATCACTATGAGAGAACCTAGACAGAACTGTGATAAGAGAAACACATTCTGGGAAATAAATATTATGCTCTTTGATAAACTTACAAAAAGAGTTGAGCTTCTTTATATTTCTATTTCACTGGGCAGATATTGCCAAAGAACATATACAGACAGGATAATAAAAACTATGACTTTGGTAGAAGAGTTAAAAAACAAACAGGGAAATTGAGGGGCATTAAAAGCAAATTAGTTATTTTAACGACTCAGGTGGTTCCTTCTCCATCTTTTATTTTTATAACTGAGTTTTTAAATCCTACTGAAGAATTTCCCATTATTCCAATTAAAATTCATCCTTTTAGGTGTAACCTATCATTTTGGCCTGTCCAGATTCTCTTGGATCTTAACTCTATGTGAGGCCAGCATTGAACTTACCAAAAAATGGTTTTCCCGTCTCAGCTAATAGTGATATAGCTGTATACTCAGTTTCTCTTCCTGATTCCATAGTTTTGATATTTTTATGTCTTTTACTCTTTCTACGTTCTCCCTTATCAATCTTTTTTAACACCCACAAATGCGGCTATCACTTCTATGTAGCCCCATATTTCTTTCTCTTCATGTTTTCCACCATGTACACTCTTTAGTTGTAAGACTGATTCTCTAGCATTCCCTGTTCCCGTTCCATCTCTAGTGCTTAAGAAATGTGTTGACTGATGACTGATTTTACTAGCCAGCCAGAGGTTAAATAAGTTCAAAATAAGAGACATTTTATTAAATAGTATAGCAAAAATACATAAGATAAAAGACAAAGAAAAGGTACTCCTACCTCGCCAGTGCATACATTGGAAATACTTTTCCATAGGTTACTATAAAGAGGGAGGACACAAATGAAGGAAATTAATGTGTTCAGGGCACAGATATGGAGGGTATGGATGCTGGGACCATATACAACTAGGGCAAATGTCTGGAGGGTACTCATATAAGGAATCCATATGGCCAAGGTTTATGCATATGGATTTGTGCATATGAAGCAACTCATAACTCTGACACTGTAGAGTTACTGATGTTCTTATGTGATGTCATTGTGCTACTTGTTCTCTGCTGGGTATTATGTCTTTTCTCCCTTCTGTATTTTTTGGGTACATTGCAAATCTGTGCCAACTATTGCTCTCAACTGCTATTAACTGAGATGAATCTAGAAAAAAAAAACCTCTCCCAGATGTGGAGTGCTATATTGCATTCTCTTGTTGCATCATCAAGGGCTATAAGCTGCTCAGCTAGGAAGCAACAAACAAATTAGCAGAATGTCCTATGTGACAATCATCTGTTTTTTAAAACAATTGTGCCTTTTGCTGATTTAGAGCCCATGGTATCAGACAACTATGCTTTAATGTTAGGAAATTCTTTTTAACTCCTATCGCATCTTTGATTGAGATCCTGTGTCTCCAAAATCTATTTCAGGTCGTCTTTCCCCAAATTCCATTGGAGCTGGATGGATACTAGGGTGAAGAAGCCCAATGCACTACTAACATCCCCTTGGATTGGCATACAAATAAAGTTGAGTGAAGTAGGAAGGGTTCATTGTCCTACCTTTATAATTTCTTTCTCTTTTTTTTGGAGGGCAATTGGGGTTAAGTGACTTGCCCAAGGTCACACAGCTAGTTTTTGGGTAGAGTGTCTGAGGCCTGATTTGAACTCAGGTCCTTCTGACTCCAAGGCCGGTGCTCTATTGACTGTACCACCTAGCCTCCCCTTATCATTTATTTCTAACAACATTGACATCCTCCTTGATTTCCCTACAGATGTGTTCTAAAATTCCCTTCCTCCCACTAGCTAGTATGAATGATCCACCTTCTTTTTGGAAAATCAGAATGATTCCAGGTCTGTGGCATTTTTCTGTTTCTCCAGGATATTCCAAAGATCACCAAGAAGTGATTTAGAGATAGAAACCACCATCTTTTTTTTCAGGAACAGCTGACTTGAACTCTTTAAATATGTGGTTTCTTAAAATATCCTCCCTTATCTTGACTTTCAAATTCTATGAGAATAACCCAGAATAATTCAATTTCCTCTTCGATAAATATTTATTTTTCTAAGAAACCATTCTTTCCCCATCTTTCCTAATCCAAAGACCATGCTTATTGGTAGAAACAACAGAAACAAAATAAAACTCAACTATGGTAATTCTGCCTTCTCTTTGTCATTTGTAATCATTGCTCTAGTCATCCTAAATCCTGATCATTTTGAATATAAATATACATATGGGTAAAAATCAAGTTCTTTTTTTCTTAGCATTAATTGTCAACTTTTGCTCATTCTAAGGTATTCTTTATAGTATTGGCCCTTCTTGGACTTTCTTTACCAATTTGTTATCTATATCCCTTCTGCTGAGCTTGATTGCACTGCAGATCTTAATCCTGGGACTTTTCCTCATCTGTCTCTATGTTCTCTTTTATGATATCATCAATTCCCTTGAATTTAACTATATCAGTAACTCCTAACTCTATTGATCTATTTCCTGTGCTTTAATCCTACTTCTGCTTGACATCTCCACCTAGGCATCTCATAGGTATTTCAAACTATTTCAAAACAAAACTAACTCATTGTTTTCACCCTATTTCTACTTAGCTTCTCTATTTCTGTTAAAGTTTTGACCAGGTTCACAAGCAGGAATCTAGTTATCTTCAACTCTTTACTCTAGACACCCCATAATATATGATTAGTTTTTAAGTTTTATTGATTTCACCACTTCAATATCATTCACATTCATCCCTTCTGGCTCTACTCAGACAACAACTAGCTGATTCTAGGCTCCCATCACCTCACATGTGGAATATTGCTATAGCCTCCTTACTTGGTTTCCCTCTTCAATTTACCCACACCTCTCCATTCTACCCTCTACACAGTTGTCAAGTTGTTACTTCTAAAGTACACATCTGACCATATTACTTGTACTAAAGAAGCTTTAATGGCTCCCTATTGCTTTTAGTTTGAGATACAAAGTACAACATTTAAAGCCCTTCAAAATATGGCTTCAGTCTATCTTTCCCAGCTCTTTAGAGTGTACATTGTTCCTTTTGCTATTTCTTGGGTAGGATCTATCTCTAGCCTCTGTACCTAGCATGCTTTACATTTACACCTTTATCTCTCAGAACCTTTAAAATACTGTTCCATCTGCCGCTGTCTTCAAGAGACCTTTCCTTATCTCCCTACTTGTGACTGTCACACCATCCCCAAATCACTGTGAATTTATTATGTACATATATATGTATATACACATATAATACTTATATACACACATATATACATATCATTATAGGTAAATGTAGAGTTATATATGGTTATATATGTATATGTGGTTATATATGTATATGTGTATATGTGTGTATATGCATAGATATGTATCTCAATATATATGCTTATCTGTCTGTCTGTCTATCTATCTAATATTTACTTATCTGAAACCTTATTTATCCTTTATCCTTCAAGTGGAATGTAAGCTCTTTGAGGCCAAGGATTATCTTATTTTTTTATTTATACCTGAAACACCTAAAATAGTGTCTGGCAAATAAAGGCATTTAGCAGGTGCTTGTTGATTGCTTTACTATGAACTCTTCATATTTATCTTCAACAACCTACCTTTACTTCCATATTCTGGGTCTTAGCAAATTTAAAATCCATGAGTTTTCCTGTGCATCCCCATTACTCTCTTTAGGTAGTTTTCCTTTTTATTCCTTCTTATAATTGTTTTGTGTTTCATATTGGTAGTGTTAGAAGTTCCCTTCATTAGGCAGCCTGAGTTTTCAGTCTGTCATCAGTTAGCACTAATCTCTCCATAACAATTCAAGTGAGAAATTATTCATGCTTGTGTCAGAAATCAACCAGAAAATAGTTGACACATACCGGTAATATGTGTCATTCTAAAAATGAGCTGGGCCATGCTTTAAAAAATTTTACTTGTTTTCCTGAAGCTATACTTCACTGAATAAGGATAGAGTCATCACTTATTTTCTCATCTTAATTAACACACACTTCTATTTTACCTAGTTAAAAATGCGTCACAGAAATTAAAAGCAATGCTGAAGTTGGATCATAGGATTACAGGGGTAAAAGAGGTATTGGAGATCATCTGATTTACTTCCTTCATTTTGTAGATTAGGAAACTGAAGCCAAGACATTAAATACTTTGTTCATGGTTATACAGGTAGTAAGTAGTGGAGTTAGATTTGGAATACAGGTCCTTTGACTCCAAATCTAGAAGACTGGATGGATTAAAAAAAATCAAGAACTTAAAAAATTCTGTGAACACTGAAATTCTCAATGATACCCATTAATGTGACAATATGGAAAAGATTGAACACAATCTCTCCTTGGAGGCAATTAGGTACTGCAGTGTATAGAGCACTGGGTTAGGAGTCAGGAAGACTGGCTGTGTGACAATAGTAAAATCTCTTAACCTCTGAGTGCCTCACTTTCTTAAATTGTAAAATGTGGTCAACAATAGCACTTACATCCCAGAATTGTTGTGAGGAACAAATGAGTAAAACACTTGGCACAATGCACTTATTCCCTTTCCCTACTCCCACAACAGAGTATGCTATTAAAAAGAAGTCTTTTCATTTTATTGGATAAAAGAAAATATTTGTTGTTCAAAAGATCCTTGTTCTAATACAGGAATTCTCAAGAAGGGGTCCACAGACCCCTAAGATGTCTATGGATAAACTTAAGACTATCAAAGGGCTCATGAATTTTACCTGTGTGGGAAAACATCTCAGATAGCGTTTATGTGAGAATCAAAGGAAGAGGAAATAATTGACCTAATGACTGGAGAAGACTATGGACCATTTGGCCAGCTGGAAGATTTGAATAAAAAAGTTCTGATATAGATAATAAAACTTTTCAAAGAACCAGTATAAAATTGTATTGAGGAACTTCAGCTCTCTAGATACCTGCTGAAAGTCTCTCATGGCTAAATAGCTAATAGCTTCTTGATTTACCTTCACAGAGCTGCCAAAATAATCTTTCCAAGTCCAATCATGCCATTCCCTTGCTCCCTGCTGCCAAATGGGATAAACTATAATCTCTTTAGTCTGTGTTTAAGGCCCTTGACAACCTTTCCAGTCTTATTTCACCTTGCTTCCCTTTGCACACTCTATATTCCAGTGAAATGAATTGCTAGTTGTTCCCCAAGCTTCCTGCTACATATATTGGCACAAATTCTTGGTTATACCTGGAATTCAGTTCTTTATCATCTCCACCTTTCAGAATCCTATTCAGTTTAAAGTCTGTCTTTTAAAAAAAGTTTTCTCCAGCCCTTCTAATGTGAAGTGTTTCCTTTCTCAAAACAATTTGCTAGAATACTTCATTTAAATATTTTTTTGCCTTCATCACTCATATTGTATTTATCTGTATTTCTTTTTATACTTCTCCCTCAAACAGAATGTAAGTTCCTTGAGTACAGGGATTGTGACTTCAAACAAACAGACAACTTTTATATCCTCAGCACTTTCTACACAATAAACAAGTGCCTAATAAATGTTGAATTCTATTTCCAGGACCATTAATCACTCAGATGGTAGAGGAAATAACTAGAGAGACTGCTGTTCTGGATCTGATTAGACTAGTAAAGAACTGGATGGTGAAGTGAAAATGAACCTTTGACTTTAGAATATTTGAAAGAGTTCAGAAATATGACTATTATGAACTCTGTTTTGAGATTGTAAAAAGAGCTATAGAAGGATCAAGAGGTAGGGAAAGCTCCCAAGCATAAAATTTGGGTGATGTAATCACCATTGATTCCAATGAAGAAAGAAAGGGGGAGTTATTTGAAGAGAGAGATGACAATGCACAGAAAGTTCATGGATAAATTCATTTTAGAAGGCCTAGGACAAGAGATTAAAGCAAGGGCCTAGTGATGTAGAATTGAAAGCTGACTATTACTTACAGAGCATCTAAACCAAATCCGTCCATTTTACAGATTAGGAACCTGTGAATCAAAAAGATAAATTGATTTGCCCATTTGTTGCAGACAGTAAGAAGCAGAACTGGAATTTGACCCCAGATATAGACCCTAAATTCGTCTCTTGTTAGACTATTATAACAATCTTGTTTGAGAGGTGTGACAAATACTATTTTCCCCATTTTCAGATAAAGGAATTATGGCTCAGAGTTTAGATAACCTGTGGAAAGTCCCATAGCTAAAAATAATAATGGCAGCTCACATTTAGGTAGCACTTTGTAATTTACAAGGTCCTTTCTTCACCGCAATACAATAAATAAGTAAGTACAAGTGACGTTATCCATTTTTTGAAGATGAGGAAACAGATTCAGAGAGTCCAAATATCTTAACAAAGGTTGTATACCCAATATGCAGCAGATCCAGGATCCCAACTAAAATCTGTTGGACAACCTATCCAGTGCTATTTACGCTACACCATTATTTCCTCTTATCTGTAAATAACATGAAATACCTTCTTCCAAACTGACATCCACTGAGAAAAATACATTTCAGCGTTATTTGGCACAGATTGAAAGCTTAATATCAGCAATGCTCCTCAGCTCTTTCATTTTGTTTGTCCAATCAGGTGAGAGACTGGGCAGAAAAGGGTAATTAAAAGGAATGAATGCAAAAGAGTAGCAAGGTCCTGTATGATGAATGTCAAGAGATCTAAACTCAATAGGAGCCAAGGCTGGGGATAAATGCTCTGGTGAACAGAAAGCACTTTAAAAAGATGTATTGGAAATGGGATGAATAAGGAAAGGAAAGGAACCCTGCTTGGGAGAAATGGAATGATGGCAATTTACAAGAAACTATACTCAACTCCAATATTCTCTTGAATAACAACTGGTATTTTTATGGTACATAAAATTTGCAAGGCACCTGCCATACCTTTTAGATCATGTGAGCCTCACAATAATCCTATAAGTTAGATTCCTATTTCACAGATGTGGAAACTAAGTCTGAGAGAGGTCAAATGATTTGCGCATGGCCATATACCTTCTAAATGGAGGGGGTTGATCAGGGGATTTCTATGATCAACTTAATGAATTCATAAGGCAAATGAGTCTTTGTTTGGACCTTTAATTATATCATTAATTAGGGATGGATTGATTGGAGATTAGTTGGTTTGGTCTGTTTTTTCCCCCCTTTCAGAGGATAACCAAAGAGTTTCAGAGCTAAGTGCACATCTGGATACTTAGGCTGAGGAAAAGTCTTTGCATATGCCAAGACTTCCCATAATGTCCCATTAGTGACTATCATGGGACAGAGACATATGGGTGCTTTATGTGACCTCACTCATGCAGACTGAGAAGGGAAGTTGTGGACTCCAAGATTTGAAATATATCTTCTGGAGAGATATGGGGAGTTCCTAGGCATCTATAATCTTCAGCTGGCTTCTTTAGTAATCCTAACTTAAGAATTTTGAAACTTAGTCTTCAGGAAGGAAAAGAGTCATTCCCTAGGCAACACCAGCCTCATGAGGGAGAAGAATATCCTAGGCTCTAGTTTTCTAGAGAGATAGGTGACTTTTGGCACAGCACAGACCTAGGGGAAAAGAGCATTAACATATAGCTCTGTAGTTCAAGGATGTTCAAAAGACTGAGCTACAACACGTAGCAACAAAAAATATGGACCTAGACCTTTTACTATGAGTTATTTAGGCAATGCAGGTTCTACCTGATGTGAGGTCAACTCCCTAGACACTTGTAAATTCATTTTCCTTCTAGGGTGAGTACAAATTCTTAAAATAAGATTGGAAGTCTATGTAGGTCTCTAGGGTGCCACTCAAATTGGATTAAAATTTAATTAGGAAATATTTAATGAAGTAAATAAAATACAATGAAACATAAATATTTTTGCTTTATTCAGATAATGTTTAGGTAGATGGATTTACAGATAGTTTTGATCACATATTTTAAATACATTTGATATTAGCCAAAAGACTGAGATGGAAAACTGTATGCAGTCCACAGGGATCCTTATGTATAAAGTAGAGGCTTCCATGTCTATTTGAGTTTTACACTACCAGTCTAAGCCATAGGGTGATAATATGAGTTTGAAGTTGTCACTGGACAGGGAAAAAATGATTCTGATTCTTTATGACCCTATTAATAATCCTCTAAACCATGTACTCTGAATTCTTTATATATTTTCTTTTCTTTTTTTAAAGTTTAATGTGGAGGACTTCTGGAAGCCAAGATGGCAGAGTAAGCAGTAAATAGCCACAACTGTCCCATATTTACTGCCAAATGACCATAAAATAGTGCCCCAAATGGATCCTGGAACAGCAGAACCAGCAAAAAGATGGAGTGAAACAATCTTTTAGACCAAGAAACTTGGAAGATTGACAAGAAGGGTCTGTCTCATTCAGGTAAAGGAGAAACACAGTCTGGGATAGGAAGCATCTCAGCAAAACAGCAATAAGCCCCACCTTGTCAAACCAGTAGGAGAGCCTGAGACCCAGTGGAGTAGCACAGGCAAATGCCAACACCACGACCCATCACATGCCTCAGCATAGCCAAGGGAAAAGGCAGACTCCAGGTCCAAGAACTGCCACCTGTTTCAGAATAACCCTGGGCAAACAGGGAACCTCTACTGGCCAGATCTTCAGGTGTTTCAGCATAGCCCCAGGCATATAGGGAGCCTGTACAGCAACCAAACTACCAAGTGCTTCCGTGTTGCACTTAGCTCCACACCCCCACCCCACCCACTAATGGCACCTTTTACCAAGATGTAGTTTCCTTATCTCTTAAGTGTACTTTTGCTCTTACTTTGTCTAACAACATTGCTACTCCTGCTTTTTTTTTTACTTCAGTTAAAGCATAATAGATTCTTCTCCAGCTCCCTAACCTTTACTCTATGTGTTTTTCTCTGCTTTAAGTGTGTTTCTTGTGAACAACATATTGTAAGATTCTGGGTTTTGATCCAGTGATTCATTGTTGGCCTCCCCCTCCCCCAAATGCAGAAACGCCCCCACCAACTTGCTAAAAGGTGCCAGATAATGAAGTAATATCAATATTAAGCATATATGCACCAAGTGTTATAGCATCCAAATTCTTTTTTTTTTCCTTTTTGGATAGGGAGGACAGGGCAATTGGGGTTATGTGATTTATCCAAGGTCACATAGCTAGTAGGTGTTAAGTGTCTGAGGCTGGATTTGAACTCAGGTCATCCTGACTCCAGGGCTGGTTCTCTATTCACTGCACCACCTAGCTGCCCCTAGCATTCAAATTCTTAAAGGAAAAGTTAAGTGAGTTACAGGTTCATGAACAAACAAGAGATAGAGAGCATTATAAAATGTAAAATAGATTATTTTCATTATGTTAAATTAAAGAGCTTTTGCACAAACAAAACCAATGCAACCAAGATCAGAAGGAAAGCACAAGGCTGAGAAGCAATCTTTACAGCAAGTATCTCTGATAAAGGTCTCAAAAACCAGAATCCTCCTCATTTCTCAAATATATAGAGAACTGAGTCAAATTTATAAGAATAAAAGCCATTCTCCAATTGATAAATTATCAAAGGATATGAACAGGAAGTTTTCAGGCAAAGAAATCAAAGCTATCTATAGACAAAAGAAGTGCTCTAAATATCTTTGATTAGAGAAGTGCAAATTAATACAACTCTGAGGTACCATCTCACAACTGTCAGATTGGCTAATATGACAAAAAAGGCAAATGATAAATGTTGGAGAGGATGTGGGAAAATTGGGACACTACTGCATTGTCGGTGGAGTTGTGAACTGATCCAACCATTCTGGAGAACAATTTGGAACAATGCCCAAAGGGCAACCAAACTGTGTATTCCTTGTGATCCAGCAATACCAGTACTGGGTCTGCATCCCAGAGAGATCATAGAAAAGGGGAAAAGGACCAACAGGTACATAATCAGAATGAAAACATTGTACACAGCATCAGCAACATTATGTGATGATCAGCTATGAATGACTCAGCTCTTCTCAGTAACACAATGATCCTTGCAAGACGAGTACAAAGGATTCATGAAGGAAAATGCTATTCATATCCAGATAAAGAACTGATACACTGTCAATGCAGATTGCACTATACTTTTTTCACTCCATTATTTTTTTTCCCTTTTGATCTGTTTCTTCTTTCACAACTGTGATTAGCGTGGAAAATATGTTTTACATGATTGCACATATACAACCTATATCAAATTTCTCTCTGTTTAAGGAAGAGAGGAGGGAAGGGAGGAAGGGAGAAAAATTTGGTCACTCTGAAAACCAAGGGAAAGGTTGTTGGGACTTTAGTTGCTGCTACTGGAATGTGGAGACAGGTCTTGATGTCACCTATGATATTGTGTCCTTTGTGGCTGGTGGATGGCCTTGGAGACCATGAAAGATATACCAGCTTGAAATACTTCCCTCCTTTTTGCATATGTAACAAATCATTAGTTCATTAACACCAAACTCACAGCTAACAGTGACTATAGATATTCTGGAAGTTTTTCTAACACCTTTATTTTCTCACTAAGCTGCATCACTGACTTTGCACACTTGGGTTTAGAGCATAAAGGATTTTTTCTTTGGGGGTCATAATTGCAACACAAAATTGAGTTTTAAAGCCAAATAATGAACATATGTGAAGAATGCACTGGGAGCTCTTTACGAGACTAGTGATACACCTAGTAGGATACCAGCCACTCCATAAACTTGTTATTTCCCCTTTCATTTTTTTCTCTGCTTCATATAATTTGTGATTGTGTGGGGTTGCAAATAGAAAAGTGAAAAGGAGGTTACTAATAAAATCAGGTGAATGTACTGTTACCTTAAATGCATACATGCTTACACAGCAGATAGAAGTCTTTTTATCCACACCTGTGAAAGCCTATACACAAGTTATATCTGAAGTCCATTCAGAAATATAGCCCAGAGGGAACTGGGGGCAAAAACAAGCCAAAGAGAATGATTTGATAGACTGTCCTCAAGAATGAACCTTGTACGTGGTCCATGTAAGCATAGGATGCTGGGCCATCGATTGCATAAGCTTCAGAGTTGAGATTCAAATGCAGATTTTCTTGATTTGAAATCCACCACTCTATTATGTAATGAGCTCTCTATTAATGAGAAGGATCTGCAGACTGAGAAGGACAAAACAAATATTATTAATAGGAAATTAAAATTCTCTCTAAGTGAGGAGCTGGTTGGAGCATTTAGCTACTCTCAGTGAGTTTGCCACCTGGCACACCTGGCTCAGGGTTTTATTTTACTTTTGAATTGGCTTCTGATTTCATTGGTAAGGAGTTCCTGGTAAGGAACTTCTACCAGTGCAGAATGGCACCTGTTTTATAACTGTTAGGTTTTTAGAGTATTGCCTGGCACCTTCAAAGGTTGAGTGACTTATTCAAGGTCACAAAGTCAGTTCATGTTAGAGGTTGAACTTGAACCCATGCTCTTCCTTTTAAAATTGTATTGATTTTATTTTGAATCATGAAATAAAAAAGCATTTCTGTAACATAGCAGAACAAAAAAAGATAAATGCACCTGAAACTGAAAATCCATTATGTACCACTTGCCATTCCTTTTAAACACATAATAAAGTTATCATGCTTTTCTTACTTTGAGGCCTTACTGACTCACACAACAGAATAAGAAGTAGACAAATATCCTGATGTTCTAAGACATAGATTCTTCAAATTGCAGGCCAATAATCTTGATCTTGATTCACTGTAAAATTTTAGAATGCATTATCATTAGATGAATGATGTGTAAACACTTAAAAAGAGACCTTATCACTATAAGCCATCACGAGTTCATGAAGAATAAGCCAGGACTGACAACTTCATTTCCTTTTTTGTGACAGTTTTATTAGCTTAGTTTATTATGGGAAGGTTTGGGACTAAGTGCACCTGGATTTCAGGAAGGCGTTTGGCTGTCTTTCATCCATCAGAGGACAATGGAAAGAGAAGGGAAGCTGGAGTCGGAATCTTGATTTGAAATCCAGATCAACTACTTTATTGTTTGTGTGGCCTTGGGGAAGTCACTTCATTTCTCTCAGCCTTAGTTTTGTCACTTATAAAATAAAGGGGCTGGACTGAATCACCTCTAAGGTTATAACTTCAAGTAGCTCAGTGGATAGAGCACTGGGCCTGGAGTCAAGAAGACCTGAGTTCAAATCCAGACTCACACACTTACTATGTGACTATGAGCAAATCCCTTAACCTGTTACTGCCTCACTTCCCTCAGCTGTCATATGGGGTTAATAATGACATTTACCTACCTTAGGGTTATTGCAAAAATTGAATGAGATAATATTTATAAAGTATTCAGTACAGTGCCTGACAATAAGGGGTGCTCACTAACTGCTTATTTCTTTCCCTTTCTAATTTCTATACTTAAATCTATGAGCCTCTTATCCTTATTTAAAAATATTTTGTTTTTTACCCAATTACATATAAAAACAATTTTAACATTTGTTTTTTTTAAATGATGAATTTCAAATTCTCTCCCTTTTTTCCTACTCACTCCCCTCCCTGAGATGGTAATAATCTGATACAGATGCAACATGTTGCAATCATGTAAAATGTATTTCCATATTTGTCATTTTGTACACAAAGATCTGAATGAAAGAAAGAAAATTCCATTTTTGGGGTGTGTATTCAGATTCTGCCAGTTCTTTTTCTGAAGGCAGATAACATTTTTCATCAGGAATCCCTTGGGATTGTCTTGGATCATAGCATTGCTTAGAATAGCTAAGTCATTCACAGTTTTTCGTTGTATAATATGACTGTTATTGTGTACAAAAATGTTCTGCTGGTTCTGCTCATTTCATTCTGTATCAGTTCACATAAGTCTTTCCAGGTTTTTCTGAAATTATCCTGCTTATCATTTCTTATAGCACTTACTTATAATATTCCATTGCAATCATAAACCACAACTTGTTCAGTCATTCCCCAACTGGTAGGCATCCCCTCAGTTTTCCAGTTCTTAGCTTCCACTAAAAGAGCTGCAATAAATACCCTTGTGCAAATAGGTCCTTCCCCACTCCAATTTTTAAAATTTCTTTGTGATATAGACTTATCAATCCATTAATCAACTCTCTTTGGACCCAGTCAATCTACCAATTCAATTCAATAAACATTTATTAATCACCTATTATGTTCTAGGCACTGTGCAAAGTGCTGAGAATATTAAAAAAAAGAGAGGCAAATGATTACTGTCAATTTGAAAGGATGTTTTAGGTGAGCATCATAAGATTCTGTCCTTGGGTCTGCTCCGTTCAATATCTATTTCCAATAACTTGGATGAAGATATAGGGGGCATCTTCATCAAATATGTAGATGATATGAACTGGAGGATGCTGGTGAACACATAGGGAATCAGATTTGGCATTCAAAAGGATCTAGACAGGCTGGGCTGCGGCTAACAGAAGAACTTTAACCTACATTTGGGTTAAAAAATAACAACTGCACATACACAGGATGGGAAAGATGTGACTCAAAAATGGTTCATGTGAGAAAACCCTGAGGTTTTAGTGGAATATGTACTCATTATGATTTAGATTTGGAAGTGATGTTTAAGATCTTCTAACCCAATTCCATTTTAAAAATTCTTTTTGAATTTGTTTTCTTGTTTACATCATTCATTTTCATGACATTTTTGAATTACAAACTTTCTCCCT
>CM053600.1:86474496-86515279 GCA_028646575.1 Pseudocheirus occidentalis
TCAAAAAAAGAACCTAGAAATCATCCTTCAATAAATTTTCAAGGAAAATTGCCCTGATATAACTACACATGTACAAACTATATTGAATTGCTTATCTTCCTAGTAAGGGTGGGTGATGAGGGAAGATGGGGAAAGAATCTGGAATTCAAAGTTTTAAAATAAAATGCTTTTTTTAATACTATTATTATTATTATTAATTATTATTATTTTACATTCAAATGGGAAATAAGATATACAGGTACTGGGATAGGGAGATTCATTTTGCCCTACTGGAAAGTCAGAGGGGGTATGGGGGAAGATATAGGAGAGAGCAGATTGGGGGAGGGGATACTCAGTGGGATCGCTGTTTTGCAGTGGCAGGTAGGGGAAAGATGGGGAGAAATTTGTAACTCAAAGTCTTGTGGAAATGAATGTTGTAAACTAAACTAAAAATAAACAAATTTTTTTAGTTAAAAAAAAAGAATAGCTACCATTCCTTAGTCACAATTACAAAGGTACAGTAGAGAGATCACTAATCAAAAATAGCATTTCCCAGTCAAGCACCCTGAAGAAAGTCTCAGAATCTCCCAAGCAAGTAGATTGGTCAGAGGAGTCTGTAGGAGTAGTAAAGGGAAGTTTTGGTATTATGTTTATGTTTTCTTTTTTCCTTCCTTCCTTCTTTCCTTCCTTCCTTCCTTCCTTCCTTCCTTCCTTCCTTCCTTCCTTCCTTCCTTCCTTCCTTCCTTCCTCTCTTTCTTTCTTAATCATTATTTATTTATTTACTTTTTATTTTTAAAATTGATCTGTTTATTTACTTTTAGTTTACAAGATTCAGTTCCACA
Organism: Pseudocheirus occidentalis; assembly: GCA_028646575.1. NCBI lineage: Eukaryota > Metazoa > Chordata > Mammalia > Diprotodontia > Pseudocheiridae > Pseudocheirus > Pseudocheirus occidentalis. The sequence continues at coordinate 86,475,318 of CM053600.1, forward strand.
ATCCCTTGAGTTTCAAATTGTCTCCACTCCCCCCCCCCCAATGGCAGCATGCAATCAAGTATAGGATCTGCAAATACTTTCACATTGGACATTAGTCTGGTTTTATAGAAGGGCTGTAAACAATGGAGTGAACAATGGGAAAGAAGAAACAAAGCCAACCAAACACAGACAAGAACGATAGCATGCAGTTTACTTCAGTCTCCATTAAAACTCTGGTCTTTCTAGATCTTTCTCTGAATGTAGACATCTCCTTCCATCCTGAGACTTTTAGAGTTGTCTTATAACTTTTTGTTGCTGAGAAGAATCCAGTTTATCATAGCTGGTTGTCACACATATGATGTATCTGTGACTGTGTACAAATTTCTCCTGGTTCTGCTCTTCTTACTTAGCATCAGTTTGTATAAGCCTCTCCAGGTAAATATGAAGTTCATCTACTCCTCAGTTCTCATAGCACAATAGTATTCCATTACGTTCATATACCACAACTTGTTTTTACCATTCCCCAATTGATGGGCATCTCCTTAATTTCCAGTTTTTTGCCACCACAAAGAGAGGTGCAACAAATATTTTTGTACATATGGGTCTTCCTCCCACTTCTATGATCTCTTTGGGATACAACCCCAGAAGTGGTATCATGGGGTCCAAGAGTATGCAATTAACAATCATGTGGTATGATTTAGAGGCTCTTCACCATCCTGTAGATATTCTTTAATTCATTAATGTCCTTAAACTGTTGTACCATGTACTTAATATGATGTTTCAAATTGTGGTTTGACTAGGGCAGTCGGACTACGAGTTCCCTAGGCCTATGTATTATGTCTTTCATAATGCAGAAAGAATAAATGGCATTAGTTTTCTTATATTTTATTTTATTTTTTGCTCTTTTTTGGAGAGCAATTGGGGTTAAGTGACTTACAAGGTCAGATGGCTAGTTTATTGTGTTAAGTATCTGAGGCTGAATTTGAACTCAGGTCCTCCTGACTCAGGGGCCAGTGCTCTATTCACTGTGCAACCTAGCCACCCCACTTCCTTATATTTTATATCACATTGTTGATTCATCTTCAGATTGCTTTCTATCAACCACAACTATGAGATCTTTTCCAGTCAAACCTCTTCTGTTTAGTGACACCTTCTTACTATTTTTTCTTAACTCGATATTTTACATTGACCCTTACTAAATTTCACAGTCTTAGATTTTTACTAGTATTTTAGTCTGTTATAATCTTCTTGGATCCTGACTCTTATCCAGAGTATTAACTTGGGGTCATCTCCAAGTTTTATAAACATACCATCTTTGCCTTTGTTCAAGTCATTGATAAAATGTTCAATAATTCAGGTCCAAAGTTCAATCAGGATTTTTTTTTCCAGGTAAGAGGCCCTGCTTTATTAACTGTACAGCCCTGGATGAGTTACTTCATACCATCTGCATCACAGAGTTATTGTGAGAAAGTTTTTTGAGAACCTTAAAACCTCAGCTACTATTAGAAACTTCTTTATGGCATCCCTGTAAAATGAAGAATTGGAGGCATCATGGTTATTGTTTTTCAGGTGAATTCATTTATTTTCTTATCCATTCATTCATTCATTTATTTATTTTACTTATTGTTGACAGTACTTTTTTCCAGTTACATGTCAAGACAATTTTTGGCATTTATTTTTGCAAGATTCTGAGTTCCAAATTCTCCTAGCTCCCTCTCTCCTCTCCCCTCTTCTAAAAAGGGTAAGAAATTTGATATAGACTATACATGTGCTATCATGTCAAATTTATTTCCATATTATTCACCATTGTGAAAGAAGAAATAGACCAAAGGGAAAAACACAAAAAATAATAAATTAATGAAAAAAGCATGCTTCAATGTGCATTCAGAGTCCATTAGTTCTTTATCTGGATGTGGATAGCATTTTCCTTCATGAGTCTTTTGTACTTACTTGGGTCACTATGTTGCTGAGAATTGATTCATTTGTTGTTGATCATCACACAATATTACTGATACTGCATACAATGTTTTCCTGGTTCTGCTCATTTCCTTTTGCATCAGTTCATCCAACTCTTTCCTGGTTCTTCTGAAATCTGCCTGTTCATCATTTCTTATTGCACAATACTATTCCATTACATTTGTTCAGTCATTCCCTAATTGTTGCACATCCCTTCCAGTTTCTAATATTTTGCCACCACGAAAAATAGTTTTTGGTCATGTAGGTCTTTCCCCCTTTTTATGATCACTTTGAGATATATACCTAGTAGTAGCATTGCTGAATCAAAGAGTATACATAGTTTGGTCACCCTTCAGGCATAGTTTCAAATTTCTTTCCAGAATGTTTGGATCAGTCCACCAACAGTGCATTAGTGTCCCAATTTTCCCACATCCTCTTCAACATTTATCATTTTTTTTTGTCATATTAGTGAATCTGATAGTTGTGAGGTGGTACCTCAGAGTTGTTTTGATTTGCATTCCTCTATTCAAAGTAATTTAGAGTACTTCTTCATATGTCTATAGATAGCTTTGATTTATTTGTCTGAAAACTGCCTATTCATTTCCTTTGGCCATTTATCAGTTGGAGAATGGCTTTTATTCTTTTAAATTTTACTCAGTTCTTTATATATTTGAGAAATGAGGAGGATTCTGGTTTTTGATCCATTCTATTATCTTCATTTTTATGAGAGAGCTCATCCCATTCACATTCAGTTACAATTACTAACTGTATATTTCCCTCCCATCCTATTTTCTTCCTGTTTGTCCTCTCTCTCCTTTCAGCCTTTCCCTCCTTGACAGTGTTTGGCATCTATCTACTGCCTCCTGCAGTCTGCCCTCTCTTCTGTCAGTCCTTCACATATCTACTTTATTTAATTTCCTTTCCTCCTACCTTTCTGTTGGGTAAGATAAAAATTTTTTGTGTTCAACTGATTGTTTTTATTATTCCCTTTTTTGAGCCACTACTGATGAGAGTAAGATTCAAAAGATGCTCATCCTCCACCCTCCCATCTTTCCCACCACTGTAATTGGTTTTTCGTGCTTCTTTATGTGAAATAATTTACCCCTTTCTACTTCTCCTTTCCTTCTGTACACTGAGTACTTCTCTTTCTCATTTCAATTTTTTTCATCATTCTCTCAAATTCATCTTATACCTGTACCTTCTGTCTATGCATATTCCTTCTAGCTGTACTATTAGTGGTACATTTTAAAAAAATTTCAAGTATCACCTTCCCATGTAGGGATCTAAACAGTTCAGCTCCACCAAATCCTTTATGCTTTCTTTCACTTTTTACCTTTTTAGACTTCTCTTGGGTCTTGATATTGGAAATCAAATTTTTAAAATTCTGGTCCTCTCCTTACAAAAGCTTGAAATCCTTCTATTTTATTGAATGGCCATTTTCCCCCTTGAAGTATTATGCTTAATTTCGCTTTGTAGGTGATTCTTGATTGTAGTCCTAGCTTCTTTACCTTCTAGAATACCATGTTCCATGACCTCTGATCCTTTTTTCTTTCAAGTGCTAAGCCTTGTGTAACCCTAATTGTGACTCCCTGATATTTTAATTGTTTCTTTATGGATATATGCAGTATCTTTCCTTGTCCCTATAGTTCAAAAATTTGGCTATAACATTCCTTGGAGTTTTTATTTTGTGATCTCTTTCCTGAGGCAATTGGCAAATTCTTTCAAAGTCTATTTTACCCTCTGGTTCCAGGATATCAGGACAGTTTTCCTTGATAATTTCTTTAAAGATGCTGTCCAAGTATTCCTTTTGATTATGGCTTTCAGGCAGTCCAGCAATTCTGACCTTGTCTCTCTTGGATCTATTTTCCAGGTCAGTTGTTTTCCAAATGAATTTTTGTATCTCCTTTTCCATTTGGCCAATTTTTCTCTTTAAACAGTTGCTTTCTTTTTCCAAGCTGTTGACTCTTTTTTTTCATAGTTATCTTGCATTACTCTCATTTCTTTTCCTAATGTTTCTTCTACCTCTCTTATTTGATTTTAAGCTCCATTTTAAGCTCTTCCATGAGTTCTTTCTGGACTTGAGACAGTTTTTGTATTTCTTTGGGTCTTTGTCCATAGATATTTTGACACTGTCCTCTTCTGTGTTTGTTTCTTGAAAATATACCCAGATCTTCACTCCATGTAGTTTTAAATGAAGTGGTAAGTTATGACAAAGCACTTAATGCTTAATCATTGTCTAATTGTCTAATTACAAGTGAACTTGATTATTATGATGTTATTTACACATACCTTGTTCCTACTGATGGATATAATCTTTAGGGAATATGAAATATGTCAGCTAGAAACTACAAAGTCATTGGTAGGCATTTCTTTTGTGATCTCTAAAAGTAGCCAGATTTTATGCATGGGCATTGTAGAAATAAGGTCTCTCTTCAAACCAGCTCTCCAAGGGTAGCCTTTGTCTCAGGGTTTAAAGACTGACTCTTATGTTTCTTTTACCTAGGGTCATCACAATAGGATGAATAGAGGGATGAAACAGAAGCCTAGATTTGGATTTAGAAGATCTGGGATAAAATCTGAGCTCTGATACTACCTTTGTGACCTTGGGCAAATCACTTAACCCACTTTGCCCTTTGTTTCTTCATTTAGAAGATGGGGGGAGGGGGAAGGTTGGGCTATATTTTTTGCTACTTCAGAAAGATCTACCATAAATATGTTGGAACTTATGGGACTTTTTATTTTCTTTGATATCTTTATGATAGATTCCCAAGTCAAAGGATGTAGAAATTTTCATCACTTTTTAAACAAAGTATAATTCTAAATTGCTTTCCAGAGTGGTTCAGACCCATATTAGTATGCTTGTCTTTTCATAGACTCATTAGTATTGACTATTCCCATTTTTGTCATCTTTGCCAATTTGATGCATGAGAATTGTACCTATTTGCATTTTAAAAATTTAGTGATAGACCAGATGATCTCTGAAGCATCTTCCAGTTCTAAACATATAATATTATGATTTATCTCTGATACTTCAAAACATACATGATTTCACTTTGACACACATTCCTTTCAACCACAAGATCATAACCACTTTATGTGTTAATGAGCAATCTAATTAGTTATGGGGAAAAATGAAACAAAACAAAAACAGCAAGTGGACCTGTCTTATGACATAAACCTCTCAAAACTTGACTCCTGAAACAATATGCATGGATTTTCATTGGGCCCATACTCAAATCTGTACCAATTTTTTCAGGATAAATCAGAGTCTGTTTGTACTTTGTACTGGCATAAGCTTTAAGAAGCCAAGATGAGAAATGAACTTTATTACAGGTAGAACAAGCTGAAATGAGCTTAAATTGCATATGGGGCAAATACTTCCTGATAAGACTCACTAAAGATTCTGGACTAGGTTATCAAGAGAGATTATGGAATTTCTTTCCCAGAAGATCTTTAAAAAAATGATAGATATTATAGAGCTATTCCTCTGTGACGATTAGCAAGCTATAATTAGGTGACATTTTCAAGAAACTCCTAGCACCTCATTTCTAATTTTTTTTAACGGTAGCCAGTGAAAATTGTGGGTGTATTGTTATGAGTTATTAAACACCTGTCATTGTTATTTTTAGGGTAGAAACACTTGTTATTCAGTCATTTCAGTCATGAGTCATTTCAGTTGTGTTCAACTCTTTGTGACCCCATTTGGTACTTTCTTGTCAAAGATACTGGAGGGGTTTGTCATTTCCTTCTCTAGCTCATTTCACAGATGAAGAAACTGAGGCAAACAGGGTAAAGTGACTTGCCCTGGGTCAGAAAGCTAGGAAGTGCCTGAGGCCAGATTTGAAATCTGAAAGATGAGTCTTCCTGACTCCAGGTCCAGAACTCTGTATACCACAGCACTTCCTCATGGCCTAAAAGCACTTAACCAGTAATAAAAAGGCTCATCAAACGGGACATGTTATCAAGATAGTCAGCCAGTCAATAGACCCATACTAAGTTCTTCCTATGTCCTGGAATTGTGCTAAACACTGGGGGTCCAAAGAAGGTGAAAACAGCATTCCTTAACCTAAAAGAGCTCCCATTTTAATGGAGAAGACAACATGCAAACAACTACATACATAGAAGACATACATTTTTATGGGTAAATGGAATAACTGAGTGAAGTTTTAAAGACCTTTTAATATCTACAACTGTAGGATATGTATGCATCCCTGGTTTTTATTTTTATTTTTAATTATGCACCTGACTTTACACTTCAGGTGAGTAAAACCATGAAAATTGCATTTAATACAGAATCACAAGAGGAACAAACCCAAGCAAATCCAGCTGGTTTCCACTGAGCTGACTTTTTGGTGGGGAGAGGAAAGGAGTAGAGTTATGAAGTCTGAGGCATATAAGCAAGGGAGGTCATCAAATGTTCAGCAAAGAATATCCTTTCCCAGAAAAAAAGGAGCTAGAATTAGAAACAATTGCTTGAGATCTCTTTGGTCCTGAAAACCTCTGATTTACAAAGCTCAGGCTTCTTCGCTATTTTGATATTAACGAATAGTACCTGGTGTAGTAAAAAGATCCCAGGATTCGACTCAAAAGGACCTGGATTTAATTCAGACTCTGACATTTGTTTCCTCCCTCACTCTGGGCAAGTTACCATCGTCTCTTGGCCTTAGTTTCTTCATTTATAACATAAGCCAGTAGGACCCAATGGCTTCAAAGGTACCTTCTACCTCTACCTCTCTAATCCTGCAATCTTACAAAATATCCTGACTCAGTGCCCCAGATTTCCAGTCAAAGGACTGATTTAAATGCAGGCCCTGCTACTTCCTACCTGTGTGACCATGGACAAGTTACTTAACCTCTCTGGTTTCTAGCTCCCTTGTCTCTGAAATGAGGACATCTTGATTAGGTGCTTTGTAAGGTCCCTTCCAGCTGTAAAGGGCTTGTATTTTTTCTGTCCCCTCTATAGTTATACCTCAAATAGTAGCTCTGCTGGCTGACTGTGTATTAGCAAATGGCTGCTGCGCCCAAAGTTGTTCACACTCTGGCAACATTTCCTTTGTCAGAGTTCCTCACAATGTGTACTTCAAACACATTCTCGAGGGCTTTTGGCTCAGGCCATCTGTTCGTTTTGAAGACCAGATCTCAATATGTTGGTGACTGGACTAGAGCACATTCTGTCCCTGTCTTCTGCAACTTCCTCCTACAGGAAAGATCTTCCTCTTGAAATTTATAAAGGAGAGCCCCAAATCTACTGTGTCCTATTATTTTTAAACTGGTTCTGATTTACTTGTGCTAACTTTGTTTTCAGACGGCTTTTCCTCAATGCTTAAAGATGATATCCTGCTTTATAGTAAGAAACATAGTATGGCAGGCTAGTCTTTTCCGTTTATCTCAGTGTTTCCACCTAAAAAATGGGCACATGGTAAACCCTCATTATACAGACCTTTATTACATCATGGATTCAGGTATGCTTAAGGGAACTGAGGCTCTGAAGTTCTCTGTTATTGTGAAGGGCATCACCATTCTGAACTTTTCTGTTATTGTGAAGGGCATCACCATTGTTCCAGTCACCCAGCATGGATTCAGGTATGCTTCAGGTTAAATCATTTATCATATAAATAACTATACAGAGTACATCCAAATTTAATCTAATAAATTTCAAAGGTATCCATTATGTGCTAAGCACTGTACCAGGTGCTAGTGATACAAAGTAAAAAACAAAAAACAAACTAATGCCTTCCCTCAACAAGCTTATACTCTATTGGTGGGGGAAGTAGGAAATACAAGTACACAGATGAACATAGTAAAAAAAAAATAAAGGATGGTAGAATCAATGCTATGGGGGTTAGAGGATAAGGAGGAGATAGCACAGAAATTGCACTTTGAGGGAAGAAAAGACTCCTTATAACATGGAAAGCTCTTGATGAAGGTTACCTACAGAGGCTATATTTGGTTCATGTATATGCCATTATGTAACTCTGATTCTTTATTTTATGACATCATTTGTATTTATGAACACAAGAATCTAGAGGTATTTTTGGAGCCCTGAGATATAAGGAAAAGGGTGGGTCCGTGACATCAGCCAAAGAAAAGCCTGAAGACAACAGGATTGAGTATAGCTACACCCAGGTGTGGGAGCACACAGGTGCTTCACTGGTGCCAATAGAGGGCAGCAGAAGCCTTCCTCAAGGCCAGCAGTGATCTACTTATACTCAACTGGGGTTCCATCAACACTCCAGAGAGGGACAGAAACAGTATGTAGGTCGAGTCTGGGAAATCCAGAGGAAGTAGGCTAAAACAGTAGGAAGCCTGTGTTAAAGGCTTTTCTGTGTCACAGAAAAGAGTTAACCATGAAACAAGAGGGATCTGAGGTCAGGACAGGTGGAGAGAATAGCAGGTATATACATTTTAGAAGGAGTCAGAAAGAAAGCAGAACAGAAAGGCAGGCTAGAGATGAGAGAATGAGCAGATTGGATATGTGAGAAGGGACAAGAGACCAAGTCAGAGGTGACCGCAGACTGATTGAGATCTGTGGGAATGAGCACCTTTGGCCTGCCCTGCATGAGACTGGCAGCCCACTGTATTGGCTCTGAAGCAGTTATGGCTTTAATTGGCCAGCCAGCTTCTCACAGCTGAATTCAGGTCTTGAATGAGAAAACCCAAGAACTGAGTTAAGTTGACATTAGTCCCCTTTATTTCTCTGGCCAAATTCAAAGAGTAGGTGTCAGGTGTTTAAGCTACTGACATAAATATTTGATTTCCAAAACAGTACCTTCTGACATATAGTTTTAAGGCTTATCTTTGTTTTCTCATTTGATTCTCTTATCAATCTGGTGAGGGAAATATCTCCATTTTCCAGTTTAGAAAATGGCTCTGAACTTTTCTATTGGGGGGGGGGTTGGAGGGAGGAAGTCAAGGCAATTGGGGTTAAATGACTTGTCCAAGGTCACACCGCTAGTTAAGAACTTTTCTATTATTGTGGAGGTTACCACCATTCTTCTAGTCATCCAGCATTGCATCTTTGATTCCTAAATCTCACCAATTGCACATAGCCAATTGGTTGCTAAATTTTATCATATACATTTTCAGCAGTTAGTCAAAAAAGTAATAATCATTTATTTTCCATTTTCCATCAGCTACCTGCTTGGCTTCAACTCCACAGAACAATATGGTCATGTACCAGGTTACTTTCCCTATTCCCGCTTCCCCCAAATCCCTTCTTCCAGCTTCAGCTTTCTTTTGTGTGTTGGTTTTTCCCATTACAGTATAAATCACTTAGTAACAGAGACTGTCTCTTTTATTATCCCCAACACTTAGCACAGTGCCTAGGATGGAGAGTAGGCACCTAACAAATGTTTATTTAATTAAATGTGCCTACTATGTGCCATGTTCTCTGCTAAGTGCTGGAGATATGAAGAAAGGTAAAACATCTCTTTGGTAGCATGTACTCCCTGGCCTCTGTCCCGGAGCCATTCAGACAATATTTGCCCCTCAGAGGTCTAAAGTCTACTGAGGTATTTGTGAGGTATCTCTTCTCTACTGCCATTGATTGGAACCCACACTGGTTATGTTCCCTCTATTCCTAGAGGCCAGTGACTAACACATTCACACAAGCCATGGCTCATGGCTGTGATTAATTTTTAACTCCACCTCTGAGAATATTTGTTTTTTTGTGTATTCAGTTCAAGTGCTGCTTCTTCCCTATCTCCCCCTGTCCCAAAACTTGCTAATATTCTCTCCTTCAAATTACTTGTCTTCATTCACCTTTCTGTGTGTAACATTATATGTCCCCTGAAAGCAGAGATTGTTTTGTTTTTCTCTTTGTATTCTTAGAACCTATACCAAGTGTTTGGTTTTGTTGAATTAGTTATAAACACTACCTGGTTTAGAACTCTAAGTGAATGCAAGACACTCTAGGATACCACAAGAATTTATACTTATGATTTTTAAGGTAGCCTGAGAGGTCCCCTTCCCTGCTGGTACTCTCAGGAATGGAAACTGGAGGTGAGATCAGCTATGTGCTGCATTTTGTCTATATTATACAAAACAGTCTGATATGATAACTCATTATTTGATATATTCTGGATATTGTATTGGTGTGTTTATTGGAGATACTAGCAACTGAGACTGCTGTCCTGACCCACTCTGATAATGGCACAGGAGACTGAAAGCAAAGGTGACTTTGTTGCCATTGTTCTTCCTCACAGTCTCTGTTTTCTCCCACATATACTCTTTGTTCATGCTTACCATGACTGCTGAGACCCCCACCATGCTTTAGCACTCTCTATACCAAGGCTGGCTGCATGTAAACCAATACTTGTCATATATACACCAACAGCATACCTCTTTCATGACACCCCTAAATATCACTCAAGGAATTGCAATCAATTACTTATTAGCTGTCCCCAAACTGGCAAGAGCTATGGAAAAAGTATTCCTGTGTTAAATGTAGGATCTGGACCACTTTCCCAGGCTTACAGCATCCCAGTCTCCTGACATGGTTGCTGAACAGCAATCTTTGAGGAATGGTGTGTACTAGCTGATATGCTGCAGGACTGGAACTGTCCCAATTAAAAAGAAAACTGAAGTGGATTGGACATAATTTAGGAAGTTGAATTTGATATTCAGGGTCTTCTAATTATTAACTATAACCTTGGGAACATTACTTCATCTCTCTGGGTCTCAGTTTCCTCATCTGTAAAGTGAGGAGGTTGGATATGATGACCTCTATGGTCCCTTCCAGCCCTAAATCTTAATTTTATGGCACCAAGAGGAAAGTTTTTAGAATGGCTGATTGACCAAATGGTTTGTAAATATGCAGGAAGGAAAATAATAATTGTTATGAGCTTACATAGATTAATTAAGAAAAAGTCAAGTTAGATATTTTCTCCCACAGGGTTACTAGACTGATAAAGTGCTATAGGATGTTAGAGAATGCTATAAATAATGTGCTTAGATTATAGTGTTGCATTTGAAAGTCTCATGATATTTGTTTAAAACTCCCTATGCAATACTTCTCACATTCCTTCCTTCCTTTATTCCCACTGCCACCATCCTTGGATAGACTCCATTACTACCCATCTAGATTTTAACTGGCCTTCCTATCCGTGAGTTCAACCACATTTGGATATCTGATTTCTTTAACTTTTTCTGTTCTTGACCTTTTTTGCAATTTTGACCCTAAATGTTGCTCACTCATATTTTTTAACTATACACACCTCCATGCTTTAGGTTCCTGCCTTCTTGCATTTGGGTGATAATGCCCCGCCTCTCATTCCTATGATCTTTTACATGCTTCTGGTCTCTCTTGATCCCACTCACTACAGCAGATTGTCAACATTATAGCTTGTTTCATAAGGAGCTCTTGACTTTAGCCCCTTTATGGTCCTGTTTCTGGTCTCATTTCTGGCTAGAGTCAGTATTAACAGCATACGTGGACCCTTGGATTGGGTAGTCAGTAAATGACTTTGGTTTAGCATCTAAAGCAGTGGTTCTCAACCTTCCTAATGCTGTGACCCTTTAATACAGTTCCTCATGTTGTGGTGACCCCCAACTATAAAATTATTTTCGTTGCTACTTCATAACTGTAATTTTGCTACTGTTATGAATCATAACGTAAATATCTGATATGCAGGATGTATTTTCATTGTTACAAATTGAACATAACCCAGATTGACAAACCGTTGATCTAAAGATTTTACAATCAGAAATCAGGAAGGCAACAATTTTTGTCAGTAGCTCTAATAAGAGCAACTGATGGAAATTTTTCAAAGGCCTTGAATGAGAATTTTAATGTCTCATCCATTACTAAAGATACAGCAGCTTTAATTTAGATGATCTTAAAGTGTAATCATTACCTAGAATACAGAAAGAGGGAACAGGTATATAAGACTAGGAAGACAGTAAGGAACCACTGAGGTAGGAGATCCCCAAGGCAATAAATACAATTGGGAATCCACCAAAGTTTATAGTTCTCTCTAGGGTAGTTCTACCAGGTTCACTATAACCTGTATTTCCAATGTGAATGGCTTGCTCATTAGGCCTTCTAAGCCCTTTTTTCAATGCTGATCTATGTCTTGAGTGTCTGAACTTGTATATTCCCATAGCTTCAGTTTGTCAGCTTCCTTTCCCTAACCCCTTGTGTTCCTCAGCTACTCACAGAGACAGGTTTTGACATCAGTTTTGACATAGCCTAGTGGTTCTCAACCTTTCTAATGCCATGACCCTTTAATACTCGAATGTGGGCATATCTGCATGTGGGTGGACCCACCTGGAGATGAGTAGAGGAATGGTGTCTCAGTTCCTAAGACCATCAGAAATATGTGTTTTCTGATGGTCTTAGGCGACCCCTGTGATCCTTGTGAAAGGGTTGTTTGACCCCCAAAGGGGTCTCAACCCACAGATTGAGAACCACTATGCCTTAGCCCATACTCTATCTGCTAGCTTTTATTGTTTGAAGGTGGAGCAAATTATATAGGTAATAAAGGGAATTAGTTGTACACTTAGGCTAATCCTGAGAACTCCAACCAGAGGAGTACTATAGAGTATCTTGATGTCCAGGGGAGAAATCTTTGGGACCAGAGAGGAATATGTCTTCTTCAACTAGGGCAGGTAAGGATTAGTACAGGTGTTAATATTCAGGTCAGAGGTAAAAGGTCTCTGGTAAAACTGTGAATTTTCATACAGAGCAGCCAAGAAGGGTCTAAAACTAAGCCATATTTCAGTTTCCATTATACATATTTGGTGCTGGGGGGCAATATTGGGTGGGAGATTTAGGGAAGAAGCATGCAATTTTCCTGTGGGTGATTGAAGGAGTTCACTATGACGGAGCCTGATAGGTATTTTGGATACCTTGGGAATGGTATTAACTACCTTCTCTCGTCTCTGGCCTTCCCCCTGCCCTTGATTGTAGCAGCTGTCTGTGCTTGGTACTTCTGGTTGCCTAGGGTTTGTTTTCTGGTATTAGGTAAAATCAGTAATGAGGATGACTTCCTGAGATATTCATGGGTTGCATTTTCCTCCCCCCCACTGTTTTGAGACTCCAACTATGGGGAATACTTCAATGTCCAGAATCTAAAAGCAAGACCTGTGGGGACCAAAGCCCTTATAAACCAGGAATATAGTCAAACTTAGGACTAGAAGAGAAGACATGAGGCCCTGTATATGACGAGAAGAGCAAGAAATTTTTGGAAGAAGTGGGGAATCTTATATGTTACTGATGCTAACCTGAATCTACTTCAGTCTAGAAGTCTAAATGGCCTGGTCTTGCATCTTAGGCATGATAGGGCTAAGGCCAAGAAGAGGCATAGAGGTTGGGTATATTGAAAACTGTGCCAATCCAACCAATCTATTGCTAAAATTAGGTTTCTTTTATTTACCTCTGTAATCCAGTCTATGTATATGTTTTTAAATTTTATTTTTGTTTTTCTATTCTTTTAGTTTATATTTTTAAATATTTTGTTGGTTTTTAAAATATCACCTTCATTTCCCAGTATTACCATTTTCCTTCCCAAAGAATTAAAAAGGAGGCAGGATTTCTCCTGGAAGGGACAACTGTGTACTCACCATTGGCTCTTGGTAACTGATTTTCTCAATACCTGGACTGGTAAATTCCTTGGGAGATGGCCTTGTTCTCTGGTGTATACGGACAGGTTTATTTGCATTTATCTTGCATATTTAAATAACAAGAAGACCATTGCTGAGAGAAGATGGATCCCAATTGACAAAGTAAGTCAATAATGTTGTATGCAGTTGAAATGATACTCAAACTAAAAAAAAGGACCCAAAAAACAGGAGGTTTTTTCAAAATCTTCAACAAGGAGAGGGAAGTAAAAAAGTAAAAGGGAAGAAGTGATTGCCAAATGTATGTCAGTCCTACACCAGATAAGAATGTATATCAATGATTTGCTCCTGAAATGAATGATGAAAAAGGAAACTGAAGAAGTTGTATGATTTGTTACCTTCACTTAACTGGGATATATGTATGTTTGTGCCTCTCAACTTCAATAGAACAGTCAACCAACTTGAGCTGATGAAATTGAAAAATTGGCATTGGAAAGTTAGTGTTTATATAGCACAGTGGTTCTCAACCTTCCTAATGTCATGACCCTTTAATACAGTTCCTCATGTTGTGGTGACCCCCCCAACCATAAAATTATTTTTGTTGCTACTTCATAACTGTAATTTTGCTACTGTTATGAATCATAATGTAAATATCTGATATGCAGGATATATTTTCATTGTTACAAATAGAACCCACAGGTTGAGAATCGCTGATCTAGCACAAAGCCAGCAGAAGTCTTCTGCAGACCAGCACAGAATTGTTGGAGGAATATGTATGTACCTTTATAAATTTAAAAGTCATTGTTCATGGACTACACAACTTTTAAGTCATTTACTCTCCTGTGCTGTTTGTCACATTGTGTCTTAGATTAGGAAAAAAAGCTATGCTTTCTGAGTATGTTCTGTTTGAATTAAACAGATTCATCAGTCTTTAATTTGCATTCTGCTCAACTTTTGTTAATGTTTAAGTTCATGAAATAAAATATTTGAAATTGAAAAAAAAGAATTAGAAAGAAGAAAGCAGCAGTTTAGCAAAACTAACACGCATAGCTAAATCCGACAATATATACAGTGTTCTGCAGAGAAGGGAGGGAAGTGAAGTCTCAGAATTCTTCTTTAAAAATGCATTTATGGATATATTTCGCTTTTATGTCGCCTACATTTTTATATTTCCCACTGCACCCCTCTTAGAGTTCTATCTCTTACAATAAAGAACAAAAGAGAAAAAATAAAATTCCAACAAAATCAACTAGCATATCACAAAGATCAGATGCCCTATGCCAGCAGTTCTCAACCTGTGGGTTATGTTCAGTTTGTAACAATGAAAATACATCCTGCATATCAGATATTTACATTACGATTTATAACAGTAGCAAAATTACAGTTATGAAGTAGCAACGAAAATAATTTTATGGTTGGGGGTCATCACGACATGAGGAACTGTATTAAAGGGTCACGGCAATAGGAACATTGAGAACCACTGCTGCAGTGTTCCATACCCTTGGTCTCCTGACTCTGCAGAGAGGTCAGGGAGATATCTTCTTGTCTCCCTTCTTTGGGGCCTAACTTTGTCTCCCAAGTTAATCATTATAATTTCAGTGTTAAGTTTTTATTCTTTCGTTGTTCTTTCCACTTAACATTCTTGTTGTAGTCACTGTATATTGTTTCGTGGTTTTGCTTATGTTCCCTTAATGTTTCCAATAAATTTTTCTTTTGTGAACAATTCAAAAGTTAAGGACATTCAATGTTAAGGTTCTTCAGCTACTTATTGTGAGGGTTGTTTGATCTATGAAACAGGCAGGAAATAGGCAAGGGCTTTGTAATGGACAGGCTTGACTCAGGTTTGATGATCAAACAAAATGAGATGGGTGTAGATCATTCAATAGTTAAGAATAAAAGGTTTACTTAACTAGCATAGAAAGCATGTTCAACAAGGAAACTGTAGCACATAGTTTGGATAGATGCAGCATCCCACACTTCCAAACCCCACCACTGAATCTACTACAAAGACAAGAGCCACCGTGGTATGGTGGATAGAGCACTAAACTATATCAGCACAACCTTGGTTCAATTGTCCCTTGTATATTTATTAGTAGAAGAAACTAGGTGGTGAAGTGGAAAGAGCACCATATCTGGAGTGAGTAAGATCTGAGGCCTCAGACACTTACTGTGTGACCCTGGAAAGGTCACTTAACCCTGTTTGCCTCAGTTTCTTATCTATAAAATGAGCTAGAGAAGGAAATGGCAAGCCACTCCAGTATCTTTGCCATGAAAACCCTAAATGAGGTCATGAAGAGTCAGACATGACTGAAAGCACTAAACAAAAAAATGCTTATTAACAATATGACACTGGATGAACTCACCCACCCCCTCCCCATTGGGGTCAGTAGGGTAGGTTATAGTGACTTGGGTGGGTTGGTAGTAGGGATTTGGGGATATCTGTCAAGTCTGAAGGGTTTCAACTCCACTTTGGTGGGACTTTTTATGCCCTTAGATGACTAAGAGGCTTCTAGGTGAACTTGAGCCCTAGTCTCTTGGGACAGTGAAGGGACCAAGGACAGTGAAGGCCCCAGTGACAACTCTGTCATCTCTTAGGCAGGGGGAGAAAAACCCACCCAATCCATAGTGATGAAGGTTGGTATTTTGGAAGGTATTATTAAACAAATAGTATTCATTGGCCTTGAGTTGTAGAATCATGTCTCCCACCCCTAAGACAACTGTAGCACAGCCTGACATAGAAATCTTTCATAATGAGTCCCATATATATAGGACTTATATATAAAGACACTGGGATATCAACCCCTTCCCCCCAAATTGTACTGCTCTGCTGCAAAGAGGTCTTACCTGGATAATGTGATGTCCTTCATAGCAAGACAATCAATTCTGTACCCAGGGTGTAAGTTTGGGAATAACAGCCTAGCAATTCTGCCTTCTTGTGTCGACCTACAAACTCAGGGTAGATGAGAATTTATTGTCTTCATTAGGGTTATTGGCAGCAGTTTCTGTCTTCCTGTTCCTGACATGCAATTGTCTTTCCTTCTTGACTGTCACACCTAAGCCAAGAGAAGTAAGGGGATCAGAATGCCTTTCTAGGCAAGGTATAATGTAGACAAGGACTTTCCCAGTTATGAGACAAAAACAGGTGAACCTGGACAGAAAGAGGTGAAAATTCAGGCTAGTGTAAACCAGGGGTTAGTGAGAGAGTGATCCCTTCCCACCTAGGGTGTTCCCTCACTATTTAAGTTTATGTAATCAATTATCTAGCAAAGAACAACTCAGTTGGTATTAATGTCTTATGACAAAGATATTATCTGTTATTTCTCAGAGATAACATGGTATAGTGTAAAGAAGACTGGATTTGGAGTCAAAAGACTTAAGTTGAAAATCCTAAGTCTACTACAATGAACCACAGCCTTTGTTAAGTTACCAAACCTTTGGGCCTCAGTTCCCTTATCATTAAAATAAAGGCATTGGGATAGTTGTTGAGCCTTAAGATTTATTACAATTCTCAGTGTCTGGGGCAGCATACAAATGTAGTAGGTCCGTGTAGACTTACAACCCTTGTAGTAAGAATAGGTCACATTTATACAGTTTAAGGTGTGCAAAATGCCTTATTTTTTTTTTTTTTTTGCTTTTTGGAGGGCAGTTGGGGTTAAGTGACTTGCCCAAGGTCACATGGCTAGTTTTTTGTGTTAAGTGTCTGAGGCCGGATTTGAACTCAGGTACTCCTGACTCCAGGGCCGGTGCTCTACTCACTGCGCCACCTAGCCGCCCCCAAAATGCCTTATTGAATGCATTATTGCATTATTGTAGATGTTACTGTTGCTCCAGTTTAACAGACAGGGAAACTAAGGTTCAGAAAAGGTTAAGTGATATACCCAAGGTTGTACTACTCCTAAGTAAATGAGGGACAATTGAATCAAGGTCATCCTAATGCAGTCTAGTACTCCATCCACCACATCAGGCTGACTCTTGTCTTCGTGGTTTAGTCAACAATATACAGTGAGGAGCAAGGCCCTGTGCTAGAGATTTACTCTAGCCTTTTTTATAAAGCTACCAAAAGATGTCAGAAGCGGCTCTGCCGAGCAGCATGACAGATCCCTTGAGAGAGGATAGAAAACAAGGGCCAATAGAGTTTTTTAATTTTTAAAAATAGTTTACTGGGAGCATATAGTATCCTGTCTATGGTATTTGTATATTTTCAAATGCCCACCAGGTTGCCATACTTTATTACTATGCTGTTTTTTTTTTGCAAGGTCACCCCTTCTTCTTGATGAATTCTCATCACATTTTTCTTCCTAAGATCTCATTAAGTTTTGATCATTCACTTGGAATGTATTGATTGTGGGAAGTCTATTGCTTATTCTTCTATTGTTTTTAATTCTTAATCATTGGGTCTCTGATAGGGGCATTTCTTAGCTGTGCCCAATGAGCAGACAGGCTATGAATTAGAATGATGCAATTTAAAGCTGGGATCCAGCCCAATTTGAAACATTTCCTAAATTCAAAGATGCTGAATTGTTGAGAAAATAGTACTCATTAACTTAACTTCCCTTATATATTATGCCCATTCTATCCTTTGGTGCTTAGGTCCAGTTTTGGAGTATAGACTATTGGTGGAATGAAGGAGAAAAGTGAATGCTTCTTGGCAAAGCCTCTCTGTTCAGTATGTGAAAGATTTCGGGAATAGAAAAAGATTGTGCTGGCCAGTTACAGAAAGGCGGTTGGGGAAATGGTGTTTGATGCTGTAATTATTAGATATGGGACAGGTCTAGACTTGCAAAGTGAAGTGGGTGCCTGAATGCCTAGATTTCTAGGGCATCCTAGACTGCTCTGATGCCAAGAAGAAATTATGTGTGTGTGTGTGTGTGTGTGTGTGTGTGTGTGTGTACATGCATGGTCTCTTCCACACTCCATTTAATGAGAAGCTGCTATTGATAACATGCTTAACTCCCATCTCTCTCTAAGTAGAGGAAGAACTGAGACTGACAATTGGGGGGAAGTGTCAGCTCTAGGAGCAAGGAACTGACAGGAAAACACTTTTACATGTATGTGCCTGTGTGCATGTGCATGGACATATTCAGGAGCGTGATTATGCCCCCCTTGGTGGGACCTCTGATGCTTTCCCAGCTCTGCCAAGCACCTGGCCACTGTGAAAGTACAGATCACATAACCCATGTGAACTGCAGCTGTCAGGGAACTACAGCCATTCACTCAGAGCACTTCAGGAACAGAGTACCTATAAGCCCCTTTCATCTATCAATAGGGCTGATCAGGATTACACATCTGTCAACCAGCCAATCTGTGAGTATTTATTAAATGCTGACTATATGTCAGGCATTGTACTAAGCAAAAAATAAAACAATCCCTGCTCTCATGTCCAAATAGGCAGAAGAGAGGTCCCTCCCACCTTTTTCTGGTTAGCATTCTTATGAAATGGCTATACTAGAAGGCTGTCATTCTGGTCTGTTTGGAGAAAGTATTTGGCAAAGCTTTATTCCCTGTTCCATGTTGCCCCCACTCCAGTGTGTAAATTGCTTCCTTTTCCTGTCATCAAGTTATGGTGCCTTGACAGACATTAGACAGACAGCCTTTCCTGGGGAGGAGGATTAAACTTTGTTTTGCTGAATCAAATCTAGGGTCTTAAGATGAATCTTTTTTTTTTGAGGGGGAAATATTTTGTTTTTTCCCAATTGCATGTTAAAATAGTTCTCCCCATTCACTTTTAAAGTAAGATTTGGAATTCCAAATTTTCTTTCTCCCTCCTTTCTCTCTCCCCCTCCTCAAGATGGCAAGCAATCTGATAATAGGTTGCACGTATACAATCATGCTCAACATATTTCCACATTAGTCATGTTGTGAAAGAAGAAGCAGAACAAAAGGGAAAACCCATGAAAAACAAAAACAAAAAAAGTGAAAATCGTTTGCTTCAATCTGCATTTAGACACCATAGTTCTTTTTTTGGATGTGGATAGTATTTTCCATCATAAATCTTTTGGAATTGTCTTGGATCATTGTATTGCTGAGAAGAGCTAAGTCATTCATAGTTGGTCATCACACAATGCTGCTGTTACTGTGTACAATATTCTCCTGGTTCTGCTTCACTCAACATCAGTTGGTGTAAGTTTAAGGTGAATTGTTAGGATATACCGTTATACCTCAAATCCCATCCTGAACGTACTTTGTGTCTAAGCTCCTAACCAGCATTGGGCCTGACCCTAGATTTATATATTCATACACACACACACACACACACACACACACTATTAAGGAAATACAAGCAAACCATATCATGAGACTCCTGTTTGCTTTCCCGTCTTTTCAAATGTTTTACTCATGCTTTTCCTTGTCATTTCATAGATGTAGAATTGGAAGGAACCTTAGTAATCTTCTACTCCAGTTCCATTATACATCTGAGGAAACTAAGGTCAGCATAAATTATGTTATTTGTCTAAGGCTACCTAGGTAGTAAGCGGCAAAGCTGGAGGTTGTCATGTGAATTGTCTATTCTTGGTTCTGGGATAGAGGCACTCTCTAGCCAAGGATTTTTGTGTCTTTGGTGTTTTTAGAAGATTGGGTTCTGCTTCAGGATTCTATTAGTCTATAGGTGCTAAGGGGAGTTGCAAGTGGCCAGGGCACTGACCCTGTATTTAAGCAGAGCCCAACCTATTTGTTATGGGAGATTTGCCTTGCACATTTGTGTCTGCCACATAGCAGTCTTAGAGATTACTTTTACTTAATATCTTTACGGAAATGGGATGGTGGTGAGGTTAGGAACCAGCGTGCCACGAGAGGAAGCTGGCAAACTATTCATGCAGCATGATAAGACAATACATATTCTTTGACAGAAATAATAAAATGGGAGGAGAAATGTGCAGGACAGAATGGGGCGGGGTGGTGGAATTGTTTAATGTTTGTACTCAGCTTAAATGAGTAGTTAGCTATCACCCTAAGAGTGGCCTAAGGGTGATTTTTTAAAAGAAGTTCTGCATGTTTTTAGGATACAGTATGTCTTCAGAGATACTATATTAGTGACAGTAATGATGCATGCGCACCCACATAGAACAAATTTCTTATTTCAATAGTAATTTACAAATACTCCCCCAAAGCTTCTGAAATCACATCCTTGACGTACAATTTCATGATAAGGATTTGTAAGGATATCAACACTTTACCATGCATTGAGATTACACAGCAAAGATGATTATTTGGTCATATCAGGTGAATCATTCCTTCTTTGGTGTAGCATATTTTTGTAAGAGTGTTTTTTTTTCACATTTTATTACTAGAACAGCACAATAAGTTTGAAAAGTTGCTCTCAGTATATATTTCTAGCATGTCAATCTACTTACACGATTACTGTGCTTTATTTGTACTATGTTTAGGAGGTAGTATGGTAGAGTAATAGGAGTGCTGCTGGCCTTGGAGTCAGGAACTCCAGCATTCACATCTTGCCTCTGATACGTCTTAGTTGTGTGTCTCTTGGCAAGTCACTTAACCTTTCAGATCCTTAGTTTCTTCATCTGTAAAATGGTAATCATAATGCTATCTACCTCATAGGGTTGTTGTGAGGATTAAATGAGGTCATACACATCTAACACTTGATTCCTTTTCCTGTACACCATCATTCAGTAAAGCTGGCCTAGTTGTGGTTCTCCATTTCTCATCTTTCTGACTTTTCAATATCTTCCCTCTAGTCCCCATGAATTTAATGCTCTGGCCCTGACTCTGATTCTTAGTTTTCCCTGGCTTCCTCAGATAAAATCCCAATTTCTGTAGGAGGTCTTTCCTGAACCTCCCAGTTGTCAATGCCTTCCCCTCTAGGATTTTCTTCCTGAATGTATTTTATATGTACCTAATTGTTTATATATTGTTTCTCCTATTAGAATATAAGCTCAACGAAGGGAGGAAATACTTTTATCTTTCTTTGTATCTTCAGCACTTAGCACAGTGCTTGGCATATAGTAAATGTTTAATAAATGCTTGTTGACTGACCTTTGTTTAAACCCCAGTTCAAGAACCAATGCTATATAGACAACCTGTATTCCTTCAGGTGTGATGATTGTTATCTTGATTGTCTGTTTAGTAATGATATACTCATTTTTACTGCCCTGTATCATTAGATATCTTTTAGTAAATATCAATATGTATAAAAGGAGTAGCTTTGAAATTGTGAGATGAATTCCTATGAAGTACTATAAGGGTATATTCATTTTCTCAGATGCAGCTCTCAAGTGTGGGAATTGGGAGCCTCAGGAGCATTATCTTATACACACTCACTAATGAAGTCTATTTTCAAGTTTATCACTGTTCTATATAGCAATATCCATCAGGATCTATGAGTTATTCTGCTTGTCTACTTATAAACAGAGACCAAGAGACTCTGGACCAAAGAAATAGCATCTTCCTTGAGTATAGAAGTACAGCACAGCTTTTTAGAAGCAGTTTGATAATGGACTCCCAATGGGACGTAACACTCACACTAATGGATAAGTAAGAAAGGAACTTCCAGACAAGTACGGTTAATGGCCCCACATTCCTGTGGGCCTGCTATTGTAAATAGCCAATAACTAGAGGCATGAGCCCACATTTATCAATAGAGCAGACTTTACATAATACTTCTTTGCATCCTGACACCTTATATAGTGCTACTTACCTAGTAAATACTTTGATAAATGTTTGTTGAGTAGATTCATATAATGCAGGGCATTAGAATTGTAAGGGATGTTATGGGATGTTACAGGTGATATAGTTCCAACCCCATCTATGAGCTACTTGAAGTGATTCAGCCTCTACTTATATATTTCAAATGACTGGTAGTTCTCTGATTCATTGTTGGAATATTTGTCATTATATTCTTCCTTTCACCGAAATCTATCTCTCTATAACTTGTACCCATTGCTCTACTTTCTCCCTATAGAGCAACATAGACTAAATTTAGTCCATTTTCCCCATGACAGCTCTTCAGACCTCTGAAGATCGCTATCATGTTCTTGCTTAACTGGGCTGGACTATTTGGAGTCATTTTCCTATTTGGGGATGCCCAGGCCTCAGCTGTAGGTTCCCTATTCCTTCCACTCTTGCTTACTTATGATAAAGGTGATACTAGACTGATAGGGTAATGGATGCTGTGCTTCAGTTTTCAGTTTTCTCAGAGCAGAATTACATAATTTGTATTTTCTGGTTGTTGCCTAGGACTTTATTCTTGTCCTGAATCAGTGGAGCTAGGGTGGGACAAAGAGTAAGGAGCTGAGTGAACTTGATATCCTCCAGCATTTCTGCATCCTCTGATGAGTATGTAGTTATTCATGAGCATCAGAGAAGGAAGTACAGCATAATAGTACAGTAAGGCCTCCGTGAGCTGACCTGATACTGATTAACAGCTCAATCAAGCAGTAACACTGGTGAAAAAGGGAGAGTGGTTTGTTTTTTCTACTCTTGTATGTCACTCATAACTATTTTAGGTCTCCATGAGTAGAGAAGTCCTGATTAACGTCCTTCCCCTAAATATTCACAGTTTCTGCAACAATTCCTTATTTGCCAACATTTCCACTCTTATTCCCATTCTGGTCACTTTTTTCTGGATGAACTCTAACTTGTCAAGGTCCATCTTAAAATATAGAGCATGGAACTGAACATACAAGTTCAATTATGGTTTGACTTGAGGGAAAAAGTCAACAGTTATTCTTTTTTTCTCATCCACATAAGCATTATCTCTTACTTTTCACTCTTCTTTACTCCTTATATCCAACCTGTTGCCAACTCCTATTGCTTTTACCTCTGTAACCTTCCTCTTATATGCTCTTCACACTTCTGACACAGTGATGCAGTTTCATCACCTCAATGAATCTATTGCCTGGTTGCTTTCTCTGTTTCTAGTTTCTCCCCACCCAGTTGATCTTCTTTCCACTCAGCTGTAAACTTGATCTCCCTAAAGTACAAACTAGACAAACACCACTTCCCTATTCAGTTAGCTTCAGTGGCTACCTAATGTCTCCCAGATTAAATATAAAATCTTTTTAGGTTTATAAGTCCCTCCATAATCTAGCCCCTTTTTACCTTTTCAGTCCTTTTGAAATTATATCGCCTATGTACTTTGCAATCAAGTGACACTAGTTTTTCAGTTGTTTTTTTTTGTCCATGATCCTCCAATTCCCAACACCAAACATTTTCACTGGCTAGCTCCCTCTTTATTTCTGCCACCTAGCTTCACTAGTTTCCTTCAAGTTTTAGCTAACGTCCCACCTTCTACGGGAAGTCTTTCCCAATCTCCCTTAATGTTATCCCCTAGCTCCTTCCCTCTGCTAATTATTTCCATTTTGGAGCAGGGATTTTTTACTGCCTTTCTTTTCATCCCTAGTACTTAGTATAGTGCCTGGCACATAAGTAAGTGCTTAATAAGTGCTAATTGATTGACTACATATAGCTGTTCATATTCTTCCTTCTTTCTTTCCTTTCTTTCTAGGATCAACAAAATTTATTGGATATTTTCCCTGAGGTAGGCTCTGAGCAAGATACAAAGATGAATATAACATGCTCCATGATGATATGGAGTTTAGAATCTCATAGTATCTTCCATTCCTTTCTCTTAAAGGTATGATCATTACCTGAGTCTTCTTTATACATTGAGTATCAGGATCCTCAAAGACTCTGTCCTAGCCTCTCCTCTCTCCATAGTCTTTTACTTCTTGATCTCATCAGCTCCCACAGGTTTAACCATCCTCTTTATATTCTAGATCTATATTTCTAATCCTAATCTCTTGCAAATTATATAATTTTATCTAATGATATCCCCTCTCATTCACTCAAGTCTGCCATCTTGCAGTCAGTTTTGCCTCTACCCTCTCACTCCTCCCCCATGTCTAATTAATTCACAGACATGAGTTTATATATCTATCTCTCACATTCATGCCCTTTTCCCCCACTTATATGGCTTCTTCCCTAGTTCTGGTCCTCAACACTTCTTGCCTAGAACTCTTATAACAGCCAGTATACCTCTACACAGCTACCAAGCTTATATTCCTAAAACATATACCTGACCACACCAAACCTCTGATCTACATGTCACTTTCCTCAAAAATACCAAATTGTTGGATTTACCTTTCAAGTCCTACATAATCTGCTGCTTACTTTCCAGACTGATTTTATATTAGTTTCCTTCATGTGTTCTCTGTGACTTTCTAACTCGTCCCTCTGTGCAACATCCTGTTATGCTTTGGCACAGGCTGCGCTCAATGTCTGGAGTCTATTCCTTCCCAACCTCTACCATACAGAATTTCCTAGTGTTCTCTAAATCTAAGCTCAGGCACCCTCTCTAACAAGAGGCTTTTCCTCATTTCTCCACTTATGCATACTCTCTCCATCTTGAAACAACTCTCTACTACTTTGTATATACTTTGTTTTTTCCTATGGATTTATGTGTGGTGTATCCTCCTCCCAGTCCCCAGCAGAACACAAGCTCCTTAAGGGCAGAACTGTTTTGGTCTTATCTTTATATCTTCAGCGTCTAGCCCAGTGCCTGACACATAGTAGGTAATTCATGAATGTTTCTTAAATCGAATCTTGTATTTACCTGGGCAAACAAAGGAGTTGATGTTATGCTGCCTCAGGAGCATGGGAACCATGTTGCCACCACATCATAATACTGAAGAATAACTATACATTTGCATACCTGCAGTCATTGACTTTCCTCCCAACTTTCCTACCCCTTTTGGGGCTGGTTTGCCAGAGCAGAGTGCCCTTGCCTGGGGCAGCATGCCAAACATCAGGGTAGAGACATTCTTTTTCCAACATACAGCTATGCAGAGACACCAAAAGTAAATCTTTAAAGAGTATCAGGCTTTCCCCCTGATCACACAGGAAAATGACCCAGGATCATGTCTCTTGCTGATAAAGACTGTAGGCATGTCAGAGTTACAACTCTAAATAGGAACTGAAGTCACTTCTTCAGTGGTGTTCTCCCTGTCCATGTCTACTCAATTAGAGCTCTCCTACTTCCGCATTCTGTGCACCTGTTTAGTTGATGTCTAGACTTGGACTGACTTGGGTTCCATTAATCAAATTACTTCTGTTTTTGGCTGGAACAACTATTAGTTCTGAAGATAGGAGTAGAGTAAATCAGTAAATTTGGTTTTTTTTTTGCTTTGTTTTTAGTAAATTTGTTTTACGATGAAATTATTTCCTGAAATACCTCCAGTAAGTAGTTCCCCCTAGATTTCATATTCCTATTTGGTTTTGTTATCAGATTCACAGTGAGCTTTTTTTGAGGGGTGTTGTTTTTTAAAATTAGACCATGCCTAAAATGTTGTATGTTAGTAATTATGCTAGCATGAGTTCTTTTTTTTGGAGGGCAGTTGGGGTTAAGTGACTTGCCCAAGGTCACACGGCTAGTTTTTGTGTTAAGTGTCTGAGTCTGGATTTGAACTCAGGTACTCTTGACTGCGCCACCTAGCCGCCCCCTAGCATGAGTTCTATATGACAATTTTGCAATAATTTTATTTCAGGCTACTGCTGCAACTGCCTAATGGATCATGAATTCTAACAGTTCACTCTCTGCCCACAATGCCCTGTTTTTGTTCTCTACCTTCATCATGACTTCTAGTACATTACTTTATGTTGGCTTTTCTTACTTCACAATCTAGAATGTACCACATGGTCAGCTATTACAGTGACATTGTCACTACCTTAGAATTCCTTAATTTCTTGATCTTCTGCCATTCTTACCTTGCAATTCCAAAAACTCCTATCTCCTGCTTCTCTGTTTTTGCTATCAGATTATTGAATCATTGTAGGGAATGTCACATAACTGTGCTGATTTCATTCATTATACATTTATAATTTATAACTGCAGATGAACATTCACTGAGAACCTTTGTAATCCTTTGATTAATTCCTTATTTTCTTCCTACCGCATTCCATGTTCCAAATTTTCTCCTGTCTCCTCAAGCTTATTTTTGCCTCCTATACTCTCCTTATATGACTTTGTTTTATAATTTATTGAAAACATTAAGTTATAGAATGTGGGTCTTATTAATCTCCTGCTTTTTCACCTCAAAACTTCTTTATGTCTTCTCCTTCTACTTCCCTCATATCTCTCTCACAGGCAAAGTTGCCTCTATTCTTTTTTCCTTATTGTATTTATTTTTAAAAATTTAAATTAAAATGTATTTTTATTCGTCTATCATTTCCACTTTCTCCTCCTGTAAATTAACCTCCCCTCACACACATACCCTTTAATACATAGCTGTATAGAAAAGAAAACAAATTAAATTAAAACAAACAGCCATTTCCAAAAATATAAATTTCTGCATTTTAAGTTCATCATCTCTCTGTAAGGTGGTAAGTGGCATGTTTCATCTTCATTACTCATGGCTTTTTCACTGATCAAATTTCTAAAGTTTTTCAAATTTGTTTTTCTCTTCAATGTTGTTATAATTGTATACATGTCCTCCTAGTTTTACTTAATTGATCATACATCAGTTCATTACACTCTAATAAGTTCCCTCTGAAATTATCCCACAATAATATTCATATACTATTTTTAAAGCTATTTCCCCATAGTAGAAAAGCTCCTTAGTTTCTAATTTTTGGCTGGCACAGAAAGAGTTCCTATAATATTAAAAATATATACTGAGATCCTTTTATTCTGTTTTTGATTTCTTTTGGGGGCATGAGCCTTGTAATGTTATAGCTGGATCAAAGAGCACGAGTTTGGTAACTTTCTGGGCATAGTTCCAAGCTTCTTTCCAGAATGGCTGACTGGACTACCAACACTGTTCTAGTGTATCTGTTTTCCGCATTCCAATATTTGTCATTTTCCACTTTTGCCATCTTTTCAATCTGATATGAGATGGAAGCTTAAAGCTGCATTAATTTTATTTCCTTAATTTTTAGTGTTTTAAAGTAGTTTTTTCATATGATTGGTTTTTTTTTTCTTTTTGGAGGGCAGTTGGGGTTAAGTGACTTGCCCAAGGTCACACGGCTAGTTTTTTTGTGTTAAGTGTCTGAGGCCGGATTTGAACTCAGGTACTCCTGACTCTAGGGCCGGTGCTCTATTCACTGTGCCACCTAGCCGCCCCCATATGATTGTTAATAGCATAGATTTCTTCCTTTGAAAACCACCTCTTATCCTTTAATTATTTAGTATTGAAAGTTCCTGCAGGAAGCTAGGTGGATCACAATTTATTGCTGGTGTTTTTGTAGGTTAGTCTATAATACTGTAATTCCTGAATTTGTTTCCTTTGACCATGTGTAATGGCAACGAAATTTGAAGATCCCTTGTATTGGAAAGCTGACAGATACTTAGCACCTAGTTTCAAATTAAGCTTGGATTGGAAAGCTGACAGATACTTAGCACCTAGTTTCAAATTAAGCTTCTGTAAAGAAACAGGAGGTATGAACCTCAGTTGCTGATGTAACAGGAAGGGGCTGAACAGTGGGAAGCTAATACCTATATAAGGAAGAGCACAAGCTGGACAGACAGAGTTTCCTGGGGCAAGCATCATGGAGGCAGAGCAGCTGATGACGGGGGCGGGGTGAGAAAGAAAGAGAGAGAGAGAGAGAGAGAGAGAGAGAGAGAGAGAGAGAGAGAGAGAAAGAAACAGAGAGAGAGAGAAACAGAGAGAGAGAGAAACAGAGAGAGAGACAGAGAGAGAGACAGAGAATTTTTCTCAGAGAGCATTGGGAGGCTGGGTTGCTACTGCTGGACTGAACTAAGAATTGAGAAGAACTGAGAAGAATAATGAGAACTGAGAACTGACACAGAACTCAGACTTGTGGTGCTGATAGCTGGAGCTGCCAAAGACTGAGTAAGCATGACTGTGGTGCTGGTATTTTGTACAAATGTTATTGTGGTTTTGTTAAGTCTTGTCTTCCCAGGAACAGAGACTGTGAAGGATTTGAGATAGACTGGACCCTGTGAGCCACAATGTGGAGCCGGAACTACATGGAGAGCTGGACAAGGAACTGGGAGCTGTCTGACTTTGAACTCAGGTGGTAGTTGGTTAGATTTGGGTGGGAACTGGGTCCATGGAAGAGGAACCATGGAAGCTGAAAGCCTGCCCTGAGTCAAGATGAAAAGACCTCTCTGTGGGTACTGAGTATTGACTAATGAAATTGTCTGAGTAGTGACTGATAAAATAGGTAGAGTAGAGACTGAGGAAATTGTGATTTACTTGTGATCTAGGGATGGATGGCTTTTGTATTTTCCACTACCCCTTAAGAGGGTACTGAGTAGTGACTGATGAAATTGTAATTTAATTGTACCTCATGTATGGAGGGCTTTGACTTTTGTTCTTTGTGTCCCTAGAGCCTCCTTAAGGATGATTGAATGATTGAGTTACTAAATGATTATACTTTGTTGAAAACTATGTGACCACTTTGGTGAAAACTATGTGGCTATTTTAGTGATAAGTTGTTGGGTTGTGACATGGTAAATGCTGTATTTTGATTTTCTGTGATAAGTTGTAACATTGTGAATTCTGTACCTTGATTTTCTGTGAATGTTTTGCTCTGATTTGTTATTGAATAAATGGTTTGCTATACTGTGTAATCAGAACCTTGAAAGCTGTTCACAACAGCAGTCCTTTGGAAAGCTGCTTGTGCTTGGCTTTACACCATGTGTGACTATAGCAGTCATTTTTTGGATGTGTTTTTGTGACACATAAAATGTATCATATTTATATGTAACATATAAAATGACCCTTTATAATTATTGGGGAAATGTGAGGAAAAGATATGTTGATATTTAGATATTCCCAAGAACTCATGAAATATCCAAATAGAGCTAGTGACATGTAATCTTGAAGTGAAGAAGTATCTGGATTTTAAAATGAAGGCAAAGGTATAGAATCATAGAATTTAGAGGTAGATAGAATGTCCATCTGAGGCTCAGAGATATTAAGGGAATTGCTCAAGGTCATAGGGCAAAAAATAGTAAATTCAGATCTGGACTCCCAATCTTGCTCATATAAAGACCATAGTCTAGAGTTGGCCCGGACCTGAGAGAGTTCAACATCCTCATTTTATAGATGAGAAAAATGAGTTCTAGATAGGTCAAGTGACTTGCCCAGATTGCTCAGCTAAACTGCAGAGTCTTAATTTGAACATACGACTTGCATGTGAAAATTCAGAGTGTATGCTACTGTATGACACCATTTTTACTATTGTCTCTATTAGTCCTCATGTGTGCCTGTCAGCTACCTCAGATAATACTGAAGGTCTACAGAGTCTACCTGAGAACTTAGGTTAAAGGTAAGGAAGCAGCCATGAAGTAAAGGACACCAGAATCAGGAAAGTCTCATCTGGATAGGCAGTATGAGTTGTGGCAGAGGCAACTGGTACCAGAGTTGTGGCTTATAGAATCTTACAAGCAGCAATCTACCAGGAACCAGCCAGACCAGAGATATGAGTGAGGAAGGAAGGTGAGATGCTTCAAATTGAGTCAGATAAAAAAAGATAACCTTCAGGACAGAATGAAAGTCCTAAGCTCATACCTCTAGAATTCATTTAGAGACTATAATCTCTTAAAGACAAGTTTACCATGGCTTGTGCTTCTGTGGCGTCACTGACCATGTAGTCAAACAATACTAGTAGTCTCAGGATTGTATTGATAGACAGGAAACCTGAGGAAGGCAAGTGGGACCTAGACTGGCCTAGATATGAAGAACACAGTCTCCCAGGGAACTGTCCTTTTAAGTATACATCCTTTTGGTGAGGTTACTTTGGTCACTTAAGCAACAGGTAACAGGCCACAGCTTACTAAGGAGAAGAGGTCTGCTAACAGTAGGGGAACAGCTGTATCTTAGATGCAGCTGTATCTTTTGTATTTGCCTGGGGCCAGAATATACAGCTTAGACACAAGCCCTGAAGATTCTGGATCCTCAGATAATTACACTATTCAGTTAAGTGATGAGATATGTACTATCCTAGAGATAGATTTGAACAAGTTGTCAAAGCAGAAGACATTTCTAGGTTGGAGGTTAGTGTGGCAGGAATTCATTTCACTGAAACTATAGTTTCAGTTACTCAGAGTAATTGATTGTGGTGGTGGTCAACATAATCTTAATACAGGTTGTGTTTGAAATGCAATGTCTCAGGCAGTATAATCCTTGCCTTTGAGTCCATAGACATGGTTTCCCAGAGAAATGTTGAAATGTTCTCTTTCACTTTCAAACTTTTTTCTAGATCAGAGGTGTCAATTGGGGGTTATTGTTATTTATCCTTCATTCTTGAAGAGGACTATGAAGCCAGGGAGAGGATGCCATGACATGCAAGCAAATTGGATTTAAGTGAGTGAGGGAAGTGCAAAGTCACCAGCCTCACTTTCTCATCTGGAACTATCAAGGTCCAGTGGCAAAATATAGATTACGATGACTGGATGTGGCCCTGGTGGGGACTATGTGTGTGTTATTAAATCACATATAAGGATCCCTACAGACTTAGAAAACCACATATTAATATCATTTATGTTTTATTGTATTTTTATTTATTTTGGTGAATACTTCCCAATTACAATTTTAACCTGATTTTGGCCCTACTCAGAAGTATTGTGGAACTCAGAATATTTGATATCTTTGGTCAGCCTAGACTTCCTTAACATTCACTCATTCCTTAACATCTTAAAACCTAGTTTCTCTTTTAACCACTCTACAGAACTACTCTTTCAAAGGTCATTAGGGATCTCCTAAGTGACAAATGGATTACTTTTCTTCTCCTTTTTGAAGTAGTGAGGCTGTTGATCATTTCTTCATTTTTGAAATTCTCTTTTCCTTTTACTTATTTATGATACTCCACTCTCCCTCTCTGATTGCCTTTACTCTCTCTGTGCTTACTAGTTCTTTTTTCCAGCACCTAAAATTTAGTATTATCCAAATGTCTGTTCTTATATCTCCTTTATCTATCTTTCCTTCCTCAGAATTCTCATTCACTTCCATATTTTCCATTATCACTCTGTGTTCTAGTCCCAAATATAAGCTGGCCCTCTTTCCAATGCCCCAGATTTACTTAATTGCTGATTTGTTAGATGTACATGTCTCAAACGAAACTCATTATTTCCCCCCTCAAACCTGCCCTCTTAACTTTCTTATTTCCACTGATGAAACTACCAATTGTCCCAGTTAGTTTAGGGTGTCATTGCCTAAGAGGTAATAATTGAATCCGTGGGAGTAGCTTATCAGCAAAAGAAAAAAAATCGTAGAGAGAAAATGACCATGTATATAGATTTACTGCCTTGTGACCTTGTGGAAGTAATTTTACTTCCCTTGATTGCAGATTCCTCAATGATAAAAAGAGGTGACTAGACTAGATGACCTCTGAGGTCCCCACAAATCTAGAGCTGTGATCTTATGATCCTATTATGCCCATGTTTGGAAGGTTAGAGGCACTAGAGCATTTGATGAAAGCAGAGAAGAATTGTTCAGAGAAGTAAAAGGATTTTTGAGAACTTAGGGTTTCTAAACCCAAGGGAAGAAGGTATATAGAGAAAGGATATAATAAATGCAATAGAGATGTAAAGAAATACTCATAAAAGTACTTTTAAAAATTAAAAATAGTAAATTTGACAGCATGTCAAAGTTATTTAATGATTTCTGAAACCTCCAGTTTAATGGTGGGAGTATAAGCTAGATTGCAAGGAGATAAAGAGTTTTTCAATGGTGGATATAAGTATAAACTTTTAAAAGGGTAGTTTGACAATAGAGATTAAGGTAATAGTATGGCAATGTGAAGGAAAATTTTGTTTGCTTTAGAAAAGGGGAAGAATATTTGTAGGAAGAAGGAAGGATTTAGCAAAGGTAAAAGGATTTAAACCGAGAGAGAAGGCAGAAGGAGGATGATCCTTGAGGTGATGGGAGAGGATAAGATTAAGGTCAAAGGAGAAAGGGTAAGCTTTGGTATGTATGACCACCCCATATTCTGATAAATGAGAGGAGAAAATGATAGATGAAGTCATAGAATGATAGGGAAATGAAGGGAATAGAAGTTCCTAGTTGCGATGAAGATGGGAGGAGAGAAAGGCTTTGAACGGTTCTAGTTTTAGAGGACAGGAGCGTAAGGGGAATAGGTAACAAACAGCATGAACGTCCCAGGTGTTTTTGTTAGTGGCAAGGAAACTTTCTGTTACATGGTGGGCTGTGGCCAGCACGCCTACTTTGTATTGCATAAAGGATAATTTGTATAGGAAATGTGGAAGTAAAGGATTGCCTGTACGTTTTGTATATCTCAGTCTTTAAAGATCTGCTATGTTTGTCAGTCAGTTAATAAGTATTTATTAAGTACTACTCATTACCAGGCACAGTGCTGAGCTCTGAGGATACAAAGAAAGGCAAAAACAGCTCTTGCTTTCAAGGAGCTCATGATCTAATGTTCTGTCAGATGGAAACCCTTCTATAACATAGTAAAATGTTTTTGAGAGTAGACTCCAAATTCATCAGCCTAAAGCCAAGCTGCTGATAAGATTTTTATTTTTGTGTGTATTTATGTATGTATAAAATATAAAATATTTTACAGAATAATACGTGATTATAGCCTTTTTATTGTTTCTTATGATGCTTTTTAAAAAATTATATTTAATTCTAGTAATCAAGCCAAATTGAAAAAAAATTGCTCTTATTTTCTCTTGTCTTTCAAGAATACGAATAGGTTTCCATTGGAATAGAAGACAGACACATATACAAATGTCAAAATCTTCTAAAATATTTCACTGAGGCAGACATATACTTCTCTATGAAAATTTGAAATGTTCTTTTGTCCTTCATTGGCCTTGTTTTACTATTTTTTTATAAGTTCTCCCCCCAAACTTTCTGCTTTCCTTGTAAGAACTACCAAATTTTCACTGCTCAGTATTCCTAGTAATTAAACACATCTGAAATTAAATCAAGTAAATTCAAGATCATTGTTAATATCCAGGCAACTTAAGTCAAACTATTTTACCTCCTTCCTGAAGTCTACAATATTTGCCTAGATTCTCAGTTAATTGCTTTTTCCCTGGCATTGCCCTTTAGACCTCAAAGTATTTATTATACAATGTTTATTTTAATTTTGACAATCCAATTTGTTGAATGCTTCATCTTCTTTGACCAATTAAAAATTAAAATGGCCAATTAAAATTACAGCTGCAACTGCATAGTGATGTAAATTTCACCAAGAGCTTTACAGAAGTTATGTTATTTGATCCTTAAAAGAGCCCTGTGAGGTAGGTGCTATTTTATATACGAAGAAACTGAGGTTGAGAAAAGTTATATGACTTGCCCAGGGTCACACAGCTAATAAGTATGTGAAGTGTTTCTAACTCTAGGTCTAATATTTGATCATTAATATGTCCATACCTAATTAAATTTCAGTCCTCTATACCCAAGTAAAGGTCACGGATGATATTTGAAAGTCAATACAGGGGCGGCTAGGTGGCGCAGTGAATAGAGCACCGGCCCTGGAGTCAGGAGTACCTGAGTTCAAATCCGGCCTCAGACACTTAACACAAAAAACTAGCCGTGTGACCTTGGGCAAGTTACTTAACCCCAACTGCCCTCCAAAAAGCAAAAAAAAAAAAAAAAAGAAAGTCAATACAGTTACATGTCCCTGTGCCTGAAATATCCTTTCTCCTACATGTCTGCTTGTTGAAATTGAGTGGTGTAAAAGTAGCTTGAATGGATAGTATATCTTACACATTTATATACATTCCTTTGTCTCTATGTCAAAACTGTACAAGTATATGTCTCTTTGAAAAAAAATAGTTCCCTCTTTTTATTTCTAGGAAGCGATCAAGATTATGTAATCAACATCTTGGTGTTCCAACAGAGCACTCTGTAATTCACTTTAATTTGGCTAATTTTCAACGGGCACTTGGAAGAGCCAACCTAGATTTTTAAACTGTGAATTCTTGGGGAATGTTGAGTAAGCTGTTGGACAGCTGATATAAGGGATAGATTTTCCTACTGCCTGCTGTTTTCTGATAGACACATTCAACCCAATTCTCCGCTTCAAGCTCAGGAGGACCAAGTATCTGTCTACATGAAGAGGAGAAAACCCTCATCCCTGAAGGGGCATAAAGTCAAACTGGGGAACTGATCAAAGAGGGGAAGGATAGATCTATTCTTCATAAATCTATGTACTATATAGTACATAGATTTATAGTATATATGTATATACTATATTACATATACATATAGTATATTCAAATATACATACAATACATACAAATATACATATAGTACATTCATAGGTGACATATATAAACATATAATTATATGCATATATATGATAAATATACATGCCCATATACATACACTCATACATATATGCATATTTATATGTGTGCATTTTATTTAATTAGAATAGAGGTTCTTACTAAGAGGTCTGAGAGTTTACATAAACTATTTTGTTAAGTACTTTAATCCAGTTGGTTTTCTTTATAATCTTATGTATTTTGTTTTATGCCTTTACAAATCATACTTTACTATATAGATTTTACTATACAGACTATATATAAACTTTGCTATAGAGACTATACGAGACTGCCAAAGGGGTCCAAGGCTCAAAAAAAATGATTTAACAACCTCTGCATTAGAGAATAGGGACAATGTTTTGGTCTGTCTTTGTTCCTTCAGTGCTTAGCACAGCATGTGGAACAGTAAAATATTCATAAATGCTTTTTGACTGAAAGATAGACACATATTTTGGCCAATGGCTTCAAGGCTGCAGAATTACTACAGAGACATGGCTGATATCTCTGTTGGGTTAGATAGTAAATACATTGGATGACAGAACTGACATCCATAAAGATATTAATATTTTAAAGCCGAAAGGTAAATAAGATATCTTTTAGTCCAGAGGTTCTTAGTTTTTGTGTGTCATGGTTGTTGCTGTTCAGTAGCGTCCAACTATTTGTGACCCGATTTGGAGTTTTCTTGGCAAAGATACTGGAGTGGTTTGCCATATCCTTCTGCAGCTCATTTACCAAGTAAAGAAACTGAGGTAAGCAAGGTAAGTGACTTACCCAGGGTCACACAGCTGGTATGTGTCTGAGACCATATTTGAACTCAAAAAACTTTTAAAAAGGAGGGAGGCAGAGAGTGCTAAGAATTACACAAATTTTAGACAATTTATAAATATTAAGTTAACTCTTCTTGCTAAATGCAAAATCCTTATCCAATGACCAGTGAATAGACATGATTTTGGAAGAACCAGATTATACCAGTCTTGAAAAATTTCCTCATAAGTAACACCAGAAGACAGCTAAATGAAAGAATCACTCACAGATTTTCCTTGCAGAAGCAAATACAGGAGTGATTGACCTTGGTTTTACTGGGCTTTCAAAGACAACAGAAAACATAATTTCATGGGAATATAGGGACATCTCACAGTGTACTACTAAGGAGAAGTATTTGCAACAAGATCACTAGGAAAAATAAATGCAACTTCTTTGACATCTGTTACAGGGTATCAAAAGCAGAGAAATTCTTTGAAGAATTTAAGAAGAGTCTCCACATTAAATCAACACCTACTTAATGCTTGGTAACTTCTTTGAAAGTGATGGTGAAAAATATGTTTGAAAATATGCTTCTGGAATAATTAATTAGAGAGGTCAATGATTTTTAGACTGCATAGAAGCTTCATATATGTAAGTCATGAATACTTTTTTTCAAGGAAAAAATTGGAAGGCACTGTATATCATGAACAATGCACAATATTTAAAAAGAGAACTCAATTATATTTCAATAGTAAGAAAATTACTCTTTACTGCTGTTGACATCATTCCTGAATCAACTTTTTGTACATAGTCAGACTATTGACTTATTATAGCAAAGATAAAAAAACTAACACAAAGCTAGAATAAAAAAGATGAAGAACACGAGATATGTCACTACAACAATTCAATGTAACATAATAAAACAAATAATTGATGCTAGAAATGGAAAAAAGATAGTGAAAAAGATACTGACACTATTTACAATAATTTCATAGAGAAGTTAAGCTGATATAAATTAATTGTCACAGTAAGATCAAAGGAGCCTTTAATCAGCAAACATTTGATTTATTTGCTAAGAAGACAAAAGTGTTAACCACTAGCAATGCCAATAGAACATAAACTTATTTGTAAAATCTGAAGTAATTTTGACTATTATAAATACCTAAATTAACTACAAAGGACATATGAAGTAAGATGCTATCTTTATCCAGAGAAAGAGCTAATAAATATATGTATAGGATGAGATGTGTATATATATATGTATATATGTGTGTGTTTATACACACATTTTTGTGTCTAACATTAGCCATCTCTGGAGTAGGGGGAAAGGGGGAAAAGGAAGAAAAAATAAATATATGTGACAACTTTATTATATATTTAAAAGGAATAGCAAGTTCTACATAATAGATTTGCAGTTTCAAATGTAATCATCTTTTTAAAAAATTATACTTTGTTACAGAAAAAAATCTTTAAAAATCTTCTAGAGAAAGATTTTGTTATATTACCTCATAAAATAGTAAGAAGAAAAATAAGGAAAAAGCAGTTTCAAGAAAATTTACCGAGAGATTCAGCTAGGCAAAATCCTACCTGTGGAGTTTATGTTTAAATGAGCAGAAGGATAACAAATAGAAAAAAACATAGAAAAGATCTACAAAGATTTTTGTAGTGGCCTCTTTTTACCAACAAGGAGAATAAAACCACATCTGATGACTTAACATCAAAGACCCAGATTTGCTTATAGAGGAAGTGAAAATAGTATGGATGAAGACAAAGAAGGGAAAAGCAGCTGAATTGATTCAAGTATAAAAACAGAAGGCCTGTTCAGTGGAGGTGGAGGTGACAAAATTTTAGCAAGAGAAGACACCAAAGGTATGGAAAAATATTGTCTTATTATTACCCCCAAAGTGACCCAGGGAACTTTAATAGTTTTCAATTTACATGCCTACTTTCTGAGCTACACATGAATCAAGGATTTCCTCAAGTAGGGAAATAGAAGGGAAAAGGAAACCTTTTACAAGGGCTAATCCACAGTAGATAATATCTTTGCCATTGTACAACTGACTTAAAAATGTAGAGAAAAAAAGATCCCATTGCATTTATTTGTTGACTAAAATAAAACACTGCTTTGGTAGAGTAAAATACCTCTCAAAGCCTTTAAAAAACTATCCTTTCAGTTGTATCTATCTATCTATCTATCTATCTATCTATCTATCTATCTATCTATCTATCTATCTATCTATCATCTATCTTCACACATATATACACACACGTATGTATGTATATGTATGTATATATGTGTGTATACATACATACATACATACATACATATATATATACATAGTTTTCCATGTATATACGTTAAAAACTATACAAGATTCCAGGAAACATATAACAACAGAAATAAACTTTTTTGATGGTGTTCTCATCATTGATACAAAAGAAGGAATAAAAAAGAAAGATGTATGCTCAATAAATGTGTTTGTCACCTCCATGGAGCTGAGACAGTACAGACTCCAAATCAAAAATCAATTTCTTATATATGATAAAGTTATCCAGATATTTTTGTTTATATACAACATTGAAAGGTGGCATACAAAATAGTTAGTACAAAATAAAATAATTAAATAAATTGATACACAATTAACTTACAACTTTTCGTACCTTTTGGGACTGAGAATGGCAATGCCAGCCTAGTTTAAGTAGAAGCTCACATTTGAGACCATTGCTATCACAAAATAAATGTAAGATTTATTGCTTGTTCCAAGTAATTTACATACTACTTGACTAATTTCACCAAGTTCTGAAGCATTGCAAAATCTTCTAAATATATTGATTTACAGATTCTCTCATTAATTATAGGTGACCATGGATTGGTTTGGAGTAGATGAAAGGTGTTAATCCTTTACCTTATGTTGCATTTACAAGATAATAAAGCTGTATAGGTTAAGCACCCTCCTCTGATTAGTTTTCTTTCTTTTCTTTTCTTTTCTTTTTTTGTTAAAGGATATTTTATTTTATTTTAGTATCACTTAGGAATTTACTTTCTTCGCTCTTTTCTTTCTTTGTCTCTCTTCTGGTCAACAGATAGAAATTTATTTCCTTCTATATACTCTCTGGCTCTGTCTCTTTCCCACTAGTTGGACATT
Source organism: Pseudocheirus occidentalis (assembly GCA_028646575.1). Taxonomy (NCBI): domain Eukaryota; kingdom Metazoa; phylum Chordata; class Mammalia; order Diprotodontia; family Pseudocheiridae; genus Pseudocheirus; species Pseudocheirus occidentalis. Next base: position 86,513,922 of record CM053600.1, read on the forward strand.
TATTTTATTTTATTTTTTAAAACTAACTTTTGTTTATTTTTTTAGTTTACATAATTGATTTCCACAAGACTTTGAGTTACAAATTTTCTCCCCATCTTTCCCCTACCCACCACCCCAAAATAGTGATCCCACTGTATACCCACTCCCCGAATCTGCCCTCTCCTATGTCCATCATCACCTGTCTGACTTTATGGTAGGGCAAGATGGATCTCCATATCCCAGTGCTTGTATATCTTATTTCCCAGTTGCACGTAAATAATAATGATAATAATAATAATATATCTATAAATACATATATACACACATACATATATATACATATACACATACATACATACATACATGCACACATGTATATATATATAGTCACCCACCCCCAATGGAAAGTCAGATAATTCAATACAGGGCATACATGTGTAGTTACGCAGTACATGTCCACAATGGACATATTGTGTAACACTGACTATATTTCCCTCCTTTCTATCCCACCCTCCACTTATTCTATTCTCTACTTTGTCCCTGTCCCTTTACAGAAGTGTGTGCTTCTAACAAACCTCCCTCCCAACTTGCCCTCCCCTCTATCATCCCTCCTCTCATCCCTTTCCTGCCTACTCTCCTGCAGGAAAAGATACACAATTCAGAGGGTATGTCATTCCCTCCCTATGCCAAATTCGATGAGAGTAAGGTTGACCCATTCCCTTTTTGCCTTCCTGTTCTTCCCCTCCATTGTAAGTTATCCCTTGCCTCTTCCATATAAGATGATTAACCCCATTCTGTCTCTCCCTTTCTCCTCTCATTCTATTACTCTCCCACCTCTTAATTACACCTTTTAAAATATCATCTGTTCCTATTCAATTGATCCTGTGCCCTCTGTCTACTTACACATAAATACACACACTCACATATGTATTCATATGCATATATACCCTCTTATAGAGACATATGTGTATGTATGTATGTATGTGTGTGTATGCTTGAAAGCCCTCCACCTCATTGAATGACCATATTTTCCCCTGAAACATTATACTCAGTTTTGCTGGGTAGATGATTCTTGGTTTTAATCCTAGCTCCCTTGATTTCCAGAATATCATATTCCAGGCCCTTAGATTTCTCAACGTAGAAGCCGATAGATCCTGTGTTATCATGATTGTGTTTCCACAGTATTCAAATTGTTTCTTCTTGGCAGCTTGTAATATTTGCTTCTTGATCTGGGAAATCCAGAACCTGGTTATAACATTCCTAGGAGTTCTCTTTTTGGGATCTTTTCCAAGAGGTGATCAGTGAATTCTTTCAAGTTCTATTTTGCCCTCTGATTCTAAAATATCTGGGCAATTTTCCTTGAGAATTTCTTGAAGGAT
>CM053600.1:86515779-86557143 GCA_028646575.1 Pseudocheirus occidentalis
GGAGAGACAAAATGGGGTTAATTATCCCATATAGAAGAGACAAGGGATAACTGTTACAACTTTACTTTCATTTACTCTCATTGAATTTGGCTTGGGGAAGGAATGACATAAACTCTAAACTGGGTATCATGCCACACAAGAGAGTAGGGGGGATGTGGATGAGAGGCAGGATGATGGAGGGGAGGGCAGGGTCAGGGGGAGGGTTGCTGGAAGCACACACTTCAGTAAAGGGACAGGAACAGGGTAGAGAATAGAACAAGCAGGGGGGTTGGAAGGAGGGACATATAATCAGCTTCTCACAATATATCCACTGTGGAGATGTCCTGAGTAATTACACATGTACAGCCTATATTGAATTGCTTGTCCTTCCAGCTGGGGTGGGTGATGAGGGAGGAACCAAAAGAATCTAGAATTTAAAATTCTACAATCACACGTTAAAAAAAATATATATATATATATATAAATGCTGTACCTTTGAAATAAATAACTACATTGGTTTTATCATAGAATTTTTAGTAAATATTAATAAATGCACAAAATTAAACACATATTTTAGCATACTCTCCCCAGTATCACATGTCAGGTCTTGTTATTATCCCCTTTATACCACTGATTTGGTTATGAGCACCCAAAGTCATTTAAACTAATTATTGTTTACTAATTTTTACTGAGGGATATTTATTGGCAAGATATAACAAGATCAGGAGTTACAAAACATTACCCTCAATACTAGGAGCACATTCTCCTCTCTGCTGCTTCAGTCCTTGAGGAGAGTAGGCTCAAAATGAAAGCATTTGCCCCACAAAGTTCACTTCTGAATGTTTCATTGTCAGTGGATGAGTTGCTCCCTTGCTTCTGCAGGCCACAATGTCTCAGAGTTCATCTGCTGCAGAGGTCACTCTGATTGCTCCTTAGGTCAGCCCTACCACCTCACCTGTGATGCATTTACTACAGATATCTCTATTTTACAGGTTAGGAAGATGAGATTCAGAAAGATTAAGTGATTTGCTCGGTGTCATATATCTAATAAGTATTGGAGTTTGCATTCAAAGTAAAGTCTCTTTCTCATTTACAGGGCTCATTATAACATATTTTTTTTCTTTTGTCAATAGCTGCTTCCTTCTTGCCCCACAGAAAAACTTTTCTGTTATCCTGATTGTGGTTACAGCAGCAAATGGAACTATTTATTATTCCTAGGATTCATGTTGAGCTTCCCTCTCTTTTCTTTTTCTCACAAACAGTTCCTACACTTGAAATGCAAGCATTTATTTCCCTAAGAATCATGTGTTCTAAAATACTTGTACTATATATTCTTTGTAATACAAACTTTCTGTATTTACTATCAGTTCCCCTATCATCTTGTGACCTTAGTATTAGAACAAATTTACCATTTATAGAACTGGCATTCCATTAGCTCCATATGCAGTTGTAACATTCATTTGGATACAGTGATTTGTGAAGATATTTGAGTAGTTGGGGCTCTGAACCAGTTGCCTGGTTTTATAGAGACACAAGACATTCCCAAGTCCCCTTCCCATTCAGAGCAAACTTCTTGTCAAACCTGGGTAAAATGTCTTGATTGATTGGGGAGGTTTCTAGCCTTTGTTCACACCTAGTTATGACTGATTGGTTCAATTAGAAATGTTCTCACCTAACAAAGGTAATCAGAGCATAGCACCTTAACACATACTTTAAGAGAATAGGGTAACTGGTAGAATGATTTAATGACAATTACTATTACACATTTAATGTCAGAATTTTGTTGTTTTTACACAATATTAATTCAGGGTAATACAAGAATCAGATTGGATTTTTCACAAGAGTTCTTATGAAGGCAACATGAAATTTAATTAATAAATACTGTAATCTTCACTCAGGAAAAATATAATAAAATTCAAATTTTATTGATTTAATATGCTTCTATCTCTAACATAAGTAGGACAATCCTGGCAGAAATATATACCAAAACAAAATATAATAGAGGAAATAATATGTACTACAGATAGCTTTGAATAGAAAATGTACTTGGACTATCGAGTAACTTATTCCATTTCAATCCAGAGATTATATAGATATGGCTAATGTGACATATGTCTGTGCTATGTAATTCAAATCAAAGTGGGTATAACTTTTCTCCTCTCAGCAGCTGTGCAGCTCATGTTATTCTTGTACAGTGAATCCTTTTATTAGCAACAATGCTCCATATTTATAATGAGAGCTATTTTCTAAGGAAAATACATTTCCAACTTTGGAGAATATAAATCTATTCTAAAATTGAAATAGATCTGCAGACAAATTTCTTCTATAAATTTTAATGACACCTCTGTCTCATTAAAAGGAGTAGAAATGAGAGTGCTTAAAGATAGAATAACTTTGACCATGTCACCATAAAATCATTGCAGAACTAAGATTATAAACCATTTTCTTTGAGTCCTTATTCACTGGAGCCTATACCATAGAAATGCATTCTCATGTTTCAGTAGATTCTATTGCATACACATTTTGTGGATCATGACCCAAACCTGTCTCTCCTTAAACTATCTAGGGTTGATTCCACTTGGATAAGGTTTACTTGTCATCATCTCAGTAGGGAAAAAGGAGACCTTGAGCAAGGTCTTCTGGGACAGAGCAGAGGTAGGGCAAATCAAAGGGATTGTCCTCAGGAACCCTTATTTTAGATTGCTCACTATGGTGAGTATAACCTCAGTATTATTTATCTAGACAAGCTGGTCTTCTTAAGGGTTCAGGGGAATTCACCTATCTACGTCTCTTAGCAGACTCACTTAGTTATAATAATACATAGCCTCATATCAAACTAAGAGAGAGCCATTTCTCTTAGAAGTTTTTGACAGCAGAATAATAATGAGAAACCAGAAGGTCCAGGAGTTTTCCAGTACTAGAAAGTGAATTGCTTTTAAAAAGCCCAAAGAAATAGTGATATGGTTGAAACAATGTTGGTCAATCATATACAGGGTAGCTTTGACAGGTTCTACTTACAAACAGTATGGAGAATTGTCCTTTGAAAATTTGTGATAAATTAATCGGGAAGTTAAAATCTTGTTTTGCATTGTAAGTTTAAGTAATGACATATAGTCAAAGATCCTCTTGGTTACACCTATACATCTCTATATTATATTGTTGGAAAACTATTAGGGAAGATTTGTTACTTTGAAAATCTATTGATAGTAATGCCATAGAGAAATTCTTAATATAATTGTATATGTAATAAATTATATGAGGAAAAAAGATATTCTATGGGAAAATTACTTTGAAATGTACCCTGATCAACCTTATTCCATGTCAGAATGAAACAAAGGTCTTAAAATACTTGTTTAAAAATGTAGTACCTCATGCAGTTTATACATATTGTAAATTCCACAGACAACCACTTGTATTGAGAACAATGAGTAAGGAACTACAATTTGTCAAGACAGAGCAATGAAAGAAAAATTCTTTGAAAAAAATAAAGATAGGGAACAAAACACAGAGCACTTCTATATTATTGTGAAACATTCTGACTTTCTCATTCCAAATTGCTTTTTTAGAGTGAGCTAAAAGAAGAAATTGGGATTTTTTTCTTAGTGACAATAAAAATGGAATAAATTGTTTTTACACCAAAAATGTCCTTCTGAAACATGTATTGGTGAATATTTTTTGAAAAACTGAGTACTCCAAATGATTTGATACAAAGTCCTCAAATCTTTGCTCTGATCCAGAAAGACAACGTAACTACATTTATGGAAAAATAGCCCTACCAATTACAAAATAATATTTTGACATATTTCTCAATTTTAAAAATGTCTTGCAAAAGAAAAAGAACATAAAGGCCTACTTTTTATTTGACTGCTATAAATTTTTTTCTTTTTATTTTAAAGACCTAGATATTTCTCAAGTTGAATAGTTAAGAAGCCTCTTTGCAGTTATCAATCATGATACATTTGTTCAAACTCTATCTTAACATGGATGGTTAATAGACTTGTGATAGTACGTTGAAGTAAGTGTTAATATTTGAAAATCTTATGTTTTGGTAACAGATGAAAAAAAAATTCTCAGGTTCATCAAAGTAATACCGATTTTACTACCAGTTATACTACTAGTAATGAAAACAGATCATGACATTGTCCCGGAATCAGGAAGACCTAAATTCAAATCTAGTCTCAGCCAGTTATTAGTTTATATAGTGGGGATCTTTTTTTTTAAATCTTTGTTTAATTCAGTTTCCTCAGTTGCAAAATGGAAATAATCATAGCATCTAATTCTCAGAAATGTTGTGAGGATCAAATGGGATAAAGTGCTCAGCACAAGGGACTAGCACATAGTTTAATATAGCTTAATGTTTGTTTCCTCCTTTCCTACATTATAATGTTTTATTAAGCAGAAAAGGTTTTCTGCTGTAGCAGAACAGGTCCTAGCTCAAACTTCACTTGGTCCTTCTTTGGGTTTTGATGGCTCAAAGTGAGTGAAAATAGCAATATTTCTGTTTTGGCCAGAATCCCTGAGGGTCTCCTCCCAGTTTGATTTTTATTTTATTATTTTTTTTAAATAGGCAAACTAAGCCATCTTACCATTTCTTACCTAGCCTTAAATCACTGAATGGGTGTTGCCTCAGACAAACTGAGACCTGGGAAAGACCTTAGCTTAAAAAAGTCAAAGTTTCCCACTGTCTCTGGAGTCATCTCTAGTCATTCTGATCTATATCTTGCCACTGGACTCAGATGACCTTGGAGGAGAGAGTGAGGCTGATGACTTTGCATAGCTGTCTGGCTTATATCCAATTCACTTGCAAATCAAGACATCACCCTCCTGATGTCATTGGTCCTCTTTGAGAATGAAGCATAAACAACAACAATTCCTTCATTTTGTGGATGAGGAAACTGAGGACAACATGTTTAAATGACTTGCCCAAGGCCACATAGGTAGCAAGGAGAAGAACCAGTTTTCAAATGCAAGTCCTGTGACTCCAATTCAGTGTTCTTTTGCTGTACAACACTGTTTTCAAAGTTATTGAGACTGGTAAAGGCAGATTCAGATTCATGACTTGAGTAGCGGATGGACTACCTGACCTCTCATACCTCTTCCAACTCTAATCCATTTGCCAGAGGAACACCACCACCAAACTCTAGTGAAGTGGTTTATAATATTTAAGTAGTGATGCCTTCTCTTTTAAAAATTGTCATGTCACCTAACTTTTCATAAGATCATCTACACAAATTGTTGTTATTGTTTGTCCTTTGGTCTCAAAGAGGACCAATGACATCAGGAGGGTGATATCTTGACTTGCAAGTCAATTGGATTTAAGTGAGGCAGAGCTGTGCAAAGTCATCAGCCTCCAGAGTCATCTGAGTTCAGTGGCAAGGCAGAGATCAGGATGACTGGAGATGACCCCAGATGCAGGGAGAGACCTTAGCCTTTTTACACAAATAATTAGCTTACAATTAGGTAGAATAAAATTAAGACTTCATTATAATTTTATACAAATCTTAAACATGCAATAAATAGAACAAAATTTACAGATATTTATTGACAACTCTCCAAATACTTGAAGACTCCTACTGTCCACCTCTCTCATCTCTCTCAAGTCCTTTGTTAATGAGGTTCAATATCCTTGAGCCACTCCTAGTTAGTTACTTCAAATGATCCATGTAAGGGACAATTTCCAATTCCCTTGCAATTCTATTCACTGTATAGAAGCTTGTTATGTCCCTTCTAAGATGGTATTCAAAACTGCACACAATACATAAGGTGAGCTCTGATGACGGCACATTACACCAAAACTATCATCACTCATGCTTTGGAAACTATACTTCTGTTAAAGCAGCCTAAAATCACAGTGTGTTTTTTGACTGTCTCATCCCACTGCTGGCACATAATTAGCCATTTGTCTACCAGAAAAGCATTAGTTTTTTTCCCCCTCAAGAACTGCTTTTTAACTGTGTATGTCTCTTCCATCTTGAACTTGTCCAGATTATTTCTTAAAATCCCAGGTGAAGGACTGTATTTTAGCCCTTAATTTTGACTGCCTCAATGAAGTCTTCCTCCAATGATTCATTGTGGTTTAAAGATGACCTTGGGCACTCAAAGTTTATTTCAGTGGAGTATAAATTCTAACAAATCCTATCATGTTGGCAAAGCTCCAAATATGGCTCTAGCAACAGATTATATTATATTTGGTCTCCAAGGACTAGCCTACTCAAGTATGGAAAGGTTTATCATAAATAAATTTGTGTCTTAGAAATGAATAATTTGGTCATGACACAACCATGAAACAAAGAAAATATTAAATGAGTCTCATACTTGTATGTCCTCCTTTCCCTTTTGCAGTGATGGGCAATGTGACAAAACAGGCAAAAGGTACTAAGACATACAGTTCTTAGTTTCCAAAATGTAAGATAATTATAGCATTCTAAAAGTGAGATTTTTATAAAGAACAACAATCTCCAGAGGAACTGAATTGTATCAGTTCATATCAGTATCATAATTTTTTTTTACTACAAATGAAAGTAAGGAAATTATAATGAGAAGGGACTTAAAGGTTTTCCTTGAAGAAGAAAACAAAGAAATTAGTTTATGTGTCCAAGTGATAAGAAATATAATTTCTTGGGATATTTGATTATTTTATATGGCAGTGGTCATGGGCAGATAGGTAGCACAGTGGATAGTCTGGAGGTGGGGAGACTCATCTCCCTGAGTTCAAATCCAGTCTCAGACAGGAACTGTGTGACCCTGAACAAGTCCTTTAACCCTGTTTGCTTCAGTGTCTTCATCTACAAAATGAGCTGGAGAAAGAAATAGCATACTTTTTCAGGATCTTTGCTAAGAAAGCAAATGGGGTCACGAAGAGTCAGACATGACAGAAACAATTGAACAACAATAATGGGCTCAGGATTAGTAATTCTCATAGAAGGACTTTTATAAGAAAAACCAGCCCTATGTAATACCCTATGAAGACAAGCCAACAGACTGTTTATAGCCTTTTTATTATTTTGCCTTCCAGCAGAGCTGTGATTAGTCCAGATTCCAGGTCTTCCTTTCCCAATCCCACATCACCATGTTCCATTAATAACTACCTAAGGCGAGGTACATGGAAGTTACATGCTCTCAACTTCCTGGCAACTGTGCAGTGGGTTCCACCAATCATTCCAGCTCTCCCAGAGATGGAAGCCACCCTGGCATTGTGGAATATCTTGAGTTCCTCAAATAAACCTTGGAAGGAAATTATGGAGATACACATGTTTTTAAATGCATGATATGTGTAGCCAAGGAATGAGAACTCCTGAACCCCTTCATAAGTAAAAGTGTTCAGAGTTTTGTAAAGCTAAGCACAAGCAGCTTTCCAGAGGATGGCTGCTGTGAACAGCTTTCAAGGTTCTGATTACATAGTATAGTGAACACTCTATTTATTCAGTAATAAATCAGAGCAAAACATTCACAGAAAATCAAGGTACAGCATTCAGAATGTTACAGTTTATCACCAAAAATCAAAATACAGCATTCACCATGTTACAACTTGATGACTTAGCACTAAAATGGCCATGTAGTTTTCATCACAATGGTCAAGTAGTTTTGAACAAAAATACAGTTATTTAGTCAGTCAATCACTTAGTAACTCAATCATCCAATCATTCTTAAGGATGCTTGCCTCCTTAAGGGACACACAATACAAAAGTCAAAGTACTCCACCCCTAGGTCACAGTAAATCATAGTCTTCTCAATCAGTACATAGTATCTAAGGGAAGTCTTCTTTCAGCTTGACTTGAGGCTGGTTCTCAGCTTCCCTGGTTCCCCTTCCATGGTCCCAGCTCCTACCTGAATTCACTAAACTGTCACCTGGGTTCAAAGGCAGATAGCTCCTAGCTCCTTGTCCAGCTCTCCACGCAGTTCCTGTTCTACACTATAGTTCACAATGTCCAATCCACCTTAAATCCTTCACAGTCTCTATTCCTGGGAAGTCAAGACTTAACAAATCCACAAAGTACTGCCACCACAGTCATGCCTCCTTTGGCTAGCTGGCCCTCAGGAGTCTTCAGCAGCTTGACTGGCCCTTCAGAAGTGCTCAGCAACTCCAGCTGAACCTCAGAAGAAGCTCTACCACCACAAGTTTCCAGGAAATTCTGACTTTCACACATGAGGTTTTTCTTGCTCCTCCCTATTCAGCCCCTTCCTGTTATGTCAGCAACAGGGGTTCATACCTTCTGTTTCTTTAACAGAAGCTTACTTTGAAACTAGGTGCTAAGTACCTCCCAGCTTTCCAATACAAAAGGATCTTCAAATTTTATTACCATTACAAGTTTCTCCTTGAGGGCTGTGATACAAAATTCTAATTACTAACTCCAGTAATAACAAATTGGAGAATCTCAGAACCCACCCTTTCAAAGAAGGAGTTCCTGGGCAGAAGTTAATTCTGGAATGTAGCCTTCCATCTAGTGATGGGAGTTCAAGGTCAGAAGTAGCCTCTTGGAGAAAGATGAGAACCATGCACTTGGCCTCTTGAGATGGAAGCGTATCCAGGGATTAAAATGCAGAATATGGGAGAACTAATGATCTGGACTTTATATTCTGTTATTACTGAGTTATTCTGATAATGTAGGAAAGTGGGAAAGTGCCAAGATTATCTTCCATCTGAGTAGAGTCCAATTCATAAAGTACAATATGAGTCTACAGCAGCGGTTCTCAACCTGTGGGTTATGTTCAATTTGTAACAATGAAAATACATCCTGCATATCAGATATTTACATTATGATTCATAACAGTAGCAAAATTACAGTTATGAAGTAGCGACAAAAATAATTATATGGTTGGGGGTCACCACAACATGAGGAATTGTATTAAAGGGTCATGGCATTAGGAAGGTTGAGAACTATTTGTCTAGAGAATTGTATGTGTATCTGGGTAAAGTGAGACTTAAGAGAGTTCTGCTAGTAACTACCAAATTTATTTGCCTCTGGGGATCATAATATTATAATGTGGTCAATTGAGAAAGATAGACAGAGAGGGAAGCAGAGAGAAGAGGGAGAAAGAGATAGAGAGAGAGACAGAGAGACAGAGAGACAGAGAGAGAATTGTAATGTTTATAGTTTACTAAAATTACTGTTTTTGAATTGTCTGTACCCCAGCAAAACCATTGTAAACTTGAGTGCTGTTATTAGAACTGGTGAGTCCTTTGACCAACATAAGTGGGAACTTAAATATAATATCTATTCTGAGATTCTTCCAGAGTAAATCTTGGCATTCATCAAGCCAAAGATAGTGATTGGGGAGTAGGCAGCATCTGATATCCAACCTGGTTTGTGCAGCTCAAGGTTTGAAGTGTTGAGCCATGGGTTACATAAATATTTTCAAAAAGACAAGTACAGTGGAAGACCTAGCACTTCTTTTATGTAGGTAGGGTTGGTATCTCTTTAAGAAAATAGGGAGTTTGCTCTTTAGATAAGTGGTGAAAAACTCAAATAGAAATGAGGTCACTAAACTGAACATAAGGGTGTTTGTGTCTGCATATTGGCTTAGTTTTAAAATGTAATGCCATCAAAGTTTTATTGCATTTTTTTGTTAAGTATTTCCCAATTACATTTTAATCTGCTTTAGGCAGCACTCTGGAGAGTGGCCTAGGTGGAGTTTGACACCTCTGCTAGATCATTGTTGGTTTAACTTCCTTGCTGTCTTTGGGAAGTTGGTATTAGAACTTTTAGTCTAATTTCCCATAGCCTAGAAAGAAAGCCTTAGTAAATGCAGAGGGAGAGAGTATAGTTTTATCTCAATTGCATCCTTTTAAATCTTAAGTAAAATTGATTTTATTTCATTTTTTTTGTGGCCCACCAGTGTCTCACTGAATCCTACTATTATTTTTCCTCTTTCCTTTTCAAAGAAAAGACTAGTCTGTGTTACGCCTGGTTTAGACTATTTAGCATTTGTCAGTAAGGGTTGACTGATTACATTGACTTAGTATTTAAATGAATTGCTAAAGTGGGGTAAGGAAAGTATGGAAAAAGGGAGCTTTGGGTGATTTAGGCGATCAAATATAAGACACTGATATTTTGAGGCAGTTGTGTTTCTTGTGATATCTGGGGAGTTATGTCAGTGGGATGACTGACCTTGTAGGATTAGCACATTGAGTGTTTAAGTAACTTCGCAGAGATAGTAGAAGTATAGTAAGATTAAGCATTTCTTGCCTCTTATTAATGGTTTTAGAAAAGCTAGATTGCTAACACATGGAAGACAAAAATAAATTACCTTTATGTATTCAGTGATTAGAGGCAAAGTCAAATGAGCTTTTAATTTTCAAGGAGCATGCCTGGCAGAGAGAGGAGTAGCTTATGGATTTAGTAATTGTGTAGGTAAAAAATGGATAATCTAAATGGGGTAGGGACTGATGGGATAGATGCAAAACATGATTTATGACCCAGAGGTTTTGTTGTAGAATGAGTTAAATTTGCTAAAATTAGAGCTATAATGAAAGAGAATAGAGGGAGGAGTGAAGATGAGGATTGTGTGGGAAGAAAGTTTTGGTCCTATCTCATTATTAGTTCTCTGCCTCCTTCTGCCCACCCCCTTTTCTCCTTTTCCCTCTATAGTTTCCAGAGAATGACTTCTTTCCTAGGAGAGTCAGGGGGTGAATAATTTTTCATGATCAAGAACTTGTGAGATTGAAAAAGAATTTATATGACAAGCTAATGAATAATTAGACAATGGCTAATGAACAGGTGGTCTAAAGAAGATGACACAAAGTTTTTGTCAGTGGCAGAGTTCCATGACTTGGAGAAGTTAAAGAGTTCTTGCTTTTGTAAAATCATCTGAATCAATCTCAGAATCCAGATCCTTTGTCTCTTTTTAGGTGGCTAACATGGGAAATTCTACATATTTGGTTCCACAAAAATGAATTCCTTTTGTAATCTAGTTCCTTAATGGGGGACAGTATGGAAGGGGTGGTATCTTAAAAGAGGATTTTGATAGTCTGGAGTTATGCCTCTCTTTTTCCTCCTTTTTCCTTGTGACCAGCTTACTTTGATTGTAATGAAATCCTACCTTTTGGGCAGACACTCACCTGACTGACATCAGGCTTTGGTTAAAATCAAACCACGTCTGACTAGTTGAAATCTTAAGATGCTATATGTTACATACATACCTACATACCTACATATATATATATTTAAAATTTGCAAAAAGACCACAACTGTAAGACCAATATCAGTTTTATCTAATCTTCTCTGCCAGATTACCAAGCAAACCTGGACATATCACCTAGTGAATCTGGGGGGATAATGGGACAGCCTTAGCAGCTGTCTGGGTTATACAATGTGCACTCACTCTGGGGCTGATTCCTGACACACCTTTAAGGAAGCAGAGGGTGATTATAATGTTCCCTGTATAGGGAGCTTTGAGTATGGCTTTTGAAACATGAAATTGACAAAAAATGTGAATTGATGGTCAGCCTATAGTGGTATTAATAAAACTGTTTGGAGACATCAGGGACTGGAGAAGTAAGAGTTTTGTCCAACTCAAATTGAGGATACCATATTTCACTGTGTAATTGTCGCAGATTTTATGACAATTTTTTTTGCAAAAAAGTTGAGTGCCACCATTATGTGAAGCTTTTAAAAATTGTGCCGATATTACTTAAAAATCATTTATTACTAAATTGTCTCAAGATTAGGATGCATAGAATACTCATGAATATGTTAAAATTGGGAAGTTACAACACTTACCATATCATGTAACTTACTCACGGCAGCTTCTTCTACCTGTCTGCCAGCTCCCCTTGGAGCTCTTCATTGGGTTGAGTGACAGTAATCTAAACAAACCATGCAAGTCAACTTTCATAAATATACTGACAATGCCTATGCACTAAGAATTCTAGGCTTTTAGCTAATGATGAGCAAGACATAAATGGGTATTCATAGGCCACTGGTGAATATTGCTGCCCTGTTTACCTTTTAAGTGGCATGACAAGTAGACTTACACCATGCGACGATTACATGATGAAAGATTATAAACCAAATTTTGGAATGAGGATAAAAAAACACAGAGGGGAAATAAAACAGGGTGCAATGATTTTGCAGTGAAACATGGTATTCTGGAAAACTCTTACCTCACCTAGTTGTTCCTCTACCTTGCTCGGAGCCACTCAAGTCTTTGTTTCTATATTTGAGGCTCAGGTTGCTTTAATGCAGGTGGTTGTTTATTGTTCAGTTATTTCAGTTGTGTCTGACTCTTTGTGACCCCATTTGGAATCTTCTTGACAGAGATACTAGAGTGATTTGCCATTGCCTTCCCCAGCTCTTTTAACAGATGTGGAAACTGAGGTGAACAGGGGTAAGTGATTTGCCCAGGGTCACACAACTAGTAAGAGTCTGAGATTGGATTTGAACTCAGAAAACTCAAGTTTTCCTCACTCCAGGTTTGGAGTTCTATCTACTGTGCCATGTAGCTCCCCAGGCAAGTTATAGTGGGGGGAAATGAAAAGTGTAAAAAGTTGAAGAAGCGTTAGAAAAGTTGTCTTCAAAGAAATGTATATCTTGGGGTGGGGAGCTGGGCCTATCATTTAGTAAGACTGAGGGATAACCAATGGACATCCCAGGACTCTACTGTGATTCTTTGAATATTATTAGAGCTTGAGGAAGACTATTAGCACACTGGGTGGACACTCTATAGTAAATTTATGAGAAGACACTGACAAAAGTCACACAGGATGGGTAGCCATAGCTGGACTTTCATCTGTATTGTTAGAAAAGGTACCTACAAAAAAAAGAAAAGAAAAGGTACTTACAGTGATAGGATCAGGGATCCATTAGATTAAATTTCATTTTGTTAGGTCCAACCCACTATTGCAAGGAATTGAATCCTTTTAGGATCCAAATTCTATAATACAATATATTGACTTTCTATTCCAGCTTTGTGTAACTACAGATTTGATAACCATGCCATCTATGACTTCATTCAAGTCATTAATAAACATGTTGAACAGAATAAGGCAAAGGACAGATTCCTAGGTGCTATGGCCAGCACAATCTGGGCCTAGCTACCAGCTGAGGAAAACAAAGAGAAAGTGAGAGAAAGCTTCCAGCTGAATAAAGGAAAGAGACAGAGAGATGGGGATGTATTTCATAGTCTGTTTATTGCAGAGCTATTCTATACCAACCCAAGGATACAAAAAAATCATAGAGCTGATATTCCTTATTGCAGGGGTGAATATGTGACTTGGGTCTTGCCTTTCCCCTACCTCAGCCCAGGGCTAATCACTCTTTAAGATCTTTATCCTAGAACCACCTCTGGAGGCACAACAAACCAGGAGTCCCAATCAGGACTTGCAAATTAACTTTCAGTACTTTCTTTTGATATTCACGAAACCAATGAGAGCATCCACCCAACAAGATTATACTTTCCTTGCATATCTGCCTAATGACCTTGTAGAACTGGGGAGCTAGTGTGCCAAGACCCCAGAAAGTCTTGGCCCACAACACCTAGAGCGGTCCAGTACAGATCTACTTCTAGACATTTATCCATTCATAAATCACCATTAGGACTATAAACCTACAGGATTATATATGTAGATCTGGAAGGGATTTAGGGACCAGTTAGTCCAATCCCCTCATTTTATAGATGAGGAAACTGATGTTAAATGCCTTGCCCAGAGTCATATAGGTACTAAGTGGCAGAGACAGGACTTGAACCCAGACCCTCTGACCCCAATTCCAGCGTTCCTTACACTGGAACTATGCACTGTCTGCTGGACCCTTTTCCTTGGAGGTGTTGGAAATGCCTATTTGGGTATCTCAGAGTCAACATATCTAAAATGAACTTCATTATCTTCCCTGCAAAACCCTCCCCTTTTCCTAATTTTCTGGGATAACAGCATCCTTCCAGTCACACAGCTTTGCAACTTCAGAGTCATTGTCTCTTCACTCTTTCTCATCTCTCCTGGGTTCAATCATATGTCAAGACCTGCTGATTCTACCAGCACATCTCTCATTTCCCTCCACTCCACTCACAGCCACTCCACTAGTTCAAGTCTTTATCTCCTTCCACTGGTACTATTTCAATAGCCTTCTAATTGATCTCTCTACCTTCAATTCTTTCATTCTTCAACCCCTCTGCAGACAGATTGACATTCATAAAGCTTATGTCATTCATCCATGTTCAAGAAGTTCCAGTGGTTCTCTTAGCAGCAGATACAAACTTCTTTGTTAGGGGCAATTGGTTTATAGAAAGCTGGGCCTAGAATCAGGAAGGCACAGGTACAACTCTGGCCTGAGAAACCAGCTGTATGACTCTGAACAAGTCCCTTAACATCTCTGTGCCTCAGTTTCTCTTCCTTAAAATGGGCACAATAATAGCATCTGTCTCAGGATTGTTGTGAAGATTGAATGAGATATTTGTAAGAAGTGCTTAGCACAACATCTGTCCCTTCCCACTCTGTTTGGTATTTAAAGTCCATCACACACTATCTGAGTCCTGCACAATTCTCCAGACCAATCTAAATACCCTTCTATACCCCTTTCTACTTATTCTCTCATCCTCCTCCCTAAAATTCAGCCATAAAATCATAGGACTGGGAGAACTAACTTCCTCTAGTGCCTTCAATTTTGCCTCTTATGTGAACACATTTGAAAATGAAACATCTATACCTTGGGTATAAACTCCTCCTTTCCCAAACTTGCTGCTTTATTCCAAATGCAATTCATCTTTTAATTCTTCTCTACTCCCAAAGCTAGGTGGAAGGCAGGGCTGCCCCTTGAAAGAGCAGAAGTATAGTTAATTCTGAAACTCTTTGGGTTGATGTTCTTTTAGCTTTCTGGCTTTTTCCCTGCAAAATTGTTTGCTAGTTGTTAATTCATTCTCATTATCCCATACCTTCTACCATTAAAAATTTTTTTTCTAAAATTTTATTTTAGACTCAAATGCCAGAACACAAAGAATAGAAAAAAGAAACAAAACCATATCATAAACTTAAATATTGGAACTTAAATACAAAGTTAGAAAGAAATAAAAGCATGTCATGTGCATAGCAGAACATGAGAGGATTCAAAATAGGTAACAATGAATTTTCATTTCAAGAAACCCTATATGATAAATAATACTCATTGTGTTGAGAACTGTCCACCTTTTCTTTGTTTCCTTGTGAGTTTTCTTTTGTTCTCTGCTGTGTACATTTTTACTTTGTTCTTTTTTTTACCCTCCCCCTAATCCTTCTCCCTGCCACAATAAAGTGTAGATACATTTCCCTATAACTATAAATATATACATACCCTCTCCCACCCCGAGAAGGTTACAATAAAGTTTAGATATGTTTCTCCATAGCTATAGATATGTACACATATATAGACATATACATTCCCAATCCTATTCTACTCCTGATCTTTGTTTTTACATGCATGTATATCTTTTGTTTCCTATCCCTCTTGCCTCCTCTACTTTATTTTTACCCACTACCTTGCCCTTCTATGACTTGCCTATGCCCTCCAAGGATTCTTCCCCTATCCTCCCATTCCCATAAATCTAAATATCCTTGTATACACCTTTTTACTTATTCCCTCTAAAGATCCCTCCCTTGTCCTCTCTCCCTCCCCATGCCCCTACTATTTTATTTCCTCTGAATTTAGAAGACTTCTATACTCTTTTAAATACATATGTATTGTTCCCTCTTACATCCATTCCTAATAAAAGTAGGTTACCAGAGCTACCAGTCCTTCTCCCTCATCTAATTTTTCTGTATCAGTTCTTCCTCTTGTACCTCATTTGTATAAAATAATTACACTTTTTAGCTGTTCCTAAATGGTTTTTCTTTTTAAATTAATATCATGGCCAGGTTTTCCCCAATCTTTCTTATGAACTACCCAATTATTAATAAGAATCTTAGACATAAATTTTGCATTTTTCATGTACAAAAAGTAAACAGTCTGTCCTTATGGATCCCTTATAATCAGTCTTTGTTATGTACCTTATATTTATATTGATGCTTGTATGTCAAATTGTCTACTAAGTTCAGGATTTTTTTAAAACAAAGTCTTGAAGATCTGAGTTTCTCAAATGTCCTTTTTTTTGTTTGTTTAAGATAATAGTTAACTTTGCATGGTATAATATTTTTGGCCAGAGTCCCAGTTCTTTTCCTCTTCTATTTACTGTGTTTCAAGACCTATGGTCCTTTAATATTTCTGTTGCTAGGTCTTGTGTAATTCTGATTGTGTCACCATCATATTTAAATTGTTTTAATCTTGATGCTTTTAATATTTTTTCCTTGCACTGGAGATTTTGGAATTTGACTATAAAATTTGTATGAGTTTTCATCATAGGATCTCTTTTAAGTGGTGATTGATGAATTTTTTCTGTTTCTACTTTCCTCCCTTGTTCTAATGCTTCCAGACAATTTTATTTAATTATTTCCTTTACTATTGTATCAAGATTATTTTTTTTATCATAACTTTGTTAGTCCAATTATTTTTATATTTTCTCTTCTTGATCTATTCTCCAAATGTATTGTTTTTCTTATAAGATGTTTTACTTTCTATTTTTTTCATTATTCATATTTTGTTTAATCATTTCTTGATCTCTTATAATTTCACTGGCTTCACTTTGCCCAATTCTAAATTTCAAGGTGTCATTTTCTTCCTTAAGATTGTGGATCTCCTTTTCTAGTTGGTTTACTTTCCTTTCATACCCTTCTTGTTTTTCTTGGATTATTCTTATTTTCTTTTTTAGTTTTTCCTCCATCTCTGTCATTTGATTTTTAAGGTCTTATATAAATTCTTTTTGGGCAGGTGACCATTTGACATTACTATTTGGGGGTTTCTTTACTTCAATTTCCTCCTCTGAAGATGAATCCTGGTCATCTGTATTACCATAATAGGTTTCTATAATTGGATTATTTCTCCTTTGCCTGTACATTTTTTTTCCCCCAGTGACTATAACTTAGTTATTTGTACTCACTTCTAGTCCAGGAGTATGGGAAATTGTTCCTCTTGCCCCAGATCTTCAGTTCTCCCCTCTAGCCTGAACCTAAAGTCAAACCTCCAGCTTGTTCTAAGTAGCCCCAGCCAGGGTCTTTCTGCCCCACTGCTTCTGCACCCACTGGGTGTGTGCTAGTTCCTTCTCTGCCCTACCACCTCACAGCACAGCTGGGTCTGGTGTTACTGTTCAGCAGAAGTTCCCTTGATCTCCCTGGGCTCAAATGCCCACCTCCCCTCACTATCATTGGGAGTAAAAGTTCTAGTGGCTGGGGCCTAGGGAGTCTCTCCAACCAATTAATCCCAGGGTTTGCACTTACTGTTAAAAGGGAACCTACCCTGGAGGTGTTTATTCTTCACAGGGACCAAATCTAGTCCTGGAATTTTTCTTCTAATCTTCTTAAGTTGTCCAGGAGGACCCTGGTTATGCATGAGTTATTTATCTCAACCCACACTTTGTTATCCCTAAGGTGCTATTTTAACTCTTTTGTGGGGGAAGATCTTGAGAGCTTGGAATGTTCTGACCTACTCTGACATCTTCCCAGAATCTTTTCCCCCTCTAACATTTTCTAATGGGGTACTAGGTAATGAGTACAAATTCAGAACCTCACTGTTATAATACTAAGAAGCTGGTAGGAAACTGGTTTTTCACATTTCTGTTACCCAACACTATCTATTACAGTTTCCAAAGATACTTAATTTTCTTTCAAATACATCATAGGATCATAGATCTGGGGCTGGAAGAGACCTCAAAGGACATTTTATAGATAAGAAAAGTAAGACCTAGACTGGCTAAGGGACCTGTCCACATCACACAGGTTGCAAATGGCAGAACCAGGATTTGAAGACTATCTCCTGATTCAAGTAGTATTCTTTCTAGTGCACCATGTTACTGTTTTGTCCAACTTCAATATTTGTATCAGAAATTGAGATAATTAGAGATCAAATATAAAAGAGACAGTGTTTTAATTTTGAATTAATTAGATAGTGTAGTGTGAACACCATACTTGGAATCAAGAGGACCTGAGTTCAAATTCTGTCTCAAACATTATTACCTCTGAGACATTGGGCACATCATTTAACATCTCCATGCCTCAGGTTCCTTATCCTTATTCTATCCTATAATATATTGTGCCTACCTCAGGATAGTTGTGAGGCTCAAATGAGCTAATGTATGTAAAATACTTTCCAAATCTAAAAATTCTATTTAAATGCTAGCCATTATTAATTTTTTGTCATAAGATTGACCTGTCAGAATTATGTATGTTTTTTGTGTGTTTTTTTTAAATGTTAGGTTTCTTTTTCTTCTCTGGAGGCATGGGACAGTTATTAATGATCAATTTCATTATCAGTTTTTCTGATACATATGCATTTGTTTCAAGAGGAAGGAAATTAACATAACTTAATAGGGAGGCTGCCTGGCATAACAATATATTAACAAGTATTTTTAAAGTAACTACTATGTATAACATATGGCTAAGTTTTGAGGATTTAAGAATGGAACAATCCCTACTCACAATGAGCTTTTATTCTAATGGGGGAGGGGAGCAGACAAGAAGTACATATAAAAATATACAGCAAAAATATAATGTTAATAAATACAAAATATATACAAAATAGTAAATGTAGAAAGTTTGGGAAGAAGGACATTAACTGTTGAGAGAATCATGAAAAACTTCATGGAGAAAATGGTGGTGGAGCTGTATCTCAAAGGAATTCTATGAGGTAGAAGGAAGGAGTGAGGAGGAAGGGAATTCCAGGAATGAAGGATAACCAATGCAAGGGCAGAAAGATGATAGATGAAATGTCAGGTGTGAGGAACAGAGAGGTGGCCAGTTTGGCAGGATGGAAGAGAATGACAGGAGGAATAATGCCTAATAATTCTTGAAATCTAAGTTGGGACCATTGTGTATAGAGCTTTGAAAGCTAAGCAGAGGACTTTATATGATAGCCTAGCGATAATGGGAAGCCAGAGTTGATTGAGTAGAAGTCATTTGATCAGATCTGTGCTTAAGGAAAATTACTTTGACAACAGTGTGTAGGACAGAGAAATTTGATAGTGGGAGACCAATGAGGAAGCTTGTTGCAATAATTTAGGGAAGGGGCAATTATGAGGGCCTGAACTAAGATTGTCATTGTGTGAGTGGGGAGAGGAGATTAAATGGGAGAGAGGTTATGAAGGTAGAAATGATAAGATCTGGCAACTGGTTGTATATGTGAAGTTAGGGAGAGTGAGGAATAATGCCCAGATCATGAACCTGGGAGACGGGAAGGATGGAGATGTCATGGACAGAAAGGAGAATCTGAAAGAGGGAATGAGAGAGAGAAAGACAGTGAGTTCAGTTTTAGACGTATTAAGCTTAAGGTGCTTCTGGAATGTGCAGCTTGAAATGTCCAATTGACACTAAGTAATGTGGAATTGAAGCTTGGGGAGAAATGGACTGGATTTATTGATCTGGGAGTCATGTGCATAAAGATGATAGTTAAATACATGAAATTGGATGAGGTTACTAAGAGAGCATTATATAGAGAAAAGTGAAGTGACAGAATCTTTGTGGAACACTCATAATTAAAGCTTGTGTATAGATGACAGTAAACCAGCAAAGGCAACTGAGAAGTGATCAAACAGGTAGCAGATGAACCAGGAGAAATTGGTGTTTCCAGAGGGGAGATGGTGGTAGGTGGTCAACAGCTGGATAGATTTTTTAAAAAATCTACACCAGAGTGGGCAATTAAGAGATCTTTGGTAAATTTGGGGATAGATTTAGTTAAGTGAGGTTGTAAGCCAGATTGCAAAAGTTTGAGAAGAGGAGGAGTAGAGGCAGTAAGTATAGACAACACTTTCAAGGAGTTTGGTTGAGAAAGGAAAAAGAGATATGATAGAAAGGTTTGAGATCAGAATACTTCTACTTCTAGTTAAGTACTAGTTTTGCCATTTATTACTTTGAACAAGTCACAGAAATTTACAGAGTCTGAGTTTTCCTATCTGTAAAATGGGATGACCTTACTTGCATTGTCTCTTACACAGGTTCCTTTTGAGAATTAAATGAGACAACACACATACAGCACCTGGCAAGTATAAAACTTTATATAGAACTGTGAACTACATTTTAAATAAGGATAGGAGTTAGTTTCATTGTTGAAAAAAGTTACTACTTTACCCTTTAGGTGGCTAATTGGAGTTAGTAATCTATTCTGAAGGAAATTTTGCCCCTAGCTTATTTGGAAGGAATTCAGTATGGAGTAATTAGGTTGCAGATTAAGCAAGGAGAAGAATCAAGAAGATGAGAAGGACAGTTTATGATGATTCGATTAATGGATAGAAATTTAGTTCAATAAGAGCTAAATTAGAATAGTTTAACATATGTCTCCGTATAAAATATTATTTAAGGAAAATATAATGCCGGGAGGAAAATGCAATTCTGCTCTGTACTTTTGTCCTAATATTTTACTAGATCGATTTTGGCAGGTACCAAAATGGGGCCATTTCTGGAAAATATATATACATATATAAATGGAGAAAGGGTGATATATGTATGTGTATATGTACATATGTATAACATATATAGCCAGACTTTTTTAAAAACTCCATTCTGATGTAGTATTTTTTGTAATGAAAAAATAAGAGCTCATCACAAAAAAAGACATTTAAAAGCTATTTCTTTGATGTTTAGGGAACTAAAAATAAGAAAAGATAAAAGTAAAATTTCAACAGCATAGAAAGATGAAAGGTTTCCTTTTGCCTTTCTTTGGTGTGTGATTTCTTTGCCATGACTTACTTATTTTCAGTGTTACTATTATTATTTTCCTTTCTTTAAACCACTTTTTAAAGTGTAAAATATCTTTAATGTCTTATTGCAGTAAATAGCAAGCTAGCAGCAGCAGCTCAGATTTAGGGTCGATGTGAAGGCGAAGGAGCAGAGGTTAGAATGTTGGGACTGGGGTTGGCTAGCCGTGTGAGGAGGGGGAGAGAGAGAGGTGCTGGGAAAGAGACCGCAGTGACACTGCCCTCCCCGGGCTGGTTGAAGCATCTCACTGGTGACGGGTTTGAAAGCACGTGGCTACGTCATGGAAAGCCAGTCTTTTCAATGCAAACTTCAACTCCTCCTCCTCCTCCCTCTAATGCCTGTAACTCACATCCAAGGCTGGGAGAGAAATCCAGAGGGGAGATTTTCCTCATGCACACCGTTGCTGGAAGCAGGGAGAGTGAGAAGAAGGAGGAAGGGGGTCTGCCTTTCTCTCCACCTACTACAAGATTGCTAAGGGGAGGGGGACCTAGATTTGCATCTTTTCTACGAGGTGATTGAGAACTGCAGGTTCAGTCAGATTATACAGATCACTGGGAATTTATTGTAAAAAAAATCGACACTTTCAGAGGGAAATCTATATCTTCATCTATCAGACTTGATTCCGGAGGTGGTATTGGTGTGTGAGTGTGTGTGGTGTTTTTTCTTTTTTTTCTTTTCTTTTTTTTTTTTTTTTCTTTTCCTTTCTCCTAGGGGCTACACAATGGCAGTCTTCTTTCAGTAAGATGATTCCTGCTTTGGCTTCTGCAGATCCTCCCATCTCATAGCGATCAAGTAAAAGGCTATGGTTTTCTCTTTGGGGATCTTTTGTGCATTACTGTTCTCCCTGATTAGTTTTTGGCCTCAGTTGGGATTTCTTTGCCTTTTTGTTTGGCTTCATGCTGAAAAGGATTTTTCACCCCCCACCCTTTTGGTAATAATCCAGTGTTGATTTAGGGGGATAAATCATTCATCCTGGACGAAAAAACATTCATTGAGAAGTCTCAAAGAAATATACCACGTGAGGGGAAAAAACTGGGAGAAGATCGAAATATTATCGTTTTTCCTATGGTAAAACTGGTGCCCCTCTTCAGGAGAACTGATCTCAAATTATTATTATGCAACCACAAGGATCTCTTCTTTCTCAGGGTGTCTAAGCTGCTGGATTGCTTTTCGCCCAAATCAATGTGGTTTCTTTGGAACATTTTCAGCAAAGGAACGCATATGCTGCAGTGTCTTTGTGGCAAGAGTCTTAAGAAAAACAAGAACCCAACTGGTAAGCAAAACATGCATAATGTTGTGTTTTCCCTCATAATAACCTGTCTGTTGCTCATAGAGCTAGCTCTGCAATTCTACTGAGAGGGAAGGAAGGGAAAAGATAAAGAAGCCAGGACCGGCCGTTGCATGTAGAGGTGTTATATGAATAAACAGCTGGATTAGCTTCAGCGAATATGAAAACCATTATCAGCATCTCTTGGCTGTGGCACATCTCATCAACTGAGGGGAGAAAACTTTAGCATTTTTTATATAATTCGTGTTTTGATGGAATATTGAAGTGATATGCTCTAGCGGTTTTCCCTTAGGTAGCTGAAGCTTCGGTAGTTATAAAGAAGAATGGGGTGTGTGTGTGGGGGTTCTCTTTACTTATCAGACTGCCCTCCCTGTGGGTTCAGTGACATAGGGCTCAGGAGCTGAGATCCTGTACAATACTTTCTGATTAGCTTGCAGAATATTCGTCACACGGATCACCTTTACCAAAGTAAAATCAGGCCTTATCCCTCCCTCTCTCACATCCCACCTCCTACCACCATCAGCCCCCGCCTCCCTCTCCCCCACTAGCTCACAGTGCCGGTGGATTAACTCATTCCGCCGTCTGCCAGTGACACATCATGCCACAAGGATACTTTCCCAGTGCTGATGCCTGGAGGGAAACCAAGTCCAAGTAGACACATTGTGCCCAGCAGCATTTTGTTACTGCACGCTGGGGGGCTGGGGAGGAGAGAGTTGTTATTGTTTTGCTTTAAACCCGCCTGGGTGCTTTGCTGCCTGGATGGGCTGGGATGTGGGTCTGGGCTGTATAGCGTGATGGTTGGTGATCATGCGCCTCAGTTCAAATGGGCTCCAACGAGGAAACTTGCAGTACATTACATAAGAAATGCAAATGCAGGTGTTTAGGGGAGTCAGATCCCACGGGTTCACTTTCTCCCTAGATCAGTTTGGGGCGTTCTGGGGCGGCCGCGTAGTTGTGGGCAAGCAACAACGGGGAGGGAGGAAGGGAGGAGGAGGAGGAGAAGGAAAAGGACTGGGTGGCGGCGGTGGTGGCGGCAGCAGCGGGAGCCAAGTCTGGGCACTGTACCTCACAGCTGCCTTTCAGGGAAATAGCACCACACACATCCCAAAACAGCTCTGTGCCCCATAGTTCCCACGACTTGGTTTGCCGCAAGCATCGCTGCGTTGAGAGGGAACCTTGGAGAGTGTGCGTGTGGGTCTGTTTGCGTGTACGGAGGGGAGCGTGGGGCTGTGTGTGTGTGTGTGTGTGTGTGTGTGTGTGTGTGTGTGTACGAGTGTGAGTGTGGGCTCTCTGTCCTGCAGTGGCAGCTTCGGCGCTGGAGGCTCCTGACGCTGGCACTGCAGTGTAGTAGATCATAGGCTCTCCGCTGCCTTTCTGACACCCCAACATCAACAAGAGGCAGCACCAGCAGCCAGAACCCCCATCTGCTCTGGCAGCAAGTGGCTGCTGTTTCCCAGCCCCCAGAGAATTGGTAATGGAATGAAGCTGGACTGGGCTCCAAGGGGGATGCTGCTGCTTTCTGGTAGAAGCGGGAGGGAAGGAGGTGGAGGTGTGGGTGGGCGGGGGGAATAACTCTCCACCTACCCTCTTCTCCCTTTGCGGCCACCACTTCTGCACCAAAAAAGCGAGAAGAGTTTTTAGACTATCGGAGAGGGCAGATCATCCCGTGCTCAAGAAGGGAACGCATCATCATGGTCTGGAAAGAAAAGGACTGTGGTTAAGATTAGTGCTGAGGCTTTGGGAAGGAGCTACTGATTACTCTTAATTTCTGTACTGCAGTGAGGAAGTCTTTTTCTCCTCCACTCTACACTGTTTCCTCTCCCCTCCTTTCTTTTTCTTCTACTGCTCCCTTTCCTTTCTCTCTATCCATCTTTCCCTTTTCTCTGCTTCCACTTTCCTGTTTCCTGCCCCTTCCCTTTCTTGTTGCCTCCCCTCCCAAAGAATAGGAAACTTTGAAATTATGCACCATCCTGAGAGATTCAAGGTGGAAAGACAATTGTCAGCTCCCCCAACTGCATTTCTGAATCAGCTATAAAGAACACCCCACCCCCAGTAGCAAGTGTAACAAAGTCAAATACATTGGTTGGACAAACCAAATAGGATTCCACATAAACACTTCCCAAGTTGACTGAAAGGTGTGTGTGTATGTGTCTCTCTCTCTGTGTGTATGTGTGTCTATCTGATTAAGAAAAATCCAAAGCCTGATGATGAAAAGAAGAATTTTGTTCAGCTAGGACCCTAGCTCCAGATAGAAACGTTTATTTTTTTTAGGTAATTTAGGTCCTGTTAAGAAGGAAGGTTTGTAAAGGTTGTTTCTCCACTGGTTAGTTTGCTTAGGGTCCTTGAAGCCAGGCTGGCTGATACTAGAAGAGAGTAAACATTCATTTTAAAGTAAAACAGTTTCTTTGCTGACTTTTATTATTTTCATAAACAATTTTACTGGAAACACTTTCCCATAGACACAATTCTTTCATACTTCTCCCCATCCCACCCAGCTCTATCTCTTGAAGAAAGTAGGTACTTAACTGTTGTCATTTTGGAAGGTATCAAACAAATGATAAATCACTTTTGCAGTAATTTATTTTGTAGCTTATGAATATTAAAACAGTTATGTGTGAAGGGTTGATTCAAAGTATGGTCAACATCACCAAGTATTCTAATATGATGAATGAGTAATGACTTGATTACAGTCTAAACTAGGGACTCAAAATGTTTTTGTTGATCATTGCTATGACATGCTTTTTCACCTTCTCAAAAGTTCTTTCTTATTCTTCTCAGTCTCAAGTTATATCATTCTTCAGTTCTTTTCAATTACCACATGATAAATTTCATTATCCATTTTCTATTAAGTCTAAAATGAGTTGCAGGTTTCTGACCCCAAGAAAGTACTCCAGCAAAAAAGTTAATTGATTTAAGTAAAATAAAACAGAGACCTATATCCTCTTAGCAAGTAAAGCCAAAAGAAACAGACTGACCACTATCATGCTATTTTATATTTAAAAGGAGAACAATTACATTAAAGTTTTAATGAAGCTAAGCAGAATGCTGCCAAATAGTATTACTGCATCAGGAAATTTGATATAAAGTTCTTCTTATGACTTCATGATGGAGAGATAACATTAAATAAAATCTTATTTCCCAGCCTTTGGTTTGCTTCCATACTTTTGGTCAATTAAATTCCCTGGTTCTTGATTTACTTTGTTAAAACTTGCAATAAGTTTAGGGTTCTTAAGACCAATGCTGGAATATTATTGCCACACACCTAGAAAAAAGGAGTTATTATCTGATAATAAAAACATTGAATTTAAGGTGAGAAATTTGTAGCCATTGGTTTTTTGGTAGGAATCAGTCTAAATGACAGTTTTAATTAAATATCCTTTTTATTTTCACGTGATATAAATATCTTAGATTTGAATATATTTCATAATAAATATTTATCATAAGATTATGAATATTTAAATCTTATTTGCTTTCTCTTGTTGCATAAAAGAAAACTACAGCTGAAGAGATCATTTGGCATCTATATGATAAACAATTGAACATCTGCAAATTAGATTAATTCTAATGAGGTATATATTTTTAAATGTCCCCCTTTATCCTCAAATCATTCTTTAGTTAAGGATAAACTTAGCTTTAAGTTTCACAAGATAAGTCATATGTAGTCACTGAATTTTAAGCAAATGCTCTAAAGGACTACTGAGGCTAAGCCCCTTTTTGTCCACTGAGTCTGTTTCTTAGAAGCCAGTAATCATGTTTTGCACTAACATAGTAGATTGATTAAATTTGTTATGTAGGTCACAACTCCGAGTAAAGAACTCTGAGGAAATGAATAAACAGTTGAAAAAAGAAAGATAGACCACGAAAGTAAGTATTTAAATAATATCATTGACATCCATATTGACATTGAATGTAAAAAACCAAAACCCAAACACCAAACCAGGGGACAGTAAGGAGGTCTGATAGGCTTCTGAAACAATAAAACTAGTATTTGAAGTGGCTTCTGAGTGAAAAAGATAAACAAAAACACTATTTTAACAATACTCAGGAAAGATTTCTCTTGGGAGAGAAGTAGGAAGTACTTGTCCTGGTTGGAGCTCAGAAAAATACAAGTAGACCTTTATTTCTCTTGTGCTGTCTGCCTTTTCTCTCTATCATGTTAATTCAAATAAAGTGGGCCTGTGCAACCATCACTTCCTGTTTCCTTTGCTATCAGTGGAGAGTAATAATACCCTGACTTCAGCATGTACCTCACTCTTCAATCTGAACTGCCTTGGGTAAAAGAAACACCTGTTCTTCAGCTCATTTTGAAGTTCTTTGTAAAATCTACTGGTGTTTCATCCAGGGTTGCTACATTTTGAATGCATTTACCAATTATGCAAATAAGAAGGGGGTAGAAGGTAAGGTTTAGGGCTTTTCAGTACCTTATTTCTTTAGCATTCCCATAAACCATGGCTTCTTATAGAATCAGACTAAGATAAAAAACCCAAACTTCTCTAACTACAGAGAATTTAGATTGATCAAATGCAGATTGTCTGTGTGAAAATCGTCATGCTGAAGATTTGCCAGCAGGCCCCAAACTTTATCCTCAGGACTGAGTTACAGAAATACCAATTGTCACAGAGGAGTTCCAACTTGGGTCCCAAAGGAACCTTAAAAACATAATTGAGGGTTAAATTACAATCGGGCCAGTTTCCCAGGAAAGTGAATTTCTTATATTTAAAATTAAAATGAACAAGTGTGGGATTCAAGGAATGATAATAAAGGTTTAGTTTTAGCAATGAAGATGGTTTTGACCATATCAGTATCTTGCCTGATTCATCTTAGAACATATTTATAATTGAGAAAGTTTGCTCAAATAATGCATTGCTTTCACAACATGCTGAAGCTAACTGGGCTGTTTCATGTTTTCACACCAAATCATTCTCTTACAAATTTTCAAATAAAGTCTTCCAAGTTTTAGCAACTTATTTAAAAAGTGAACCCTTTCAGAAAGCTTCTTTGTACTTTCAGTAACAAATACAGCACTGTTTCACGATTTTCTATTAGTACCATATTTTACTTGAACAGAATCATTACTTTCTACCTTTGTAGATACCTCAAAACTGGAGTATTTTATTCACAGTGATTTCTTATAGTAAAAGCATAAACCATTCAGGTGTTTGAACAGTTATATATGAAAGGAAGTGTGTTGTTATGGAAAGAACAATGGATTTGGAAATCTGAGAGAAAGGTTCAAGTCCCTGTTGTGACATGCATTATCTCTGTGGTTAGTGGTAGGCCACTTTGTAAGTTTTAATTTCCTCATCTGTAAATGGGGATGATAATACCTATACTACCTACTTCATAGGATTGTTATCAGAAATATGTTCTTTCTGTAAACATTAAAGTTCAACATACTTTGAATAAGAGGAATTCCATTATTAAATCTTCCAAGTTGTTGGATTATGTTCACTTCTTTAGCAAACACACCAAATCCAAGTTAACCCCCTCATTCAGGACAGAATAGGGGTTCTGTTACCCTGACACATCCAACTCACTAAAGAGGCTTTGTGATTTTAGTCAAGAGTTCAGTTTTTATTTGAAATCTTGAGTTTGATTGTACAAAAGGTTGGAGCCAAGACATGTGTATAGACACATGGTAAAGTATATCTTCCTATGGGATTTCCAGGTTCTTTTATATATGACATTGTAGCAATATGATCTTGCTTTTTAAAGCGAACAACAAAGTTCTGATGTTTGTGGCTGTATGATGCTAGCAGCAGGAGGGTGATCCTCTGCTTTGGTAAAGGAAGATGTTTACCCCAGTCTTCGATATCTGGGATGTTGTATTTCTAAGACACTCCCAGATATGAGAAAATGTACATCTATTTTATAATAATAATAGGTACCATTTATATAGTATTCTAAGGTTTACAATGAATTAGATAAATATCTCAATTGTTCCTTATAACAACCCTGGAAGGTTAAATTCTATTATTATCCCCATTTTACAGTTGAGTCAACTGAGGCAGACAGGTTATGTGACTTGTGGTTCACATAGCTAGTAAATGTCTGAAGTTGGATTTGAACTCATGTCTTTCTGACCCTATGAAGGAAGGACACTCTACAAACCACCTTGCTGGCAGGTATATTGAACTGTTTTCTTATGGTATCTACCAGCACTATCCATCCATTTGACAAATATTTATGCTATGTGCTCACTTTTTTTCATTAGATGGTGAAAAGTTGTGTGTTTTTCTCAGTTCTGTGAATTTTAGGACTGTAACTAGTATAACCTTCATGTTTACGTCAGGGTATCATGAAAGTAGCATGTATTTTACTTTTATTAGTTCTTTCAGTACTCGGTTATTTGTAGGCACAAGAAGTTTTTGGCTGTCCAATGGAATATAGTTTGAAAAATCATTCTGAGTACTGAAAGTTCTAATTCTAATCTTTTTTTCAACTATAGAACCTATTAATTGTTGATCTTTTATTGTATCTTTCATTTTATATGATTGAATTCAATTCAAGAAATATTTATTAAGTACTTATTATGAACAACTATCTCTGCTAAGCTCTGGAGATACAAAGATGAGACAAGATCTTTCTCCTCATCTCTCCTGGTTTCCCTTCGAGATTTAGTTCAAATCTCACCTTTTGCAAGAAGCCTTTCTCAATCTGTCCTTACTACTAGTACCTTCCCTGGGAGATTACCTGCAATTTTCTCTGTATATATTTTCTATGAACATAATTGTTTGCATCTTGACTCCCTCATTAGACTGTGTTTTTGCCTTTGTATCTTTGTGTCCTTACACTTAACCTCTCATATAGAAAGTACTTAATAAATGCTTCCTGATGATGATAGCACAATCTTTGTCCTTAAGTAGCCCAAAGCCTACTGTGGAAGATAAGACTGGGAAATAACACTAATAATTATAATATAACTTAGAATATGGTAAGTGTATAGAACAGTTAATTGTTAAGTATTCACAATGTGCCAGGCACTGGCCTAAGTGCTAAGGATATAAATAAAGGCAACTCAGGGAGCTCACAGTCTAAGGGGTGGGAAGGGATGCCATGCAAACACCTAGGTACAAATGTGAGCAGGGCAAAGAGGGTAGTAATATGAGAGGTTTTAGAAGGGAGAGACCACATGGAGCTCAGAGATTAGGGAAACCTTCATGGAGGTGAGGATATTTGAACTGAGTTTGCAAAGAAGTCAAAGACTTTAACAGGAAAATTGTAAGGGGAGACTGTTTTAGTCTGAACAAAGTACGAACAAAGGGGTGATGATGAGGACAGGAACAGACTGGGGAAGGGCAAATGGCTTTATTTGGCTGGTATAGGGAGCAGAAATATGTGAGGAGCAGAAGTATGTGACAATGTTGGATAAGTGGAGGAAGATTTGTTGAGGGCCCCGGAGGTCAGCCTAAAGAATTATCTAGTAGGTAATAAGAAAACATTGACGGCTTTTGAGCGGACAGAGTAGTGTGGTCTACTAGTAGATCTAGTAGAGTGGTCTGCTAGAAAAATGAGTTAGGGTGCCACCAAAGTAAGGGGTAGTTTGGAGAGGGGATAGGCTGTGGGCAAGAAGACAGTTTAGGAAGCCATTCCATAGTTTAGGTGAGAGGTAATGAGAGTGGGAATGGAAAGGGGGCAGTAGAAAGGTGAGGAAGATCCTAAAGAGTTAGAATCAAAAGTATTTGCCAATCATTTGCATATGAATATTTTTTTTTCCTTTCTATACCCTAGTAGGATAGGTATATAGATTATATCTGTGACTTCAGTGATACACAGGTTTACCTGATGAAAAAGTTCCGTCTACCAGTACAGATCCAGTACCTTTTCTGCAACTTGTAGTCAAACAGTTATACAGAGCACTGAGATATTAAATAACTTGCTTGAGCTCACATAGAAAACATATGTGAGACTTGAACCCAGATTCTCCTGTCTTGAGTCGGCTTTCTATTGACTCCAACATACTGTCTTCTCACTCTTCCAGGCTACCTTAAAAAATATAAATCCACATTATATACTAGATTATGCTTTTTTCTCTTATTTCATTTTATTATTGCACTAAGAGGAATTTATGAACTTTATAAAATCCCCAGGTCACCATTTAGTGTGCTTGTAGGCACTGAAGAAAATTGAGCCACCCGCTCTATTCCTTAATTTACTTTTCTTAAGTATTTCTGAGATATTAGAATGACTACCTTCTCTCTTCTTTATAGAGTTCCTCTCACTAAGGATTATTTCTAACTTCCATTACCTGTTGTTCTCCTTGAGGGCTCATTGTGACTTGAAATTCACTTTTTTTCATCTTTCCTTTTTTTGTGGGCAGAACTTTAAAACTTATGTCTTTCTGCATTTTAGTTGACAGTGCTGTTTTTTTGCTTTCTTTATCTTTTTCTAGCATACAAATATGCTTTTATTTATCTTTATCTTTTTCTGACTTTAAAGGGGGAGGCAGTCTAATCAGAGAATCTGAAGTCCAGTACCAGTTTTATGAGTTAGAGCTCCAATTCATTTAAGAAACAGTTGTTAAAATGGATCCTGCTTTCAAGGAGCTTATAATCTAATAGAAAAGTAAAGATATGTAGGGAATTTCTATTCCCCATATATACAGAAGAGAGTATGGTATGTATAAACAAACAAACAAACAAATAAATAAATAAATAAAAAGTGGCAAGAAAAGTACTCGGAGGGGAATCATTTCTCCGGGGAAGATTCACAGAAGAAATGGCACTTGAGTTGAACCTTGGAGGGAGGAGGGACTTTCACAAGTTGGTGAAGGAAAAGGGACTAATTTATTACAAGCAGTGGGGAAGGTAAGCAAAGATAAGCAAGTATGACTGGAGCACACTCCCTTTTCATCTTTGCTGCTTGGAATTCATAGCTTCCTTCTAGGCTAAGATCATGTGCCACCTTTTATGTAAAGACTTCTTAGTGTTATCTTCCTGAAACGATATATTTGCATAGAAGTTTACTTTTATTCCTCAATAGAATATGAGTTCCTTTTGTATATTTTCATATTGACAATTATGTGCACTGTGCCCAAAATAAGTATTTGATGAATTCTTCTTGGATTGGATAAAAAGGTGGTGTACATGAAGAGGAATATCATGAGGTAAAAGTTGGAAAAAGCATGCTGGAATTGGATTTTAGAGAGGAGCAGTTTATACTTCATAGGTGAATAGGAGGTGGGGTAGAGGAGGAGGAGAGGAAGAGGAAAGAAAAGTGGAAGAGGAGATGAAGGAAGGAGAGAAAAGTGGAAGAGAGGAAGAGAGGAAGAAAAAGGAAAGTAGGGAAAGAGAAGAGGGGAGAAGGCTAGGAATGGGAATAACAAGACCAGTTTAATTTATTAAGGATATTTCTTGGGCATCACTGGGAAATATTAATGGGAAATCATAAGCAATATGCCGGAGGCAGGGAGACCATTCAGGAGGCTCTGACGAACATTATAGAAGATTATAATATGGAAGATGTACAGAAGAATATAATATAGAAGACAATATAATAAGAAAAGACGAGGGTCTGAATTAAAGTGGAAAAGGCTGGATTAGGGCTGGGGATGCAGACTTGACTGTGACTGCCAGACTACCCTGGGTGAGGGAATGGGGTGTTGTTGGGGGTTGGATGGGAGGTGCGGAAAGAGGGATTTACTAGCTATGTCACCCTGGTCTCTGTGCTTAAGTTTAATCTTTTGAAAAATGAGGACAATACATCTCCTTCCCGGGGCTGTTGCTAGTACGGGGGAAAAGTCTTATTTCAAAGCGGTTTTTGTTGTTTTTGTTTTATTTTGTTTTGTTTTACAATTATAGAGTGCTCTAAAAATGCAATTATTATTTATTTTGATCATTGTTCACAATAAGGCTGGTAGAATGGAAAGCTTTCCAAAAATAGTGTCGACTGTTGAGGTGTCCCTCTTCAGAGGTGGAGGTGGGGATTGTGTTTTGTAAGTCACAAATCACTCGGCAACGGGGGTTTAGGGCTGAAAGCTCGAGTTCCAGCGAGTCCTTGGCCCCCAGCCGCCCATGGAAGTGAGGTCCCAGTACAAAGCACTGGATTTGGAATTGGAAGAAGACCTGGGTGCAAATCTCACCTCTGTGACGCAACCCACCTGTGTGACCTTGGGCAAGTCACTGTCCCTCTCAGGGCCTTAGTGTCCCCATCTAAGAAATGAGTGAGGTTGGGTAAGATCCTCTTCCAGCTTGGGTCCCAAGACCCGTGCAGGCGGAGCCTCATCTAACTTCGGTCAGAGTAAAGCCTGGAGGTCCCCGGGGAAGGAGCACTTAGCGGAAAGTGTCATAGTCATAGACCCCCTCACCCCTCTCGCTATACAGGAGAGGGGAAGGGGGCGGGGTACGAGTGACCTAAGAGAAGCTAAACGCTCGGGACCTCAGTTGAGGAAGGGGACTCCACTACGCAATGCGGCGGAAACGGCCTGTTGGAGCCGCCGTAGCACACGAAGTTTTCGTTGCTACAGAGATGACCCTTGACCCTATCCAGGAGCCGACCTGAAGCTGCGCTTCCCTCCCGGGACCCCAGGGGATGGGGCGCTTCTGTTGCTATGGAAACGACGCCTGCCGGAAGTGCACCTCAGCCTCGTAGGGACCTGGCTCTTCACGTTAGGATCGCGGCGGACCGGGCAGGGAGGGCTGGCAGCTCCGGCTGCGGGGAGTCGTTGGGGGTTGGGGGTCTCGTCGGTCCTTTGAGGTAACCGGAACCTGAGGCCCGGCACTGAGGGAAGGGTAGGCAAAAGCGGCTGCGAACCTGGGGCCACCTCGCCTTTGCTCAACATGCAAGTTCCTCTCTCCAGTCAGCTCGCCCTATTCTGGGACACCTCTTACAGCAGCAAGTTTTGTTTAATGGCACTTCCACTCGTTGGGGATCCCGTCCGGCTCCTTTGGGACTAGCAGGGCTAACCCAGTTTGGCTCACTACAGAGCTGGACTTTAAAAGGAGAAGTAGGAATTCTAGGGGCATGGAGAGGAAGGAAGAAAAGGATTTTTCAGGCAGAGGGAAGAGTCAGAGAAACAGCAGAGGGACACAGGGCACTAGGACTCCAGTTTGTCTGGAGTGAAGATAAGGCTTGGACAGGTCAGGCAGTCAAGATGTCTTCAGGAACTAGGAAACCATTCTGAGTCCTCCTTAATGCTAATGCTTTCCCTCAGTGATTATCTCCACTTTATCCTGTATATATCTCGTATGTACGTAGTTGTGTGCACTCATCTTCACCCTTTAGATTGTGAGCTCCCCGATGCCTGGGGATATTTTACTTTTCTTTGTATCTCCAGTACTTAGCCCACTGCCTGGCTCCTTGTAGTAGTTTAATAAATGCTTGTTGACTTGGCTACCTTGGTTTAGGTGCCCTGAACTGCAATGATCTCTTTCTTCCCTCTTGTATTCAGGACCTTGTTTGACTGCATGTTTCTTTTTGTCATCACTTAAAGTGTCTATTATAAGTATTGGTTGGAATGAATGAAACGAAGGGAAAAAAGCAAACCTGAGATCCAGTCAGTGCCCTAGTGTTGGGATTTGGGATAAGGGACCCAGGGAACAAAATATATTCTATCCTCAGTCATTTATTGTGCTAGAGTTGTAGATGCTTACGTACATATAAAATAGAAGACAAAGGTTGATTCCCATTCTCCATCCTCTTCTTCCCCCCTACCCCCCTTTCACAAAAATCCTCACCTAGACCCCTAATTTCATTTCAGAACTATATTTATTAAGCTTCATGAGAACCTTTGGGGTAGGGGATGACTTGGGACTAGGCATGTGTTGTTCAGTCGTTTTTTCAGTTGTGTCCAACTCTTCCTCACCCCATTTGGAGTTTTCTTGGCAAATGTAGTGGAACGATTTGGTATTTCCTTTTTCAAGGCATGATGTGCCCACTGACTATTTCCATAACTTCCCACCTATGCCTGAATAAAATGGATTGTATGGCGCATTGTTATACTCTTTACTTTCTCTGTATTGTATTTAACCAGGTCGATTGAAATTATGATATAAATCTTCTACAAAAGAAATCAACTTTAAACCCTAAAGAACTGGTCAATGTCCTGCCAACAGTGTGGTCATTCAGGGCTTGAGGGACTGGACTGCCAAAGTCTCATCTTTAAGACTGAATTGTAATTTTTAAGGTTAGAGATTGTGGGAAGTAGATTGAGGGGTAGAGAGCCATTCAATGGATTGCATATTGCATCTTAACAAGAGTCTATGATGCTAAGAAAGGAGTAGGGAGGAGAAAGCCAAAGCTTAGCTTTATGTTGGAAAATATGTTTGTGTTGGGGTGGGACAGCCAAAGAAGGAAAGCAAATGATGAAAGAAAATACTATCTTTGTTTATACTCACTCAGTTTTGAAAGTAGTTTAACTAGCTTTATTTTGGAACAACTGAAATGAGCCTTGATACATCATTTTTGTTTCTTGGTGACAGATTTGCAAATTAAGGTCAGGGAAAGATTGTTGTTGATAGTTTAAGAAAAAATGTTTTACTGACAATACAACCAAGCACTGCCTTATAATGGTGTCTTTGGTGCTCTCACAGGGAGCTTACTTTTCTGTGCCTTAGATGTTGGTTTCTACTCAGTATGTCTCCAGGCTATCTATAAGTAAATGTTATCCATTTACTGTGTCCTCATTGTCTTTTGTCAGTTGATTAGCAAATAAAACTTCTCCCGAGAATCTTCTTTTCTTTACTGGCACTCTTTCCTTTTTTAGATTTAATCATTACTTTGATCCTGATGTTCTAGGTCTGCAAAAACATTCCTGTTCCCCTCTGCTTCCCTCCTCCCCACACACAGTAAAAGTCTCTGCTATGTTTGCTGGTCCTGAATAGCTAAGGTAGCTATCATAACAAGCGAGAACTTGCTTTAAATTTTAAAATTGCGTATTTACTCTTTATAGCTTCATATTTTGAGCACTCCTTACAATGTCTGTATCAGGAAAAGTTGACTTTCTTTATTTCAAATCTTAAACTTAAGAGTGAATGAAAATGCTTTAAACCAAATATAGTTAAGTCAAAGAGACATTTTTTTATGATTACATGTGGTTCCAAGTCAAAAACAGATGCCTTTGTACTTAATACTTTATTCATTTTGAGGTGTCAAGTGGTGTAATTAAAAGGCAGGTTTTCAGATGAACTATTCAAGTCTGGTAAGAAAAGAGAAGAAAGTGTGAACTTTATTGAATTTACATTTCTAAGTATGTGCACCTGTTGTTTAGAGAGAATCAATTTAGTAATAATTACAATGTCTTTCCCCCTCCTCCCATACCATTTTTTTGTCTCCACAATTACAGTGGATCATTGAGCTGTGTGGTAACCTATTCTGTAATGTTGCCTCCCAGATAAAGTACAGTTTGGGAGAGAATGCAATCTCTATTCTTCTTACTTCCTGTGAATAGCACATGATATGCCACTGTGCTATTTTAAAAAAATGAGAAAACAAAGCAAAGTCCTAAAACAAAAATAATATGCTTTAATTGTAGGTGTTTAAACACAGCCATTTAATCTCAAAGCTTAAAACTTCTCTCCTTCAGTTATCTTCATGTGCACCAGGTGTTCGATTCTGAAGAAGAAAAAAGAAGACACTGTTTCAGGAGATATCTGAGTCAGTTTTTTCTCAAGCTCTCCAGCTCTATTATTGATTCAGATTATGAACAATATCACAATATGCCTCCTTTTCAAGGCCTTAATCGCACCTTCCTTGAAAATATAAGCCATAACATTACAAGATGCGGTTTTAAGGGATTTTCCAATAGCATCCTGTCTTTGAGTAGGAAGCGGGGTTGTCAAACAAAGCTACAAATGGCAGATGGAGTATAGTCTGATTTTTTTTATTGCCTCTATCAATCAACACGTATTTATTAACTGTCTTCTATGTGCCAAGGACTATACTGGGCTCTGAAGAAGCAAATAAAAAGACTTTTAAAAATCTTGCTCTTGAGCTTACATTTTAATAGGAGAGAAACAAATATAAACATAAATATATACAAAGGAAATGCAGGGTATATCTAAGCAAATAAAGAATAAAACTGCACCAAGACTTTTGGAATACTCTGTGGTATTTGAACTAAATTTTGAAAGAAAAGGCATCTTATAAGGTGGAATTTGGAAGGGAATGCATTCTAGGGATGGAGAATGACTAACAAAGTCAGGGAGATGGGAAATGGAGTATTGTCAGAAGCAGAAAGCAAATTTGACTGGATCACAGAATTTTGAGAAGGGAATGATATACATTGAGGTAGGAAAGATACACAGGAGCTAAGTTTTGAAAGACTTTAGAAGCTAAATAGAGAATTTTGTACTTAACCTTAGAGACAATAGGGAACCACTGGAGTTTATTGAGTAGGAAAGTTACTTGATCCGATCTGTCCTTAAAAATAATTTTGGTGGTGTGGAGGATGGATTGGAATAGGGAGGCACTTGACACAGGGTAAAAATTGGGATATCACTGAAGTCATTGGACTGAGAGATGGCAAAGGCCTAAATTGGGATGATTGGTAGTATGAGTAGAAGAGGCAGAGTCAGGAGATGTGACGGAGGTAAATATCACAAGATTTGGTAATTGATTGGGTCTGTGGGGTTAAGGAGAGTGAGGAATTAAGGTTAATGTTGGTAAAGGTTACCAATCTTTATTAATTGGTATCCTTTACCAACCTGGGTCACTAGTGGTTCTTTTGAGCAGAAATAGGAAAGTTTGGAAGTGGGAGAGGATTTGGGAATAAAGATAATGAGTTTGTTGGATGTTAAGTTTGAGATATTTCTGTGATTTCTAGAGCAAAATGTCCAACAGTTGGTCACATAAACCAGGAGCTCAGGTGAAGCACTTGGAATAGATATATGGATCTGAGAGTCAGCTGCATTGAGTTGGTAATTAAACCAATGGGAGCTGATGAGGTCACCAAGAGAGGAAAGAAGAGGGATCAGTGCAGAGCTTGGTTGACATCCACAGTGGGCATAGTATGCTTGATGATTCAGGAAAAATGAGTAGAAACCAAGAGGGCAGTGTCATGAAAACCCAAAGAGAAACAAATAGCCAGAAGTGTCCAGTGAAGCAGAGAGGTCAAGAAGGGCAAAAACACCAGATTTGGCAATTAAAAATCATTAGTAACTTTGGAAAGAATAGTTTTGGTAGATGGATGATGCCAAAAGCCATATTGCAAAGGTTTGAGAAAGGAGTAAGGAATGAGGAAGTGGAAGCAACAAGTACTTGATTCTCTATTTTTTCCAATGGTTGTCTATTGTTATTCTTCATTCTACCACAACCCTTAATCAGAGTCTACTTTTATACTCCCTTTGGACCATTAATACATTTCAAAGATCTTAGAATTTTGTGCTAAGAAGGATACTAGAAATTATCTTGTCCAGTCCCCTCATATGAAAAATGAAGAAACTTAGGCTTAGTAATTTGGTCAGGTAATTTGCCCATGGTCATGCAGACCTGGAATCTGAACCTTGGTTTTCTAGTTTTAAATCAAATGTCCTTTCTACCATATCATGCTGTCTTCTTTTTGGGGATTTATTTAGATATTTATATTATCACACACACAAGAAAGAGTCAAACATTTTGATTATTGATCCCCTTTTAAAAGTTATTTATACAAAATCACCATTGGAGTTAGAAGTTCTCATAAGTTTTAAAATTTTTATCGTATTAAGTTGAAGGTAGTAGTGGACAAAGAAGAAGTCTGAAAGTATTTATGATTAGGATATGCCCAACAAAATTTAGGGTTAGAAATGGGTGTACTTTTTATCTTGGGAGGAAGCTGGGACATACCCAAAGGTGTCATTTATTTTAGCTTAGGACCTCTACTTTGTTTTCTGTCTTAAATTATGTTATTTAAAATAAGTTTGACCAAGGTAATTAGTCCACAAACATTAATTATTTACTATATGATAACTTTGTGTTGAGCACTGGGAATACAAATGTGAGTAAAAAGAAAGTCCCAGTCCTCAAGGAGCTTACATTTTAAAGGGAGGAAGGACAACACATAAAAGGAAGCTGAAAAGGGGTCAGGTGGGGTGGGGGAAGCAGGAAGGTCTGCATGGGGAATAAGGGAAGAGTACAGATTTTAGTCTGGTGAGAAATGAAGAAATGGCTGTCCTAGGCTCTCTCCTTAAAAGAAAGGAAGAACCACATAATTAGAGAGAGGAGCCTCTGGGGCAGAGAGTACTTCCAAGGTTTGAATTCCAGAATTAAAATGATGTTCCCAGATGAAGAGTTTTCTGGGACATTATGGAGAAATTTGGACTGCAACCTGGTGAGGAATGAAGGAAGTTTAAATAATATGATGATATTCACTGCTAGGAATGGATTGGATGACAATGTATTAATTATACTATATGATTGCATATGATGATGAGCATAATTTTGTGTAAACACTGAATTTCATTTAACAAAGTGTTTTGTGAATTTTGTAAGACAACATACCCTTAGAAATATTTTAAATTCTTCAAAGGAGAAACAAGAATAGTGCAGTTAACTGGGGTGGAGAACCTGTAGCCTCAAGGCCACATGTGTCTTTCTAGGTCCTCAAATGCAGCCCTTTAACTGAATCCAAACTTCACAGAATGAATCCCCTTAATAAAAAGATTTGTTCATAAAACTTGGACTCAGTCAAAAGTCTGCACTTGAGGACCTAGAAGGCCATTTGTAACTTTGAGGCCACAAATTATCCACTTCTGGTATAGTGGAAAGAGAACTGGATTCAAAGTTAGAAAATCTGGGTTTAAATCTTAACTACCTGTCTGACCTTGAGTAAGAGACTTAATGTCAGCTTCCTCATCTGTAAAACAAGTTTGACTAAATGACCTTTAAGGTCCCTTCCAATTCTAAATCTATGCTCTTATGATTCTACATTATCACAGAGGGAGCACTCCAAATGAATATACCTGAAGTGAAGGTATATTTGTGTTAGTGCTTTCTTTAGTTATTATGTCCAGCAAAAATACATTTAGTAACGAGATGGAAGTGGGAGCTTATTTCCCCCCATTTTGTAAAATGGAGCTTTGTAGATATTGAAAGTATGGTACAGTAGAAAAAACATAAAATCTGAAGACCATCCTTTTCCACTTATGACTTAATACCATCTAAAGCAAATTTCTTAGTTACCCCAGATAAAAAGTAAAAGGGTTAAACAGTATGGTTCAGACCGGGTATGTCTAGACTCAGAAAAAAAAAATTAATGGTTTGTAACTCCATGCACCAACACATTCCCAAAAGAATGCTATCGTGAACAGCTTTTAAGGTTCAAATTACATAGTTATAGTGAACACTCCATTTATTCCATTACAAATCAAGGCAAACATTCATTACAAATCATAATATAATATTCACAACATTACATCTTATCACAGAAAATCACAATATAGTGTTCATAACAGCTTAACATTAGAATGGCCACACAGTTTTCACTTACAGTGGCCACAGTATTTAGAACAAAGCATTCAATCAATTTACAATACAATAATCAATACTCAATCATTCAATCAATTCACAACATAATAACCAGTCTTCCACTCATGGGGCAAATCAATAATCAATCAATTCACAATATAATAATCTTCCAGTCATGGGGCAAATCATTAACTTAATCATTCAATCAATTCAGAGAGAGAGACAGAGAGAGGGAGGGAAGGAAGGAGGGGAAGAGAGAGAGAGAGAGAGAGAGAAAGAGAGAGGTGTGTGTGTGTGTGTGTGTGTGTGTGTGTGTGTGTGTGTGTCTCTTTTATATCTACCCTTGGCTCAAGGCTGTACTCATTGTGTTCTCTAAATTAGACTTAAACAATCAGATTGGTTTTTACAAAGAAATTTTTTTTTCAAAAGCAGGAACGTACAAATATTTCTTCCCAACTCCTGGACGTGGTAGTGGTGGTGGTGGTATGCATAATCCCCTTTCCACAACCTCATTCTCTGGGGAGGGGGTAAAAGGCTTAAATTCACAGTTGAATTTAGCTCCTACATAGCATTAGTCCCACCAAATTCCAAGTTCCAAACTCCCCTGAGCTTGCCTTCCCAGAGCAGCACTCTGGTTTCTCAGGGCTTCCGTGTTGGACTGGTTGTAACATCTGACCTGAAAACTTTTTTTTTTTCAAATCCCTATAACTTGAGGTCCTACATCCTGGACTCCACTCCCTGAACCCAGAACTGAAAAGGGCAAATGAAACAGACCAAAACTGCAGGTATCTTTCACAGTGCCACAGGACTTAAGGGCAAGGTATCTATTCTCTAACTTATTTCATGATACTCCCTGCTATGAGTGAATGAATCCTTCACATCTGTACATCACTGGAAAGCGAGAATGACTGTACCTTAGGTAGATTTAGAGATGTTAACAGTTCAAAGTATTCAGCCAGTGGAAAGAGCCTGTTTCTGCTCATGTGGTTTGCCAATCCAGAATATCTATCTATACATATGTTAGGCCTGTTTCCCGGGAGCAAGTGCCTGATGCCTCCCAGTAGAGTACCTCCATCTTAGGGTGAACTGGTTCTGTGCCAAAGCCTTGTTACAAATATATGCAATGTTTAGAAATTTTTTTCTTGATAAGATGTGAAATGCACTGGAGCTATTTAAAAGAAATCCATGTTATAAATTTCTATCAATAAATCAGTTAGCTATTTATGGAGTACCCATGTGCTCAACACATTGCTAGGTGTTAGGGAAGATACAGAAGAAGTATGGCTTAGCACATGGTTTCTGGAGGTCTCTCAAATATCTTACTATGTATTTGGGGAGGTAAGACAACATAGGAAATAATACTGGAATTTGGAAAAATTTTACAAATAAGTGTTAAATGACGTGGTATAGATTATAAATCCATAGAATTTCAGAGAATGAGATTGAGTTTCTTAGAAAGCTCCATGAAAGAGGTGAGACTTAAGCTCTGCTTTTAATCATACATAACATTAGGTCAGGTGGTAGAGAGAAGCATATTGGGTAAGATAAATTCAGCAAATGGTAGGTCCAGAGCTGTATGTGTTATTTTTTTCTGGAACAGTAAGGAGGGGGAAGTATAATAATACATACATTAGAGATAGGCTAGTTTCCTCTCAAAAATGGGTGTAATAATACTTGTAGTAACTATTTCACAGTATTGTTAGGATGCTCAAATGATATTTGTAACCAGAAAGCGTGCTACAGGTATCCCAAAAGTTTTAGTGCAGTTTTAAGCTCCTCAGAAATTTAAATCAGCACTAAGACTTTTGGTACACCCTAATGTAAATTCCTTTTAATGATAATATTTATACATGGATAGAGCAAAGCTATTTGTGAGAAGGCTTTGAAAGAAAGGCTTTATCTGTATATATTGATTTTCCTTCCTTCCTTCCTTCCTTCCTTCCTTCCTTCCTTCCTTCCTTCCTTCCTTCCT
>CM053600.1:86557643-86587172 GCA_028646575.1 Pseudocheirus occidentalis
GGGCACACATAGTCTATGTGAACATCACGAGTGGAGATGACTCTAAGTTTGTGCATCTCCTGTTTCTTTTGATTTGCTACCATTCTGTTTTGTTCATAGAGCATAGCACCTTCTTTGATGCAGGTATGCCATGCTGGGTGGTCTTTGGCAAGTGTCTCCCGTGGCACCCAATCAGTTCCAAAGTTCTTCAGAGAGACCTTGAAAGTGTTGTTGTATTGCTTCTCAGGATAGATACTTGATTTCTTAAGATACCAGGAAAAAAAACCCAACAAAAAACAAAAATAACAGTCTCAGGTTTGCCTGGACTTATGGTTGAATGGAAGTCAAGGGGAGGGGAATGAAATAGAACCAGACAAGCCTCTCTGACCCAATTCTTGGGAATTAGCTCAAAATAGTCCTATACAATTCTCTGCCAGAAAGAAGAGAAGTGAGGGGGTGGGCAACTTTTTTTTTGTACCCATTGAGTCATCAGCTTTTTCAGTTTCTCAGCCAATAAGAAGATTCTTCTC
Source organism: Pseudocheirus occidentalis (assembly GCA_028646575.1). Lineage (NCBI taxonomy): Eukaryota > Metazoa > Chordata > Mammalia > Diprotodontia > Pseudocheiridae > Pseudocheirus > Pseudocheirus occidentalis. The sequence goes on from CM053600.1 coordinate 86,558,153, forward strand.
CTCAAAGTGCAAGTCCTTTAGCAATGAATCACAAGTGACCGGAAAACTTCTACATGGTCATTTGCAATCAGGAAGGATAACTTGAGTATGTCTGGGAGGATGACTTTTTAGTACTTCTTATATTCTCCCAAGGATATCTTCTCATTTTCATTTTTCCACAGAAAAGCAGCACCAGTTTTTCTTTAGATATACTTCTGCTATGAAAGAGCTATTCAGAACTTTTGTTGTTATTGTTCCTTTTTCAGTATTTCAGCAGGTTGGGAATGAGGAAGTTTGGAAAATGAAATATTTAGAAGGTAGAGATAGACTTATCTAAGGAATTTACTTCAGTTTATTGCTTCTTTTCCTTTTTTGGACAGTTTTTAAAATCTGTTTTATTTTAAAATTATTACATGTCACACATCTTAGTAATGCAACATGTTTTTTAAAATGGTGTCCACTTTAATCCTGTGCACTTTGCACATTTTTTTCCTTCAAAAAAGCACTCTCCCCATTCAGTAATATCAGCAACAGAAACACACTACTAAGGCAGGGTACTGAAATACTTTTTAAAAAATATTTTTGCTGATATTGCTGAATATTTAAAGTCTCAGTTGATATTCTCCCAAGATTTCCTTGGGGTTTTGATCCCCACTTTGAAAGTACTGTTGAGATATATCTCTCGTTATTGTTTGTTATCCAGTGAATAGAGAGCTGGGTCTGGAGTCAGGAAAACCTGAATTCCAATCCATCCTCAGATACCAGCTGTATAGCCCTGGCAAGTCACCTAACCTCTCTGTTCCCTTCCATTTCCTCAACTGTACAATGTGGATAATAATAGCACCTACCTTGTAGGGTTGCTGTGAAATTTAAATGAGATTTTAAAAAAAGTGCTTAGCATAGTTCCCAGCACATAAGGAACTACTGTATAAATTATTCCCTTTCCCTCCCTGCAGTGGAATAAAGATCTGTTATTTGTCATTGTGGTTATACCCAGTCCATAACTTGGTAGATGAAATTCAGACAGAGTCTTGAAATTTGTCATGATAATATTGCAAATAAGTGTCAGAGCTAGAATTTGAACTCTGGCCTTTCTGATTCCAGCTTTGGTACTTTATCACCTACTCTAGTTTGTTTTAATGTATTTACACCTACCTTGTGCCTGTTTATTCATTATCCACTGAATGATACTATTATTTTATTTTTTAAAAAACTTAATAGATAAACTGATTTTATAGTATATTGGCAAACATCTTAAAACAGGTACAATGACATTTTAAATTTGTGTATTGAACTTCCTATTTAATTGATAGATTTCACATAACATAGTAATACAGATTATTCGCACTGGTGTGTTAAAGTCTACCAGTTGTGTATGACAAGTCAAAGAACATTCATCTTCAAAGAATTAAAATTGAACATCACTCAAAAGGCAATGGAGAGAGGCATTGTGGGTGTAAGCTGGAAAAATAAGGCATCCATTTTAGGAAACTTGGAGTATTTTATTGTGAGTCTCTACAGAGTTAGTAGCACATAACAAATAAGGAATTATAGAAAAGAACTAGAGAAAAGAATGTCATTGAAAAAATGTGTGATAGAAAAGGAAGGTGGAATGCTTGTGTGATGAGAACAAGGGATAACTGATGGATGGATTTTTTTTGCTCCACTGAGGTCCATATGATGTCATGATAAATTGAGGGGAGGCCCTAGCATATTGGAAAGACTCTCTGTGACAAACTTATGAGAAGAGTTGGACAAAGAGTACCACAGGATTGTAAGGCATCATTGGAGGCAATAACCACATTGGTTAGATCACAGATCCATTTGATAGTTTAAATATATCACAGTTGCTAGCAATATATTCATTGCTCAGTATGTAACCTATTTTGTTTAGTTTTAATCTGTAGTCCAATAGTCCTGTTTTATGAAAGCTTAAATTCTTTCTCAAGGTAGAAAGCAGCTACCTCAAACAATTTAGGATGATATAGTGCTCCTCCTTAGCTTTCATGAAGCCATCTCTATTGCAAAAGTTATGAACATACTAAAAAACTTTTATTGTTTTCCATTATAGTTGGCCTATTGTATTTTTGTTTGCTTGTTTGCAGTTCCACAGCAGAAAATTCTTCATTTTCTTCTGAACTGATGAGAAGTTTTTTTATCATAAGACTGGCCCTGGTATATATAGTTTTTAACATGTTCGAGGTTATTTTTTTTAAATCTAGGTTTTGAAAGCCTGGAATCCCACAGAAAATAACTTTACCCTCTGGTAGAGCTTTACAGCCACATTTGTTTTTATCTTTATGTTAGCCAGTATCTGCAGTGAAATTCATTGGTCCTTCTAGATCATGGTTCTTAACATTTTTGTGTGTGTGTGCTGTGTGTGGATCCTTTTGGTAGTCTGGTGGGACTTCTGGACTCCTCAGAATAAAAATTTTAAACATCAAAAACAGGATTATAAAATAAACCAATTATTTCAAAATATGGTTATCAAAATATTATTAAAATTTTCATGGATCTCTTTATTCTACGTGAATATGTCCAGTATCACTAGAGTTTCTGGATTGTAAAAAATTATTTGCAGGAAGCATGGCGTGTGGATAGAATTCAAGATTTGGAGTCAGGGAAGACCTAGTTCATCACATCACATCTCTGGCACTTAATAGTTGTACATTGATAGGCAAGTCATTTAATTTCTCTGAACTGCCTAAGATTATTTTATAGATATGAATTGTAATCTATTTTGGGATGAGAATTCTTGTCTCCATTGAAAGTATGTATTGGCTTTTATGTCAACAAACTGGTTAATATGTGTGTGTGTTATATATATGTTATGTATATATGTGTGTGTATGTGTGTGTATATAGATATTTGAAAAGTCATTAAATTGGTATCTTACAATTTTATAGCTGTTACATAATTGTTTGATCCGTGTGTGTGTTTGTGTGTGTGTGTGTGATATGCCAGGTAGGAAATTTGAATAAATATTGGAAAGGAGGAAGAATGATAATATGAATTTGAGGTGTTTTCATCTTCTAAGACTGTCCTCCATACCTCCAAGTTTAACACTTCAGAATTAAATATATATTTATTTTTCTTTAAAGGAAGAATTAAACTATTAAATATAAGACACCAAAACTATTTATGTGTTTTTAGAATACATTGTAAATATCCCTTTGTTATACTCAGAAGTTGTCTCTTGATTCTAGCTTACAGATGAATTATTTTACTTTCATTTAATGAAATGTAAGCTGGAAAAATAAGGCAGCCATTTTAGGAAGTTTAGAACGTTTTATTGTGAGTCTCTATGGAGTTAATGGACTGAAATTGTTATATAGTAAATTTAGGTTAAAGATAAGAAAAAGTATGTACTAAGTGATTAGATATTATATTTCTTTAACAATGGTTAGATATTGAGTTATTTTAAAATGGATAGAAGTATATAATTTCCTGGATGAGTTGTAAGTATATGATTAGAAAAGAAAATTGGTTAGTGATATAGTGAGAAAAGAAATGGCCATCTTAATGCTGTACTTATATCACAAAATGCTAAAAGTTCTAAAGGAAGGCTGTTGGGTCAGGCTTCCTTTTAGGCTTTATGGGATAAGAGACACAAATATACAGAATGTTAGGGCACGAACCAATTGCTAACTATAGCGATGGAGGGAATGTCTACATTGATGAGATCTTGGATCCATTGTATTGATATATTGTTATACTATATATTGAAAGATTGAAAGTAATTGAAAAAATTGAAAAAGAAATGAAAAGTTGAAATATATTGAAATTAATTTGTCATAGATGGTTTAGATATAACCCTTTTCAAATATGTGAACTAGATCGGAGCTTTCACATAACTACAGATATTTAGATAATTGTAGGAAGGGTTATTCTAAGACCTTCATTGCTCTAATTCAAGATGGAAATATGTATTCTGTTTTGAAACATCAACAAAATAAGTATGGAAGTAATGAGTATTTTGTGTAGTTTGATGAATATAGGATGCTTCACCAATATGGTCTGGAGAACATCTTATGCACTCACACCCTGTTCCCAAGGACACATGGCTGAACTGAAAAGAGTAGGAAGAAAAAAGATCTGGATTCGATGTTGTTCTTCTCTAGTAGTAAGATCATATTGTCCATTGATAATGATGAGGTTATAGAAGTACAACTCTGGACTTCTTTTCTTCTACATCTTTTTTTGGCTAGGCATAAAATGTATTCAAGCTTCATTTAATTCTTTGTCCCTCTCTCTCTGACTCTCTTAAATGGAAACGATAGTATTAACTTCCACAGGGATGAAGGAGAAAGATTTCTTGAATTGAGTTTAGTATTTCTCATACATATACATACATATTCATACATAAATATGTATATATGCACATATGTATATGTATATATATATACATATATATACACACACACATACCTCTCTTTGAAACCAGATTGCAGTAAAATAATACTATGAATAGAACAACAGTAGAATTTTCCTCAAGTTTGAACAAATGATTTATTTTAATTTTAATGATTGAATTTCTGGTTCTCAATTTCTTTCACAACATGATTACCTTGATCTGCTTAATTTCTGAAGTCCTATTTGTTCCAAATTTCTATGATTCTCTAGAATCTTTGAGTAGATAACATGTTGTAGCATGAGAATTAATGGCATTTTTATAGTTAGTACATGTATTTGTTTTAGTTCTTATCTGTAGTAATGAAGATTTCATAGATTATAAAACTGAAAACCACCTTAGAGATCACGAATTTAAATTTGGGGTGTTGTATTATGGTCACTTTGAAGCCAAATATTAGAACTTGGTTTCAATGAAAGATGCATGCATGTAAGAACTATTCAACTACACTAAGTAAGTCACCTTTTCACACTCTCTCGTTCCAGTACACTGAACATAAATTTTTGTAGTAGCTATGAAAAGAAGCTGTAACTAGAAGCCATGTTTATTGTTTGAGAAGGAGAAACAATACCTTTGGGATTGCTTTGCTTCATTTTTGTGTTCTTTGAAATCTGCCTTCGTAAATAACAGTAATGTATGTTTCTATGTCTATTGATTCACATGAAGATTGAAGACAAAGTTTTCTAATGGAAAACATCCATTGCAGTTGGTAGTAATTACCACAAGATATTTGTATCTCATCTCTAGTTCTGGATTTTGAGTTATGGGTTTCATTTTGAGTGAAAATATACCCACTGGGGAAATTGTGCAAACTTTTAATTTTGTTTTGCATCAGAGTAATTTATAATTGTCATACCATTTTAAAGAATGAAATTACATTGTAGACATTTTGTTCCACATAGGATGAAATTATGGCAGTAACATTATGTTAGCTTTTATTATATTTCTAATTCCTATATAATTTAACTTATAAACCCTTTTGATTATAAGAAATTAATACCCTTGTGAAAATAGCTGTAGGTGAGGGGTTTAACAATCACGGTAAGTCTGCATTTTATTTTAAGTTAACTATTTTTATCTAGTTATCTTTGAGTCAGGGATTGCTTTGATTTTTTTATCTCTTTATTTTCAAGGCAGAGGTATTTTATTAGTATGTTGGAAGATAACATATTTACATTTCCTTTGCATTCTTATTTTTAAGGTTAGGCAGTGCTGTAAAGGTCAATATTTATTCTTAGGTACATAACTCCCCTAGTTTAAAAATGTATTCTAATTTACTTCTTAAATAATCTAATTCTCTGTGTAAAAGACATTGAAGACATTTAAAATACACATTGCTTTCATTGCTTAAAAGTAAATAGTATCATGTTGTGTTCTACTACCAATCAAAATATGTCATAAATCAGAACATATAAATATAGTCATATTCATTTACATGAGGGAGACTTCAGAACTCCCTCAACTTTCTTGGCAACTCCTTAGATCACAAGGGCAGGTACAAAGCTAGAACCCAAGTTCAATTAAAACTCTAGGCCAAGGTGAGCCTTTTTTAGGTTTTGTGTCAACCAAGTAGTATTTTCTTGGAATAGCCCCTTACAAGATTCTGTATGCACCTTATTTTAATCTATTGCTTATATTATTTGTAATAGTTATTACCGATTTGATGTTTGAGGTAATTGGATGCCCTGTTTCATTGCTTGTTTTTTTAATCATTGGTATTCATTTTCTTCTTAGACTTGCCTTTTCATATATGTATACACACATATCCATATGTGTATATGTACATATACACACATACATACATACATACATATATACATACACACATACATATAGTAAACTATGGAGATGCGAGTGAAATATGACTGGAATAGCAGGAAGGGACCAGACTATGAAGTGCCTCCTCATAAAGGTAATAGGGAATCCTTGGAGAGTGAGTAGAAGGAAAACAGGTGTAGATCTATACTTCATGAAAATTACTTTGGAAACTGAGTAGGGAGTTAAGTGGAATAGGAAGAAATGAGGTGTGGAGACCAATTAAAAAGCTATTGAAATAGTCTAGGTGAGAGGTGAAGAACATCTGTGCTAGGATGGTGGGTGTGTGACTAAACAAAAGAAATGGCAAAATTTGGCAAGAAATTAGATATGTGCAGTGAATGCAAGTGAACGGTGATACTGAGGTCCTAAGTCTGGTTTTAATGCTTTTAAAGACCATTCATGTATTTATTGCTCAGAGTGTGAATGGATGCAAAAATGGAAGTAGCCAGTGTTAAGTCATCAGGAATTGATGGAGATGGTAAAGCTGATTCTATTGAGAAGGATTTATCAAAGTTTCAGGTCTTATACGATGGTAAAACCTTGTACAAATTTGGAGCACCTCTGCTGTGTACCTTTCCCATATAGAACTGATTTAGTCATAAAGTTCTATATCGCAACAGGAACCTTTGGTAGTATTTACTAGTTTAAAAAAATGGATCAAACTGTTTAAAAGTATTGCTAGTTTTATAACACCTTCAGTTAAAACTTGATTTTTATTATTATAATTAAGTACTAATAGTGTAATGTGAATAATTACCTTAATTCTGAGGGGGTAGATTTGGCGCTATCTGATTTCAAATGATGCATTTCACTCAATGAAAGAAGTCCATATCAAGTTGAATTGCTATTTTCTTATAAAGTCTTTATTTGAAAGTGGTTCTTATAAGAAAATTGGCCTATTATCAAATTCAAATACAGACCATTCCTCTCCTAGTTTCTTTTCTTGTAATCTTTAATTTTTCTTTTTGCTCTTCTTCCTGATGCTTCTTTTTATTGCCCCTCCCCAACTGTCTTTTGTCCCATTGTCTATTTAAATCCTGGTTTTGCTCTTGGAAATTCTGCTAACACCTGTACTCTGAATAGCTTGCCGTGTCAAATTTTATTACTCATGCAAATTGCAAACCTCTTTCTTCATTTATATGCTTTTGATTCTATCATTCATTTGTTTTTAAATAAAAGAGTTAGAGATGATGCCTAGCTTTAGCTTGCAGATTCCACAAGCCTTGTAAGGAAAGTTCTGTCATCAGGAAGAATTTATAATTTGGTTAAGAGTCCAAAGTAGAGGATTTCTAAGGTCCATTTCTGCTCTGAGTCTGTGATTTTGGGTTAGTTTCTATACATTCAAGGAGTATTTTTGCTTTCAGCTCTTAACTAAGGTCATTTGACTTGAGTCATACTAATTACTTGTGAGTTTTAGAGAATCATACGATCAGTAACTTGTAGCACTATACCTCCCAAGTTTGCTTAGAAATGTCATTGTAAGGAAAATATAAAGGGGGAAAACCTGGTCTATACAGCCAAACAAGGAAGGACCATGGAATGACACAGATGGTCAATTTTCAAAATATTAAAAAGCCAAATAAATAATGATTATTTATCTACTTTATGTCTAGCATTGTACTGATGTAGTATTGTTACCCAGAATTACTGACTTCTTTAAGGTCTCTAGATAATTGAGCACCCTTTTTGCCCTATTACTTCGAGTTCACTCCATATCATTTTGCATCAAAAAGCTGTGAGAATTAAACAACCATCCTAGGCAAGTCCTAGGAAAGACTGTAGGTGGAGAATGTTATCTTCAGCCACTACCTATTCAACATAACAGACAGGTAAGGTATGTAGGAACAAACTCTAATAAGACAAGTGATTTTTAGCCATACAACACATATCTTTTGATGATGTTCTCTCTTGCGCTTTGTCTTTTTACTTTCCATTTACAATGAAACCAGATGTAAAGGACTGGCCAAGCTTGTGATTTTCAGGCTAGTGGTGTGGGCAACTTCAGAAAGTCACATGCTATTTACCAATATCTTACCACTTTCCCTACTTCCTCAATGACTTTATGACCTTTCTCTCAGTCTTCTATACCACTTCCTCATTTATAATTCTTAAGGACTTTAGTTTGCAGGTTGAGAATTATATAGCCTCAGCACCCAAGTCCTTAACTTCCTCAGTTCCGTGACATATTTCCACCTAACTTGTGCCAAATACCAGTCTGGTATTTAATGGAACTGCTCTAGTCTCCAGATCAGGAAATTGATTGCCCAGTTTAAATGTTTTTTTTTTTCTTTTTTGGCCTACATCATGACCTTTAGTCTGTCCTCCTCCAGGATATTTTCCCAGTCTTACAGCTGCAGATGTAGAAGTTGGTTGATCCAACCACCTAAGTTAATAGATGAGGAAAGTAACCCAGATAAGTAAAGTGACTTGCCTAGAGTCACATAGGTGACAGAAATGGGATTTAAATCAAGATTCTTAGAATCTAAATTCATTGCTTCTTCCACTACACCAGGCTTTATCTGCCTCCATATATAAAACCAACCCAAAATTTGCCATTTTAAAAATAATTACTGGCTACCTCCATAGAATCCATAGCTCTCTTTACTTGTTATTCCTAACCTGCTAATCTTTATCCTTGAGGAAACCATGCTGTGTCTTTTCTCTGGTCTTGATCCTGAATTTGACTGAATAAAATCCTGCTGATTTTATCCATTACTAGTTAATGCTAGCTTTCTTTGCTTCTGGCAGGTTTTCTGAATTATACTTGTTAATTCCTCAGAGTGATTATAAACCCAATTGTATATACCCTTCTTCTTATGCAAGATCATCTAGCTTTTCATTTGACCAGGAAGACTGAGACTGTCCTAAGAATATTTCCTTAAGTCTTCTCAACTTTTCTTTGTCATTGCCTATTCTCTCCTCCTCTCAGAGGAAAAGATATTCCTATTTCTTAATGAAAGCTAGTACATTTTCCATGTGCTCTGAATTATTTTTTAAAAATCCAATGTTATTTTTTTCCAGTTAAAAATTGATTTTCTCTCTCCCTCCTCCTGCCTCCAACCATTGAAGGGGAAAAAAAGGGGGGGGACACCTCTTATAATAAATATTCATAGTCTAGTAAAAGAAAAGTCCTATATTGATCATATTAAAAAGAAATCTCATACAGTGGGATTGCTGTTTTGGGGTGGTGGGTAGGAAAAAGATGGGGAGAAAATTTGTAACTCAAAATCTCATGGAAATGAATGATGTAAACTAAAAATAAACAAAAGTTAATTTTAAAAAAGAAGTCTCATTATGTACCGGAATCCATTGCCTGTCAGGAAGTGGGTAGCATGCTTCATCCTCTGGAATCATAATTGGTCATTGCATTGATCAATATTCTTAGGTCTTTCAAAGTTGTTTGTACAATGTTGTTGTTAGTACATAAATTATTCTCCTTGTTCTACTTACTTCACTCTGCACCAGTTCATATAAATCTTCCTGGGTTTCATAGAACCTGTCCTGACTCCATCTAGACTCTGCTTCGCATTAATGCACTATCTTTGTTACATCTTCATTCTCTCCTTGTATGCTGGTTCCTTCCCCTTTCCCTCAAACATACTCAGGTATACTAGAAAATATCACCAGCAAAAACAAAACCTTGTGCACCCTCTCAACATTTCTCCCATGTTTAGTTTACTGGACTAGCTCTCTTCTCTCTCTCTCTCTCTCTCTCTCTCTCTCTCTCTCTCTCTCTCTCTCTTTCTTTTTTCTGCTGAGCTTCTTGTAAAATGAATTTATACCCATATTACTTCCTTAGCATCTCTGCCATGATCTTTTGGAATATAGTCGCTGTCCCTATGACTCAATGGAAGCTCTCTTTCAATAGTCCTTATAATAAAAGCCAAAGACCTTTTCTCAGTCCTCGTTTCCCCCACAGTATTTAATATTACTAACTTCTGGGTGTTTTTGCTTTTGCTTTTGGGATACCCTACTCTCCTGGTTCTCCTATCTCCAATCACCTCTCAGTTTTCTTTGCTTACTCCTCTTCCAAATCTAATAAAGTCAGTGTTCCTCTGACTTCTTCTTCTGTCTCTCTACACCTTCCCATTTAACAGGCTCATTTGATTTCAAAACTTTACCTCTAATCAAATGATTCCAAAAATCTCTATCTTTGGCCCTGAACTATCTTTCAAGTGAAAAATTTGCATCTTTAACAGACTCGAGGGCATCTCCATCTTATATTTCACATGAATGTCTAGAATCTCCCCCCCCATTTGCTCCTCCTTCTGAATTCTCTTTTTCTGTTATCACGATCTTTTGCCAAGTTTTATTGATTCTGTCTATGCAAAATCACATCCATCCTCTTCTTTCTATTCCCACTGCTGCCACCTTAAGTATAGGGTCTGTCATGTAGACCAAGGGTTCTTAACCTGGGGTCCATGAACTGAAAAAAAACTATATTTCAAAGTAACTGATTTATTTAATAATCCTGTGTATTTTATTTTACACATCTAAGAAGATGTCCATAGGTTTTTCCCAAATTGCCAAAGTGGTCCATGAAGCAAAAAAAAAAAAAAAAGACTATGTATACTTTCTCTAGACCCTCATTACTACTCATCTGGACTATTATAATATTCTCCTGACTAGTCTTTTTACCTCTTATTTCTTCAATCCATCCTTAATAAAACAGCTTGATTAATCTTCTTTATACATATCTGAGATCACTTTGTCTCCCTAGATTGTAGTGCTTTTCTGTCTGAGATACTCTCATAAGTATCAATTATTAATCAGCTCTCTCCCATTAGAATGTATGCTTCTTGAGGGCAGAATTTTTTTTAACCTTTCTTTGTATGCCCTGTGCTGTAGCATAGTACCTAATATAGAATATATTAAATGTTTAATAAATGTTTGTCAAGTGACTGCTCAAAAGCTTTCAATCCTTCCTGTTGTCTGTGGAATAAAAGTAAAAATTCTTAGATTTACATTCGAAATACCCTGCAATGTGGCATCTTCCTTTCTTTACAGATTTAGTTCATACTTCTCTATTCTATGTAGTAGAATACTTGCCATCTTTAATATATATTGTGCTTTTTCCTGTTTCTTGTGCCTTTCCTTATAGCTAGAAGGGACAAATAAATGAAAGAAAATCACTTTAAAAACATATACTACAATGTGTAAGACACCATGCTAAATACTGAAGATACAATTACAAAAGCCAGATAGTATCTGCTCTTAAGAAGCTTACATTCTCAAAGGGCAGATAATACATATTGGGAAGTGGTGGCTAGAAAAAGGTCTTTTGGTCTGGGAAGTCATAAGGATGATGAGTAGAGTAATGGAACAGTAGCTGTATTAACGCATCCTTTTCAAAAGCAAAGGATTTTTGAGTTTTTAAAAAAAATATGTTCTAAGAGCAAGAGGTAAAAGGAGTGAAATAGGGACAGAGAGAGAATGAGAGAGAGAGAAGGTGTAGGGTATAGTTGATGAAAAGGGGACTTGCAGGCAGCAAGATTTATTTTCAGTGGACTGGGGCTGGCAAGATAGGATAGACAGAGTGTGGTATATCCGTTTAAACTCACATTCTCAACAATCAAAATAGTATAACACATGTGTGGTGAATCTAAAGCCCAGTACCTTAGCTCTTTCAGGGCCTAGTATCTAGAGGTCAACGTACATGGTGGGCAAATAGATAAATAGAAGGCATATGGTTAAAGTAAAGTATGGAAGTATGGACCGAATTCTGGGAACAGCTAGATGGAATGGATTATATGTACAATCATTTATGTACTCACTAGTCAGGGCCACATAGCCTGATCAAAAGAGGAGAATGCTTTTCTCTTCCCCTCCATTGTTTCTCCTTCTCTTCCCCTGTCTCCATTAAAATTCTATAGATGTTTTTAGATCAGGACTCAAATGCTACCTCCCTCTTTATTCTTCCAGGTGATGATAATCATTCCTTTCTTTGAACCACATCATGCTTTGCTCCAGCTCCTAAACTATTAAACCTTTGTAAGGATAGAAATTTCATCTGGCCTAATTATTTCTCCCAGAATATAGCATAGTGATGTGCATGTACTGGTATATTCATATATATTTATCTGTGATGCTATTGATTTAGGAGTTCCCTCTACTGATACAAATTGCAGCCCATCTTGTGCTACCCTTCTCAGTATTCTCTTTATTTCCAACCTCATGTGCTGGAGGCCTTCTTTGCCTTCTTCCAATGTCATGAAGTATTGGAGCACTATGGCTGACTGTCTTTCACCCTTTTCTCTTGCCATATGAGCAGCCATCTTCTTTTCCTATCATAAAAGTCCTTGATACTTTACTCCTATTCTTTGGAGTTCCTCATTGGCTGATAAGTTGTAGCATGCTGACACCCATGACGTGTTTCTGCATTTTCATCTGCGTCAATCTCAGCTTTAGTTTTATAGAGGCAGTTTCCTAGCTCTCAGCAAACCAATTACAATTTCAATGAAGCGTATACTATGTATATGATTTTTGGACAATGTTTTAAAGAAAGCTCTCTGCTAATGTGACATGAAAAAGCCACTGTATTAAAATAGTAACAGATATGGAATCAGACACAACTTTCTGCAAAGTTCATTTTAGAGAAAGAGTCCTTTAGTACTTCCATTCTTCTAATGACTGGACTTGATGTGAGATGAATTCTAAGTTACTTCCTGTTGAATTAAACTTTTTGAGGTTCCTAGGTATTTGAGCTCTTCTATAATTGTTTTCTCCAATATTAAACTCTAGAGTAAGTGGCCTAAAACCTAGAACCTGTGCCTTTCTATCACCTGCCCTAATCCACATATGCAACATGCTACCTTTTGGCCAAAACTGGCATCACTCCATGATAATCTTTTGCATGTGACTTACTCTGCTCTTATTTTATTGCAGAACTGGGATTATAGACCTACACTGCATCGATGAATACTGGCGCAACTCTCTTATAGTTCGTGTCCCCCCCCCCCCAACATATATTATTCCATTACTCAGCAAGACAGGGACATGACAGGTACCATATTAATATAGCACTTGGCATTTTGCAGGCATTCTATAATTTAAGTTAGCTTCATGGATTCTTTATTTTATTTATGTGGTACTCTTATTAGCCCAGATCACAAGGTCCTCTAAGCCTAGGCAATCTCCATGAGTTCTTTTGCCAAGAAACAAAACAAAAACAAAAAACTTGTCATTGCTAACCTGCTAATAAAGACTCTTTAAACTTAAACTAGTTAGATAATATACCAACCTGCTTCTTTAACCTGCTTCTGTTGGCATTGCCTTTAAGAAGTCAGCCTGTAACCTCTTTATTTTTATTTTTTTTGGAGGGGGGAGGGCAGGGCAATTGGGATTAAGTGACTTGCCCAAGGTCACACAGCTAGTTTTTTTTGGATGTGTGTTAAGTGTCTGAGGTTGGATGTGAACTCAGGTCCTCATGACTCCAGGGCTGGTGCTTTATTCACTGTGCCACCTAGCTGCCTCCCTATAACCTCTTTAACATGATAAAACCTTGGAGTAGGACTGTTCTGGAGAAAGATAATGATAGTTGACATTTATAGTGTGCTTGATAGTCTGCAAAGAGCTTTATATCTATTAGTTAAGTAACTCATTTTCACTTATTACCTTTCTTAGGTATTTGGATATAAAAGTAAATGAATGCATTTCATTAATTAGGGTTGAATGAATGGCCTGATGAATTTAAGTGGAGAAGGAAATTCATTTAGCTGAAAGGGCCTGGTTCAGGGTTATGACCTGTAATAAATAGCACAAATATCCAAATTAAAGCTTTGATTTTTATTATTTTGTATTTATTTTCTTTTAGACAATGGCTTAATTAGGAATTATCAGGCAGGTCACTTAATATCATTAAGCTATACTTTTCAAATCTGTGAAATGGGAGTCATGGTAATAGGGCTACCTCCTTGGTTGTTCTGAAGACAGCCCTTGACAAACATTAAATTGTAAGCTATTATTTTATCCATTAATATATCAAAACAGTTTCTCAGCTTTTGTACTCTATTGTTAAAAAGAAAAAAAGGACAAAAAGGACATTTAAATCCAAATTCTTTTGTTTTTGAAGTAAGACTGCAGGAAGTTTGAATGACTTCCAAAGGCAGATCATAAAAATTACTTCAATAATTTTCAGATCCTGCTGTAGCAGTAATTAAGTTATTTGGTATGACTCAAACATTCTGCTCTCTCTTGGAATATTATGATTTAAAAACTGTTGTTATGTCACTGCCAAATAAAAATGTACAAGTGATAAGCAAAATGTTGTGTGTGTATATATATATACATATATATATATGCACACACACATACATACACATTATAGACAACTTAAATTTTCTAGTATAAAGGTATTTCCTGGGAGTAAGTTTGGCACTCAGAAAGGTGTCAGCTTTTCTGTATAGGAGGATTCTACAGCTAAGAAATTATTGAATTGAAAGAATGTGCCTTGCTCAGAGGTTTATTGCTCAGTCAATGGGACTTAAAAAGTTCTTTGACCTCAGAGAAAAAATGACATGAGAAAAGCTGTATTCAAATACATTGCCATATTTGTGCTTCTTGTCTTTGAACCTCATCTACCTAACAAACAAACAAACAATCTTTTCTGACAATTGATTTCATTTCTGATGGAAGTAATATAGTAGCTATCTATTTACCATTGGGTAACATGAAATATTTTTTAGGAAAGGCCACAGAACAAAATGGATTTGATACTCAGTCATAAGTCTTTCTCTACAATGGTCTCCTAGTGATCTAAGTGATCTTATCTTATCTTATCTAGGGCATCTTGACTTCAACTATTTCTGAAAGAGAGAGAGTTCCCAAATATCTATCTTAATCCTCAGTTTCCTCCCACCCCTCTCTAGCTCTAGTGTTATATTTGTAGTTGTCTGTTGGATATATTCATATTGATATTTTATTGGTACTTCAAACTCAACCCCCTCATCCAGCCCCCTGAAAAACCTCACCTTGTCCTACCCATAGACATATACATATATTTACTCCTTCTCTACTTATTGTATACTATTTCTATTAGAATTACTGTACATTTATGTCATAGCTCCTTATTAGTCTAAAGTCTTCCTGAAGGCCTAAGATATATTTTATCTAAATTCGGCACCTGCTCTAGTACCTATCATAGTGTTCTGTGCAGGGAAGCCACTTAATAAGTGTTTGTGGAATGAAGTTATTGAAGAGTGTGGCAAAGCATCTGTGGCTTCCAGCAGGCAGCTTATGACATACTCATGGTCTGTCTCTCCCTTATTCTGTCTACAGCAATTGCACCAAGGGATAGTTTAAGAGGAGGGTGTGGTTATACTGCTCAGCTTATTAGAAGAGGGCCATTTACCTAAGAATCCAGATTTTCTGAAATAATCCATTATAAATCTATTGTCTGTGAATTTGTCTAAGTCCCCTTCTCCCTTTTTTTTTAAACCTGTATTTCCAGCTTATAGTACTTCTTTGGAAGTAACGAATCTTGGAAGTTACCTATTCACTGGGTAAAGTAGTTCTTCCTTTTATTTGCATAGTTTCAACTCTGGTAAACAGGTGTGACCAGTGCTAGCCTTAGGAGATGATTATTTGCATCATATAATATGGTTCCCCATTCCTAGAACCATCCATCCCAGGTAATTTGGTATGGGTGAAAGACCATTGACCATATCACTTACCAGCTGTGAGACCCTAGGCAAGTCATTTAACCTCAGTCACCTTTAATTTCTCTAGATATAAAATGGGCATGATAACAGCACCTATCTTCAAGGGTTGTTGTGAGGCTCAAATGAGATAATATTTGTAAAGCATCTGGCACAGTCCCTGGCACATAGTTGGTGTTTAATACTTGCTTCTCTTCCTTCTCTTCCCTCCTTCCCTGGCCCCTTAACTATGGAGTCTGAAGACCTGGTTTCCAATTCTGTTTCTGTATGTGACCTTTGGAAAATTATTTAAATTCTCTGGTTCTTCCAAAAGAGAGGAAAAATAACATGCCCAAACAAACCTAGATCATTAGTGATAGCCAGAACTAAAACCCAAGACATAATTTAAATTTTTAAAAACTCACAAAATTCATTCATTTTACAAAAGGAAGCCTTTAGTGCTTTAACAACTTTTTAAAAAAACTTATTTACATCAATATTCTAGGACCTATGATTTCATCTATCTGGATATCCCTTCCACTAACACAGATTGAAATCTCCTCCTTCCACTTACTCACTAGTTCCCTAGCACTTTAGAAGATGATTTTATGAATTGTTCTGGTCAAAGTATTCATCACCTGTTATCTAGCTCCATGGTGATGAAGCTCTCTGAATTTAGCTACTCTGATCCTCAGATAACAGACATACACAGATTTAGTCTAGATCCTGTCAGAGTTTTCATTTGGCTTGTGTAGTCTTCAGAACCTTCAAGGAAGATTTTAATGGATGAAAAGGTTGTTCAGTGTAAGAAAAATATGATTTTCACCCATCTACTTTGTGAAACCACCTTTATCTCTTCCAGAACACATTCCTTTCTCCTTTTTCAGAACTGCTTAAATTTTTTTAGCTGATACTACTCATTCTGGTATTTACTTTTATATTATTATGTAAGTGTTCCCCTGCCTATATCTTGTTTACCCAAGATTGTAAACCCCTTTTATAGTATGAATCATATTAAACACTGTATTGTGCTAAGTACTGAAAATATGAATGGAAGCAAACATGAAGGCAGCTCCTGTCCTCATGGAGCTTACACACTAATTGAGAAAACAACACATAAAAAGGAACTGAAAAGAAGAGAGTCATGGTAGGGAATTTTGGAGAATCAAGAATGGAATGAAGGAAAGTGCATGGCTACTTGGGAACTTTAAAAAATATGAATGTTCTGGGAAGAACTCACCAGTAGGAGGAAGGGACCAAGGAGGTAGAGACATGAGAAAGTGAGGTGAGGATGAGGTCACTGGGGTGTGGAGGAAAAATCTGGAGATTCAAGAGTGGTAATGCACATAGCACTATGCCATAGCCATAGTAGGTATAAATAAACAATTGCCAAATTCTGCCTATTGTAAAAGACCAAGTATGGCTGTACTTCTATGTTTTACTATTATAGTAAATTTATTAAAAATGAATAACATTAAATCAGGTGGGCAAAAAATTATTTTAGAGTTTTGGACCCAGTTTTCAAGTTCCTTCTGATTAAAATAAACTTTGTACAGTAATCTTATTGTTGCATACGTTCCAATGGCCAAGTTTAAATAGAATCTAGGTTAGACAAACGTTGAAGGGCAGGAGAATGGATGAAAGCTTTATAAGGTAGAATATGTAAGTAAAGATTCATTTTTCATTCTCTTCAGAGAAAAGACTCTAAGTGGAACATATGTTATTTCTATTGTATCACCTTATAATTGACTTTAATAATACATTCTGCCTTGGAATTTGGTATGGTATTAGTTTTAATCTTCACAATTGTCTCTAGTTCTTTAAAAAGGATTCTCAGGTTTGTTCGTTGCATTTTATAGATGGAGGATGTAAAGCAGTGTTTCTTGATTCTTTGCTTTAGCCACTTTACCCCACATTGTAATAGTTAGACTGATATTATATTGGTTCACCCCACATTGTAATAGTTAGACTGATATAATATTGGTCCAAATATAGGGTAGATCCTTAAAGTGCAATCTTTCCACAAGTGATATGCCATCTATACCTATTTCTTACCTTCCACATTATTTATTGTTTCATCATAGCTTAAAGAAGCTGTCTTCTTTAAGAAGACAGCTGTCTTCTTAAAATGGTCATTGAATTACTTAACTCCTGAGTGATAGATATCTATTTTTTAATATGGTCACCCTTATTTTTACAGTGTAAAAAAAAAACCAAACCAACATATGCATGCTTTAGATTCCCCTCACAATGAATAACACACTGAGTAATCATCACTACTTGTAGAGAAGAGCAATTGTTTTTAAGAAAACTATGGAAGTATAGCAAAGTTCTTCCTGTTTCCTAAGGTCACTACCTACAGTCATTAAGACTGAATTCAAATTCTGTGGAAGACAGGTTTGGGGGAAATGGAAACTCTTTTCAAATAGAACAATATTGCCATTCAATGACATTCATAAAACGCTTCTAAATTGCACTGGAGACAGGTGGAAAGTGTCATAATTCAGTCCTCTGTGTGTCTGTGTACCTACATTTGTTTACATTTGTGTAACTTGATATTTTAAAGTTTTGATTGTTCATCTAAAAATACCAGTGTTTTTGGTTTAATGTGAGCTATGTAGAAGTGTGCACCTGGTGATTCCTTTGCATGTGATCGTCATACATATCCCTCAGTAGCTCTGGGATAGAGGTACTACTACCTGAAGAGTATCCTGGTCCCTTAACTGAGGCATGGTGGAATATCATCCTGTTACATTATAATGTCTGCAGCGTGACAGTGTGTTGCCATGACTCAGCTCCATTAACATATTGATGCCATGGCATAAGGTACACACTGTAGAGCAAAACTAGTCTGTCAAACTGTGATTAATTTGTGACGCTGCAACTGTGTTCAGTGCAGTGCGTCTTTTCTCATTTCTTGGGCTCTTTGGTTGCAGAGGAGGAAAGCAAAATATATCTCAGCAATTTATTTTCTCACTTGTTCTAGGGAAGAGAGAGCAGTAAAGTATGCATGCTGTTATTCTCCTTTCTTTGTGCAGCTGTGGGTGTGTGGGACCTTGTGAGAAGCCTTTCAATGAAGTGCAGAGCCAGCGGAACACCACAGAGCCAGAGACCCTCATGTGGCTGAAGAGCCACACACCATTCATTTTATGATGCCAGTATTATGCTATATGACCTGTTCATGTAAAAGGTTGGCCAGCTGTACTGCTGTTTGCTTATAAGGGCATACACATAACTATATTTACACGTTGGGAAGCAAGCATGTGAAGGACACTGTATTATATTTCAGTGCCCATTTTGTTGAAGCCCCAAACATATAGTTGGTGAAATCTCCCTGGAAGAAACCCTGTAAACAACATCATGTTTTGGGTATAGAAATGGACTGTATTCTTTTGAATATATTAGTTTCTTCTTGCTGTATCTTTGTATCACGTTGAAAGTATATTGTAGTGGATAGAGGTGGCCTTGGAGTTGTGAAGGTCTGGGTTTGTGTTTTGCCTCTGAATCTTCCTGGCTCCGTAACTGCGGATAAGTCACTTAACCTCTTAGTACCCCAGGGTATAAATTGCTGAATGTTACAGATCTGTATGGTAGAAGGAGTTCCTCACTAGGAGTTTCTTACACTGATAAAATCAGAGGTCCAGACCCCTCCCCCACTTCCCCATCCCTCAAAGCCTCCTCTTCCCTCTAATTGAAGGACTGGTGGGTGGAGCACCAAACTCCTCCCAAAACCTTACTTTGTAGAAGTCAGAAACTAGATTCAGTTTATTGCACTTTGCATCTGCTGCCCCCTCTGATTTCAATTCCTAGGAACAAGATGCTCTAAAGCTGTCTTCCTCTCTCCACCCCTCACTTTCCTGCCTCCTCTTGTATGTTGTCTCCCCCTTTAGACCGTAACTCCTTGAGGGCAGGTACAATCTTTTTATTAATTGTATCCTCAGTGCTTATCATTGTGCTTGGCACATAATAGGTGTCTATTAAATGTTTTTTACATTGGATTGGATAGTCTTCCCCATATAATTACTAATAGAAAACACTTGACCTATAACTTATTAGGTACCATTTAGGTACATCTTTCATCACCAGAATTATTAAGATATTTAGTTTGTTGATACATTGATGATAAATTTCATCAACATATTAGTTGATACATTTATTAATACAAAATGTTGATACATTTTATTGATACAAAATGTTGAAACATTAAAAAATTATTTTGTTGATACATTTCTTGAAGTATATAGTTAATGACAAAGCCAAAGTAGTTCTGAAATAAAATACACTGCCTGTGATTTTTTTTTTTGCTGATCCTCTTATTGAAATGTGTTTGAAGTACCATTTTATGTTTTTTTTGGGGGGAGAGAAGAACTGAAATTTTGGCTGAAACCACCAAACATCAGCTAATCAACAAGCATTTGTTAAGTGCCTAATATGTCCCACATACTGTTGGTGCTACAAAGTATACACCATGTTGGGATACAAAATAAAACATGAAACAGTCCCCATTTTCAAGGAAATTATATTCTGTTGAGCACCATCAACATGTATACATGTGTGCACACACACAAAATGCAATTTTGTGTACTGCTGACACTTGGGGGGTTATCCAGAAAGTATTCATGTAAAAGGGGGCACATGAGCTGAACTCAAGAAAACTAGGGATTCTGAGACAAGGAGGTAGGGAGTGAGCTCAGTCCAGGCATGGGAGATGGAATGTTATATTTTGAGAAAGACTAAGAAGGGTCAATTTGACTGGATCATAAAGTTCATGAAGGGGAGTCAAATATAATAAGGCAGAAAAAGTAGAATGGAGTGACGTTGTAAAGGACTTTAAGTGCTAACAGGAGTTTGTGGTTGATTTTAGAAGTAATAGGAGTCAATAGGGTTGATTGAGTGGAGTACTGATGAGGGCAGGCTTACATGTTAAGAAAATTATCTAGGCAGCTGTGTGGAAGATTGATTAGGGAGGGAAGAGATTTGAGGCAGAGAGAACAACTAGCAGTCTATTGTAATAGTTAAGGAAAAGATGATGAGGGCTTGAACTCTGATGGTAGCTAAGAAGAATGGGATGTATGCAAGAAATATTGTGGAATTTAAATTGACAATATTTAATTTGATATATGGAGTAAATGAGGAGTGAATTATACTTCTGAGATTGTGAATCTGTGACTGGAAGAATTGTAGTGACCTTGTCAGAAATGGAGAATAGAAAGAGGAATGATTTCACAGGGTAAGGAGAACGATCGTTATGCTGAGTTTAAATTGCCTTTAGGGCAACTCAATTTCCAATAGATAATTGGTAATGTGGGACTGAAAGTTAGAAGAGAGACTCAATATGGAAATGCTTGTTTTATTTCTTAAGTTCAGAATAAAATAACTAATATTAAAAATAAATGGAAAGGTCATTGAACTTGGAGTCACAATAAAAAAAAAGAGAGAATAAAGGCATAAAAATTAGCTTCCCAATGTTTCTGATGTTACTGAAAATAAAAGGCTGAGTGTTTTTCTCTGTACCTCAGGTATATTAACTATAACTGAGAACTGTGGAATATAGTAGCTTATAGATAGCTAGTATTTGCCCTTATGGATACAGAATATTTTTATTCAGTTTTCTCTTTCCCTCTTTTCCTTTCCCCTTTATGGAAGACCCAAGAATTTTAATCACAATTTCATTTTTTAGATAGCTTATGGAAACTTGACAATTATTCACATTGATTTCAGAACAAAGAAAAAGTGTTGAAGTTTGTTTTCTAATGTATAGTATCCGAGGAGTTTTTCCCATCTCCCCTTCCCCAATTCTCAGTTTTAAAATATAATTTGTCTTAAAGCATATTGTCAAAATCAGGGGGGAAAATAGGCTAAAAGTATTATTAGCAAGTCTTTCTTTAGAAGAATACAGAAAAGGTAAAAGTAGCTGTTTTACCTTAGTATGAAGAGATTCTTGGCAGTGAATGAGTCAGTACCATACTGCCTGAGCAGACAAGGACTGGCTTTATGCAAAACAGAGGCCTATAGGGCTGAAAACAGCCAGCAACAGTGGTGGACCATGATTAAATATCAAAACAGCTTTATTTCTAATGGAAATGTTGTTCCCAAATTTAGTTATGTGATGAATGCTGTACATTTTGTATTTTTGTGTGGTTAGGGATTAAGTGCATGTTCTTAGAATTCTCATCTACAAGAATTCCATGTATTAGCTATTATCTATGATTTAATACATTATATAATTATTTGTTTCTTGTGTGATTGTATAAATGTATATATGCACACACATTTGTAGCTTTAATTAGAAGATGTTTCAGTGAATATCACAAAAATAAAAAGTTTAGCCCTTACTAAGAAATATGAGAAAATACCTCCCCCCAATTCTTTGCAGAGGTGAGGGGTCTGTGGGTATGAAACATGTATAATGTCAAGTTTAATCTATTTCCCTTAATTTTTTTCTTCTTTTCCCTCTTTTTTTTTTAAAGTTCTTTGAAATAAGTAATGACTTTCAGGGAAAAGAGAAAGGAAGAGATAAAAGAGGAAATCTAGGTGATGTAAAAGAAAAAAATATCAGTCAAAATCTAATTTTAGCACTGTTGCATAAGTTTCCTTACTGAATTAAAGGGGAGATAAAACTACCTGTGGGATAGATAGAGCAAGTATTGTTATCAAAAGCCCAGGATATAAGAAAAGTTGAAAGCATTTTGTAACTGTATAGGACTATATACACATAAGTTGGAATTAACATTATTATTGTTACATTGTAGTTGCCCATGAAAACTTGACATTTAATGGCAGCAAAAGAGATTCAGCATGGCATAATGACTAGAGTTGTTGTTCATTGTTTTTTTTTTTCATTCCTGTCCCAATCTTTGGGACCCCATTTGAGATTTTCCTGGCAAAGATACTAGAAATGTTTGCCATTTCCTTCTCCAGCTCATTTTACAGATGAGGAAACTGAGGCAAATGGTTTAAGTGACTAGCCTAGGGTCATACAGCTAGTAAGCTGAGGCAAGATTTGAACTCAAGAAGATAACTCTTTCTCACTCTGGACCTGGTGCTCTATCCATTGTACCACCTACCTGCCCCAAGTAACTAGAAAGTTCATCTCAATTGCAGGAAGACCTGGGGTCAAGTCCTGGCCACTTCTTAGATTTATTAAATGTATAATCCTGGACATGACAGTCCCTTAGTGCTCAGTAACTCTGGGAGACTATAAATTGCAGGAAAAGTCTGGATCTTAGCTGATAAAGGGAATCTCCTCATCTAGATCCAGATGTTCCTTGTACTAGTAGGTTTAGTTTACATTCCTTTATAATCAATGTGAATTGCATTGTTTGGACTTCATTAGAACAGACTTTCTGGCTGAAAATTTACTATTGCATTGTTTCATGAGAAAGTGTGTGCTGAAACAAATTAATAATGAAATGTGACTTTAAGGAAATCTTTGCTTATTTGAATGAACAAAGCTTAGAGACTTTTTTTTTTAAACTGAGTAGCACCTAAGGATTACTGAATAAAATAAGGACCTATTTGTATTGTGGTAGTCATTGGCAGGCTTCTACTGGAATTTCCTTATCAAAGACATGTGACCAGTGGCTACTGTTGGTGGAAGTCTGGGGCTCTCAGGAGGAGCCTGAGAGTGATGAATTCATAGTCTTCTTTCCCTCAGGGCAATGAAGAAGATAAGCTTCTGGTGTTCCTGGTTCCTTCATTAAAGCACTCCCAGAATGCATTAGCCTCTAGAATCAGTGTTATAAATGTTAGTGAAGTTCTCAGTCCAGCCCGCAGAAGCCTATATTGTAACTGAAATAGTGTTATTTCCATGTTCCTCCTAATTCAACTCTCAGACCCACTCTCATTTAGAAGAAATGTTTAGATTTCTTAGGCTGTTTGTATATGTATGTATGTATGTGTATATATATATATATATATATATATATATATATATGCGTCATATATATACATAACTGTGTGTGTATGTGTGGTATATATATATATATGAGTGTGTGTATAAGCATTTGAGTGGTTTACGAAGTTTACACCATAGCATAAAAAATTATTGGGAAGAAATTGTGTATTTACTGTTGTAGCTCTTTTCTTTGATTCACATCCGCGACTAAAATAAACTATAAAGCCAAGGAGAAGATTTCTAAGTGCACCTTTATAGTGTTTCCCTTCCCTGTTCAAAATGTCCTCCAAACTTTTATTCAGGTAATGAAAGAATGAGCCACAGTATAGGAGGCAAGGAGATTCTCTTCAATATTGAGCCATTGCTGCCAATGCTGCTGATCACACACATAACAAATGTTGTAGGCTCACCACAATTGCCTTTCCTCTGAACCTCTTACATTAATCTAAGAAGGTTATCATCCAGCTATAAAAGTTTCTGGTGGAGACCACAACTCACTGGGTGAATGTAGAACCATGGTTATTATCTTGGAGTCATGGAAAGTGAAATCTGAGGGAGAAGGATTCTGGAAAATCATTTGAACTCTGTGGGCCTCAATTTCTTAATTTATAAAATGAAGGGTTTATATGGGATATATATAACATCCTCTTCCATGTTTAAGACTTTATGATTCTTTGATGCAAATAGGTATAGAAATATATAATTGTCTCACTTTTATATTCATGCCAGTTAACTATTTCGTTAACTTTATTGATTTGCATTGTATTAAAATATGACTAAAAGAATGCTTTTATATTATAACCACCTATTACATTTCTATTTTCTATTTCTACTTGTATGTTTATGCATTTATAAGTTAAGTTGATTTCAAGATACATGTTTCATTTTAATTAACTATTCTCTCTGGACTCTTTAAACAACAGGTTGAGAATAGAAGTATTTCAGTTTTAGTTAAAAATGTAAAATAACAGATTGGCTGGTTGGTTGATTGTTGAACCATGTTCTTGAAGAGGACCAAAATCATATTGCTATGTTGGAGTAAAAAAAATTCAATAAAAAGAATATTAGTATATTCAACAAGGCACACAGGAGCACATTAGGTTATGTAAGTATGCACAAGTGTGTGTGTGTGTGTGTGTGTGTGTGTGTGTGTGTAAACCTATGATTTCATCATTTTGGGAACTCCCTTTTTTTTGCTTTTTTTGGAGGGGAGAAGGCAGAGCAATTGAGGTTAAGTGACTTGGTCAAGGTCACACAGCTAGTTAAGTGTCTGAGGCCAGATTTGAATGCTGGTCCTCCTGACTCTAGGGCCGCTGCTCTATTCATTAAGCCACCCAGAGGCCCTTGGGAACTCCCTCTTACTATATATAATATAATATAATATTATATATATATATATACATATATATATATGTGTGTATATGTCAGCAATAGTTTTGCAACTTAAAGTTTTAGAAAGTTTCCTGGATGACAGAATGGATGGATTAAACAACTTGTCTGGGATCACTAAGCTAGTACTTTTCAGAGGCAGTAATTGAACTCAGGGCTACCTGAATCCAAGGTTGGCTGTTTACATACTTACCATAATCCATTTCTTGATGGGTCCTATAGACAACAAATTAAAAAATAAAACAAGAAATTTAAGACACTGTTCTTACTCTGAAAGAACTGATGATCTAGTTGTGGATACACAAGAAATAACAATAATAAATAACCATTCAAAATGGTAGGGGCAGGGGCTTTTTAAAAATTATTTTCTTTTTTCTCCCCTAACACTTAACACAGTGTTTTGTACTTAAGGGGTCCTTAACAAATGTATGTTGAATGAATAATTGAACTGGACAAACATCTGATTAAGGCCAAATTAAGGGCTATAGACATATTATCTTCAATTGTAGAAAAGGAAGGGATCAATGTGATTAAGGTAGTTAGAGAAGGTCTTATGGAAGCAATGGGATTTGAGCTGGGCCATGAGGAATAGGTGAAATTGTAATAGTCAAAAAGAAGGAAAAAGCACATTCAGGAAATTTCATGAGCAAAGGCATGGCGAGGGGGGGGGTAGCGGGAAGAATAGCATGTGGGGGAGGTAACAATGAAGAGCCTTACTTGTGTAGTTTATGTTTGGGAGTAGTGAGGGTTAAGTATGTTGTGGGTATTTAGAAAGACTGAGAACTTTAGACTTTATCTCTTGGCAATAAGGAGCCACCTTCCCACTCTGCTCTATTCAGTAGTGAAAATATAAGGCACCAAATATAGGTTTCTAATCATTGGACCTTTCTCTGCATTTTCATTAGGAAAACAACATAGGTATATTTATTTACACTTGTGAGGGAAAATACTTCTAGGAATATGTTGACTGACTGCATAGGGCTATTTTGAAGCTTTCGACTTGTCACAATTCTCTTTTTTCTTGGGAGCAAGAAACAAGAGGAATACATAAACTAGAAATATGGAAGAACTAAAGTTAGAGTATTAGACTGTTAAACAGCATATTTAAATTTTGCCTGTAGAATAGCACCTTTGTAGAGATTACAAGGATACAGAATCAACTTTCTTATGTGATATTAAATCAGATTTGAATTTGTGATAATTGAAAAGGAAAATTAATCTAAAAGTATGACATAACCTACCCAAGTTTGGTGTCTGAAGTATGTTTTGCATTAAGACTGTTTTTAGTAATTTGCATGTTTACTAAAGAATTTAATGCTATCAAATCATTACCAATGTGCACATTAGTGCTGTTGGCAATTACTTTGAAAACTCAGCAGAATTCAGTGGTACTTACAGCATCTTTTCTATAATGAATGGGGGAAAAGCAGTAATAAAATAATTTCTTTCATCTCATCCTGCCATACATCAGTGTCTCTTTGTGGCACGAACATTTAAAATTTCCCTTTAGCTCTTCCAGTACCTTGAGTGAAAACAAAGAATCTGTAAATGTGTTTGCAGGGCTGAGGAACCTGTGCAACTAAATCATTCACAAGACCTTGCAGAGGAAAACATCTTCTGAGCATTGATGATCAGGACCTAGGACAGCACCAAGTAGAGTTCTCTGCATTTGTTAAATTAACCTGCTATTTTAATGTTAATATGAGGGTAAAGAAACTTGGCAATAAATTTGTGGGGGTGTGTAGAAAGGGAATCAAACAATTCAAAATGGCAGTGCTACAAATAAAAAGCTCTTGACAACTGTCACTAGCAGATGATAAAGACATACCGTTAAAATAGATTATATGATGTATTTTACTTTAGTACATAGAAAGACATGTTTATTTTCTGGGGAGATAACATCAGACATTTTTATCTCAGGCAGAATCAGGGTGTGGAAAGACAATGTCTATATCAGGACTTAGCTACTTGAACATACTGGCTTAGAGTGAAGTGGAAGTACTGTTAGCAGAAAGCCCTGAGAACAGACTTCTCAGTTTACCCACAAATTAGTAATTCTCCCCCCTCCCTTCTCTCTCCTTTTGGGGAAGATGATACAATACCAGAAGTACTCTGTGTTGCCAAATAGGATAATATTGTCTCACTGAAGAAAGCAGCACTGATGATCAGTTTCAGATCATAATCTGTTGTTACCAGAATATTAATGATACATTTTATGTGATTTTTAAGTAAGGGCCATTCTGTATGGTTAGACTCAGTTGATGCAAAGTAGTTATTTCATTTTTTTGAATTTTTCCTTTTCCCAATGTGCACTGGTCATATACTGACAGATTCTGTTCTCACATGACCACAATTAGAATATCATTAAACAAACTAATCTGTAGAACATTAAAAATGCCTCCTTCCTTAATATTTTATTTTCCTTAACATATTAATTAGCTTCACTTAGCCTGTTTTTCCCCCTAGAAATGAAACATCTCTCTTTAACACCTTAGAAAGGTAAATTGATTGATATTGTCTTCTTTTAGAATTAATTAACATCTATATTATTTTGCCTCAAATATGAATAGATAAAGGACACTGAAATGCTAATTTAGCTTTTCCCCCTCCCCAACATTATATTCCAAAAGGATATTTATAAATTAAAATGTGAACCTGATATACACATAGGGATAGCACTTCTCTAATTCATTCAATTACAGAGGCCTTCCAATGGATTTCTAAAGTAAAGAAACTTTCAAATCTAAGAGATGTTAGGGAAAAAAGAAGAGTTGGTTTGATCATCCAGAAGTATTTATCTTTTAGAATCTAATAGAAACAGGAAAAGGGGAAGGGGAAGGGAAAGAAATAAGCATTTGTATAGCACCTACTACGTGTCAAGTACTGTCCAGTGTTGGAAGCCAGGGAGGTCAATAGTTAAGAGTGGAGGAAGGAGAGTATATTCCGTCTCCTATCAGGGATCTAACTGCTAGGTATGTACTAACTAATTTGCATCAGGTAAATAGCAACTGTCTCTAAACACTGGATAAGATACAAACATGTAAGCACTCAGATATGAGTCATATTTGGAGTCAGGATAGAATAATGGAAAGAGTCCTATGAGGTCTAGGTTCAGAATACATCCTATGCACATAGCTGTGTGACCATGGGCAAATCACTTAACCTCTCAGAACTTCAGTTCTTTCATTTGTAAAATGGGGATCATAATATTACCACTTACATTTCATACAGATACGGTGAGAAAAGGATTGTATATGATAAATGTCAGTTATTATGTTTAATACTGACTTAATCAATACGCTTGTCTCCTCAGTATCCAAGTGATGCCTTGAAAGTAAGCTATTTACTTATAGATGGAAATGGACTCTATTGATTCTAACATTACTTCCTAGGAAGATTCATACACATTGGGAGAATCTGGTTCAGAGTGGCATAGGGGATAAAATGCAAAGTCCAAAGTGGTTGAGCAACAATAAATATTTATTAAACGTCTTTGTTGTACTAAATACAATCAAACCTTTCTTTAGCTAGAAGTTTAGATATGAAGATGAGTAAGTAATAGCCTAGTTGAATTTAAACATAGGATCAAAACACCTTGGTTCTGCAACAAAAACAAAAATGATGTTAACTTCATAGTGCAAAAATTATTAAGACTATATACTCAGGCACAGTAATAATAAATTATAAAAATAAGATTCATTTTATTATTTACTCCCTCTTATACTTAAGAAGCAAATTTATTAGCCTAAGTAGTGACTCAACACTTTTAAGATTTTTTTAAAAAAATCACTAAACATTACATATAACTTGTAAAATAATCCAAAGGAATTATTTAGAATTAGTGTTGGAGGTGATATTAGAGGTCTCACAAGGGAAGAATCAGCTTAGGTA
>CM053600.1:86587672-86603701 GCA_028646575.1 Pseudocheirus occidentalis
GAACTCAAGGATCAGCCAGGCCACCAACAAACAAGTCCCATCCTGTTCATATCTTCAGTCAGCTTCACTGAGGAACCAAATCTAAAATCTGTCTTGACTCTTTTAAAATTATTCCTTATAAACACTGCCCTTCTCCCAAGTCAACAGGGGAGTGTCTCAGCCAATAGCTTTCTCCCACATCAACAGGGGAGTGTCTCAGCCAATAGCATTCTTCCAAGTCAACAGGGGAATTCACACCTTTTCACCAATGGACAGAGTTCTATACTTAGCCCTAAGTTACTGATCTACTTAGCCCTAAGCATCCTATCCACTTAGCCCTAAATATCCAACAAATTGATTACCATTACAGAATGCTACAATACAATGTCTCAGAAATATTATTCTGGCCAGATTTTGCATACTGGATTGGAGAGGAGAGTAACCAGATTGGAGAGAGCAGTTGCATGAAGTAGATATTTCATTATTGAAACTGGAGTGGTGGAAATTGGAATGGAAAAGAGAAGAATATGAGCAATTTTAAAAAGAGACAATAGGGAGAATATGATGTGCAAGAGAGAGTGAAGAGTCCAAGATCAGAGATTTAAATCTGTAAGGGAGTTTAGAGGCCATCTGGTTATAATATATCAAGACTTGAAAGGGACGTGAAAGGTCACCCGGTCCAATTTCCTCATTTTATGGATGAAGAAACTGAGACTCCAAGGAGGTTAAGTAACTCACATAAAGTTGTATAGATAGTACTTATCAGAGGCAGAATTTGAACTCCTCTGCCTCCAGAATTAAGACCCAACCTTGGTAAGTGACTTGTCCTAGTGTACACGGATAGTAAGTAGCGGAACTACATTTCTGATACTAAAATCAATGTGGTGCCTTCTCTCTCTTTCTCTCTCTCTCTCTCTCTCTCTCTCTCTCTCTCTCTCTCTCTCTCTCTTTTTTGCATTTTCTTTGGAGGGGGAAAGGCAGGGCAATTGGGGTTAAGTGATTTCCCCAAGGTCACATGGCTAGTAAGAGTTAAGTGTCTGAAGCTGAATTTGAACTCAGGTCTTCCTGATTCCAGGGCCGGTGCTCTATTCACCACAACACCTAGCCACCCCTTCATGGCACCTTCTTAATGATCCAAAGTTTTAAAATTTATAACTTCATATTTTTATTAAACATTATAAAATTATAGAAAATACATAATTATAAAAGCTTAACTATAACTATCACAAAAATTTTAAGATATAACTTTGCTTTTTTCTGAGATGATGTTTTGTCTCTCCCAACTCAATTATAAGCATCTCATTAGTAGGGAAAATATCTTATAGATATGTTGCCCATATATATATATATATATATATACATGTATAAACATAAGAAGAATGATGTAAATAGACAAGTTAGGAGTAAAAACCCAGCTTTGAGAGGGTAGGGGAGGGAATGTTATTTTAGCAACAATAGCTGGCATTTACATAACTCTTTAAGGTTTGCAAAGCAATTTACATATATCTTATTTGATACAATAATCCTTTGATGTAGGTGCTATTATTAACCCTATTTTACAGAAGAATAAATAGGGTCAGAGAAGTGACTTGTCCTGAATCCCATAGCTAGTATCTGAAGCAGGATTGGAACTCAGATCTTCCTGACACCAACCAATGAACCAACTAGTTGTTTACATTTTGGTTTTTGAATTTTTAGTTTAATTTGATTGAGGGGTATCTCAGCGGGCTTGTCTTGTAGGGATATGGAACCTGGGAGCAATTTATTTACCAGAAATATATAGTATAGTTTTGTATTTACCACATAAAGATGATAGGATAGTTCAAGCTGTCATAGTATCAGTCACCCCGTTATCAAATTATCCCTCAAGGAAAAGAGCAGTGGACTAAAGATATACTTTAGAATATGTCTTCAGTTAGGAGACAGGAAGAGAAAGAAGGCCAGTAAAGTGATGTAGAAGAATTCTGACATGACTAAGCCTAGCATGTGTTATAGAGACCTAGGAAAGAGGCTATCTTAAACAGAAGGGGGATGGTCAACTATGTCAAATACCACAGAAAGATCAACACCATAGAGCAGGGAAAAGACAGTCTTTGGGTGGAGTAGAGATGGGGGGAGGGGGAAGGGAGAGAGGATGACAACAAATATTTCTAATTTCACAGTTTTGCTGAGGTCTGGCTATGATCCTCAAGTATAAACTAGAAAATTGCCTCATGCCAAATGAATTACCTATTGTATCAATGCTGCATAAATTGAGACACCTGTAAATCAAATATTAGAGAAACACTAAGTATTTTTAAGATCTGTTTACATACCATTTTTTTCCTCTGTGTAATAATGATAGCTTACATTTGCGTAGTGCTTCATACTTTCCAAAGTATTTTTATATAAATTATTTCACTTTATACTTATAATAATCTTGTGGGTTAGGGTAGGACAGGTGCCATGTCCCCATTCTAGAGCTAAGAAATTGTGAGTTGTCTAAAGTTATATAGGAGCCAGAAAGAGAACTTTCTTCTTCCTCTCACAGAGAATAAATCCCATCCAAGTAGCTGGGGCCTTCTAGAGAAAATATTGAGTAGGACATAGAACCAAATTAAAACCAAACCATAAATACTTTTGATAGAATTCTACCATGTGCCAGGCACTGTGTTAAGCACTTTACAAATATTATCTCATTTGATCCTTAGAAGAAACATCATTTTGATTTTTGCAAATTTTTATTTCAAATAGTTGCTCCTTTTGTTCAGATTGCTGTGCATTTAATGGCCATTTTGCTAAAATGAGCAAAACCAGTTGATACCCAGAAACTACATATGCTACAACCTGAATAGCCAATAGGTTATATATATATATATGTATAGATGTGTATATGCATACAAATATATGTATATACTTATGTATATGCATATGTATCTATATATCTGTGGGGGACAGGGAAAACAATGTTGTTTTAGAGCATTTAGAGCTCAAATTCCTTGAAAGATAGAACTGTTTTAAGAAATTGTGGTTTTTTGACAGTTAATTTTTTCCTTAGTATTTTGACAGCTGATTTGATTAATTTAGTTTTAAACAGTTGAAGGTGAAAAATTTAAAGTTATAATCACAGGATTATTTATTCATCCAGGGGACTTATTTTACAAGTGAAGTATTTCATACCTCCTCTTCTGATAGAAGTAAAACAAAGCATGTAGATTGTAGCTGTGGGCTTCATAATTTTACTGATAACTAAGAATGGAACAGATCTTGCTGGGAATTATACAATCAGTTTAAAAGCTCACCATATTCTCTATGTTATACAGTATGAAAAGCACAAGGCAGAGAATGTGGTTATTAGATTTTTTTTTTCTGCAAATGGTTAGTCACTTTGTATTTAATAGTTTAGTCAGAGATGGATCAGGTTAGAACAATCAAAATAGCAGTTCAAGGAATGTATTTTTATATCACTCTGAGTGGCTTTTCTGTTTTCTTCCACAGAACAGGGCAAAAAGAATGACCATTAGAGCATTCTTAGGTTCAAATATACTTATTTAGGAGAAGTAGATACTACATGCCAGTGGAAGACTTGACTTGAATGTGGAATTAGGAGATATGGAAAGAGCTCATTTAAACTGAGTTATGCAGAGAGATCCTTAAAGATGCTTTTCCTAAAAAGTTCAGCTTAGACCATGTAGTCTTGCCAAGAACTTACTCGAGTTTTTTTTATCAGCCTACAAAATTTTCATGAGTCTTCCCTATAGTGGATACAATGAGATAATACGTAAAATCCTTTGCAAATCATAAAGTAGTATGCAATGCTATCTATCACCTATTTATCTATGATCTTTATTATTATTACAATTATTATTACTCATTTCTCTTTGATGTTGCAGGCAAGTTTAGCAATGTTGTGTCATAATTTCAGCTGTTATACATGTTGTCCCAAATGATACACTTGGGATAAGTCAAGAATCTAGCCACTAGGTTCAGTAACTATTTCAGTAACTTAGATACAACATTAAATCAATTTTGACTCCTTGTTCCAGATTATAGTGTGCTCTCTCACCCTACACATACACAAATGTACACATGTACACATATAAAAAACTCACAACAATGTCCTACACTGATATATTTCGTGCTGTTTTAGAACTTAGGATTTGGGATGTGTGTGGGGAACCACCAACATTGTGTCTAAAATTCATGGATCAGTCAATAAGCATTTATTAAGAGCCTACTCTGTGCCAGTCACTGTGCTAAGAATACACAGGGAATTAAAAAAAAGACAAAAAAAAATCAGGCTTACAATCTTCTCTCCCAATTACTTACCTGAAATCCAGTCTCTTTACATTAGGATGAACCTATTTATTTACTGTGGGCTTTGGGCCAATGCTTACTTGCAGGACCATATTATTCGTCCTGTCTAGAGTATAAAAGTTATTTTATCCCCTTGGGGAGGTGGGTCTCCTCTCTCTGTGAAGATAACAGCTTCTCTCTACATTAAGGAAATGGTCTCCCCAAGTAGCCAAAATTTAAAAAAATATCATCCTCTCTGGTAATTGGCCCTTCAGGATTTAGCTAGTCTGTTTTTTAGGAGACATACCATATGCTGCAGGGTCAGGGCTACAGTTGGGGGAAGATTACTCAAAGGGGTTCTCTAGTACTCAGACCATGAAGCTTTTGAGGCATCAAGGATTACTTTTACACCATGATCTCCCTGAGAGGAGGGACTGTTTCACATGGCTTATCTTCAATACCCAAAGTTGTGCCTGGTTCTTTTCATTTTTTGGATCAGATTTGTAATTTCCTTGGTATAGGGAACTCCCAGAGAGGAATCTCCAACTTCTGATGTAGGTCAATATTTTGTCTGCAACTTCCAGACTTAGAGAGTTGTCTTAAAACACTGGTAGTTTAAGTGAATTGTCTACGATTGCTCAGACAATATATGTCTATTAAGTTTGAATTTTTGGGTAGAGCAGTCACTCAAGATTGTCACCACTAAGTTGATGTTGTGGGGTCTTTTGCTTTTTTTGGGAGATATTTGGCTGGTAACTACACCTATAGACAAGATACTAATATGATCATGGGAGAGGGAGGACACCTAAGAAATAGTTTGATTTGATATTGTCATTCATTTGTGTTTGACTCTATGACCCTGTGGAGTATAGCATGCCAATACTTTCTATGGGATTTTCTTGGCAAAGATATCAGAGTGGTTTGCCATTTTCTTCTCCAGTGATTAAGGCAAACAGAGGTTAAGTGACTTGCCCAGGGTCACACAGCTAGTAAGTTGTTGGAAGTTGGATTTGAACTCAGGTCTTCCCAACTCCAGATCTGGTGTTCTATTTACTAAGCCACCTACCTGCCTCCAGTATGAGGTTCCTTTAACTGCAATTAGCAAATACTAGGTA
The DNA here is from genome assembly GCA_028646575.1 of Pseudocheirus occidentalis. Classification (NCBI taxonomy): domain Eukaryota; kingdom Metazoa; phylum Chordata; class Mammalia; order Diprotodontia; family Pseudocheiridae; genus Pseudocheirus; species Pseudocheirus occidentalis. Next base: position 86,593,042 of record CM053600.1, read on the forward strand.
TGTTTGCAGGTCACCAAGGCTAAAACATGACTTTCATTATATCATTCCTTGCCCAAGAAGCTACCGTGGTTCATTTTGTCTCTACATCACATCCAAACTACTTTGCCTGACTTTCAGTTAAATGGGGACATATTTATTTTAAATAAATACTTATGGAGATGGACCTCTCAAAGCTACTCCTGGGCCTCTAGCAATCTTTCAGCCTTGGTATAGCCAAGCTCCATCTTGGCCAATAGAAGCACCGATCTACATCTCTGGTGGCTCTGCTGGTGTACCTTTGCCCAGAGTGTCAGGGTCAGACAAGGGGACCTTGGTTGTTAGGCTCCTGGGGATACTAAGTCCAGTGGCTATGGGCTCTACCTGGGACTGGAGTGTGGAATATCTGGGAGGCAGCAACAGCATTCAGTGACCAGGAGAATACTGGATGGAGGAGGAAGACGGCAGTCAGGGAAGAGAGTTGGAGGAGGTGAGATGCAGGGAGGGGAAACTGCTCAGTCCCTAAGACCCAGGAGGATCCAGTGCAACACCAGCTTAAAGACCCTTCCTGGATCTGCTATGAACCTTTTTATTCATTTGCAACTTGCACTGCCTGCCTGGTGGAGGGGTGAGGAAAAGTATTCAGCTGTATAAATGTGAATTGTTACTTGGCAAAAAAAAAAATTAAAAAAACAATTCTCTCTCTCTTTATACATATCTGTGTGTGTATACTACAATAGATATACATACATATATACTATGTATACTTATAGATAGCATATATATTTATATAGATGTATAAATACAAAATACGTACTTACTATGTTCTAAGAACTTTATTAAAGTGGGAATACAAAAGAAAATGAGAGAGTAACTATCCTCAAGGAATTTATACTCTAATTGGAGGAGACACATGAAGGAGATTGCACGTTCATATTCAATTCATAGTAGATAGAAAGGCAGGTAGTTTTTGGATAGGGAAAGTATCAGTGACAATATTAAGGACCCAAAGTCCATGGGGAGCAATGGTGGGACAACCAAGTGAATACTGGGACCAGGGATCAAAGTGGAGTGGTACTCTGGAATAACTTCAGTGAAGATGGAAATGTGAGGGTCAAAATCCAGCTTACAGTGGAGGTTCTATGCCTGTTTGGAAATAGACAATATGGGAATGAGAGTTGGGTAAAGAAAAGGTCCATAGCTCGTACCTAGACCAGAATATACTCCTCTTTCCCCAACACCTTATTTAAATCCTAGGAACATTCTAGGTCAAATTCAAGTCCTATTTCCTTTCTTGTCTCACCTGGTTCCACCCAAAGACAGATTTGGAACCTGTTTAACTCGGAGCCGGATTGTTTTTCAAAATGGAATTTGCCTCAGGGGTCGGACCAAAGATGACAGACATACTATGAGGGCAAAATTGAAAGATTTATCAGTTTATGGACTCACGGTATCTTGGAGTGAGATTTGTCTTTTAAGCCCATCAGAAAGTTGGATCAAGAGATGGCAAGCAAATTTCCAATACGGGTTTAGGTTAAGAGAAATGTGGTATAGTGGAAAGAGCACTAAACTTTGAGGCACAACTTGGCTTTGAGCTCTGACTGCCACTTATTAGGTTGACAAGTTGCTTAATCTCTCTGAATCTCAGTTTCTTCACCTGTAAAATGAAAAAGTTGAAATAGGTTATCATTAAATATCCTTCAGATGACAAATTCTACATTCCTAAAGTAGAGATCCAGTTGTGGAGAAGTAGTAGAACAATATATTAAGGAACCTGAAAATAGCATCAAAGGATACAGATTATGAGTTCACGAGCCTGAGAGAACTAAACTTCATCCATCTTCCCAAATCACTGACTTTTGTTTTAGAGCAAGAGAGTGGAAGTAATCACTGTCTCTTTATTTCAATAACTGAGCTACAGCCATTATTGATGGTATGAAGGCTTCTTTAACTGTGGTCAATGGGAGCCCTTCACTATCTAAACTAGGAGAAACAGAATGATCCAGTAAAGGGGGATTAGATTTGGATCCAAAGAACCTAAGTTCAAATTCCACTGTCTCTTACATTTATTATCTGTGTAAGCATGGACAAATGAATCACTGAGCCTTCCTGGATCTCATTTGTAAAGTGAGGAGGATAGACTAAATGATCTCTACAATCCTTCATAGCTCTAATTACATGATTTGATGAACTCATAATAATAGTTGATAGAGTGAGAAAGGCAATATAGTAGATAGTATACTAGGTATGGAGTCAGGAAGACCTGAGTTCAAATCCAGTCTCAGACATTTATGGCTGTGTGATCCTGGGCATGTGACATAATCTGTCAGTCTCAGTGTCCTCAACTATAAAGTGAGGGCTACTTCCCAGGGCTGTAATGAGGGTTAAATGAGATCATATTTGTAAAGTACTTAGCAGAGCACCTGGCACATAGTAGGAACTTAATAAGTTCTGGCTTCTTTCTTTCCTATGTATAGTACTTATAAGTAACACACTTTATCACTTCATCATGCTTTACTTTTATGTGCCTTATTTAAGGTTTATTCTTTTTTTTTAACCAGGTAGATTATATACTTCTTGAATGTAAACATAGTATCTTATACTTTTATTTTTTTTTCTGCATAACAGCATAGTCATACCTCGCTTCATTGTGTTTTGAAGATATTGCATTTTTTTTTTTACAAATTGAAGGTTTGTTTCAACCTTGTGTTGAGTAAATCCATTGGTACCATTTTTCTAACAACATGTGTTAATATTGTATTTCTGTGTCACATGTCTCACAATATTTCACTTTTTCATTATTATTATTATTAGTAGTATATCTGTTATGGTGATCCTTCAAGGACTTTATATTCCAGCAGGAGATATAAGACAAGTACATAAACCATTTTAATATCAGTTGTAATATAAAAATGCAATAGAAACAGTGCAAAGTAACAAACCAGTTCACAGAAAAAATGATTACTTAGGAGTGGATCAGGAAAGTAGATCATTATTTGATATGGGCTGGTTGATTGATTACCATAAATATTTTGAGAACTCTTGCTCTTTGATGGTCAGTTAAAATTGCATTTTTTTTAAAGAAACTGTCAGAAAACCCTCAAGAATACATTCACCATCAATAAAATAATCCCTTATTTTTTTTCTTACTGGAACTTTGGTTCCAATGAAACAAAGTTCTTTGAAACTATAGCAATACTGATTTCATAAAAATAGTTGTGTAGTGTTGGGGCAGGATGGGAGCTTAGGGAACAGCTAGCCCAGGGGTGGGGAACCTATGGCCTCAAGGCCACATGTAGTCCTCTAGGTCCTCAAGTGCAGCCCAATCATCACAGAACAAATCTCCTTGATAACAGTATTTGTTAGATTCTAGCCCATTAAGTATACCTAGTCTTTATCTTAGAGATGAAAGATATGAGTCCTCCACAGAAAGAAATGACTCATTCAAGGTCACCCAGTAAATTGGGGACAGAGATGATATGAACGAGAGTCTGGATTTGACTCTTTTACATCTTTCTTATTGCTTCTTTCTTCTATTTAGTGTTCCTAAACCCCACTTACATACTTATATTATCTCTTCTTTTGTGTAGGAAAGGTCATGCCAGTTACAAATTATTCTGCAGGCCAGAGTCTCATTATAATGGTAATCCTTGGCCAAAAGCCTGAGATGGTTAATAGCATTTTTTGATTGCTGGAATTAAAAAAAATCATGAATTTATGATAGGAATTCAGGCTTAAGTGTTGAAACTTGTCCAAAACCCCCTGGAAACAGGGAACAAATATTTTTGTTTTACTGATTAGATGAGGGAACATTTTACATTTTAGGTTTGCAAAGGAAGAGCAATGTTATCTGTGATAACAGTCCAGATACAATTAAGCTTGCCTATTTCTGGTCTCTCCCAACTTGAGATTTCTTTTTTTTTTAATATGAAACATTCAATTATTTCTCTTCTTGTCAAACTATTGTTTTTCACTATGGAGTTTTCCAAAGTACCAAGATAAATACTGATCTAAGCATATAGAAGGTTGAAATTGGAAGTCAATTCAATTCCATGTTTCATTGGAAAGAATTGTTAAACTTCTGGCAGATTGAGGAGGAATTACCTTTCTTTCTCCCAGGTGATTTCTCTCAGGGGATTTCATCCTGGGTTAGGGTGAGAGAAGTGAGCAGGCAGTTAGGAAATGAGCATAATGGGCATAGATTATCTTTTAGGAGTTGGAAAGTGAAACTGAGCTATAGGTTGATGTTTTAAAGGGATGGGAGAGTCACATGATAATTTTTGTCAGAATGGAGTAAACCTACGTGTGTTTGCGACCAGTAGGGAAAGATCTAGTATGTAGGGAAAGATTAAATATAAGAGAAGGAGAGGAATTGATCAATAAGCAAATTCATGGAAAACTATGGGGAGAAATAAGATTCAGAATACAGGCTGTATTTGACAATGAAAAGGGCTACCACTTTTTCAGAGAAAAGAGTAAAAGAGGGGAGTAAAAAAGAAGTATATAGAGGCATAGATTGGGGAAAAAGAGGAAGTTCATTGTGAGTGTCTATTTTCCCACTAAAATAGAAGGCATGGATGTCTGCCAAAGGGAGTAGGATGGGGGAGGCATAGAGAGCTTAAGGAAAAAGATTAATATTAGCTTCTGAATTTAGTAAGATAGTGAATCAAGGGGGTAAAGGAATTTCCAAGTTGTAATGAGGGTTCAGTTGAGATTCAATAACATGAATTTGTGATACATGTAGTTAGCACAGAGTGATTTCCTTGAGCATTGTTCAAGTAATTTATGACTATAAATAAAGAAAAGATGATGAGGGTAATCTAGGATTGAGGATGTACAAGGTAGGAGTGGTAGCCACTCCCCAATCAATTGGCATCCACTTTCTTTCTAGTTCTCTGCCATGTCAACAAAGAGTTCATATTAATAATTTGGTACATTCCTTCTATTATTGAGCTCCTTGGGGGTAAGCCCAGCAGTGGGATACCTGAATCAAAGGCTATGAACAGTCTGATAATTTTTCCTTTAAAAATTCAAAATTGGTTTCAGGAAGAGTTAGTTCATTCTTTGACACTAGAATCCTAAATGTGTTTCTCTTGAAAGAGCCACTGAGTTTATTTTTAAAATATGTGCATGGCATCTTATCAAGATAGGTGGTGACCCCTTATAGACAGAAAATATTTCTCCTGCCAGAAACATGTAATCCACTTAGAACCCATTGACCTATTGCTGTGCTGGTGACTTCCTCCTGAGAACTGGGGTTGGAGAACTGCCTACAAAAAGCACTTTATATTTACAAAAATATCTACAGGATGATCTTAATGAGAAGCCAGATAATTATATGGAATAATATCATATTCTTGGGAATGAATCAAGGTGGAAGAGGGAACTAATGAGAGTCCGGATTTAAAATGTTTGCACCAATATTGATGACGTTCCTTTTCTCACTCATTTAGTCTTCTGCTACTTAACAGAAATGAATGAAGGGTTATAAGCTCATCATGTACTAGTTTATTGGATTAGCTGGTTGGAATGAAGGGCCCTGAGGGAATGTGACACAAGATAGGCACATTTTTATTGGAGGAAAGTTGGTATAATGAAGGAGGGGCTCAAAGTGTGGGAAGACACAGTGATACTGGTTCTAGGGAGTCAGAGCTTTTTAATCAGTGATGAAATAGTCATGCATTTTCATTAGCTGTGTGACTTTAGAACAGTTCATCTTTCTGATCCCTTGTTACTCCCTCTACAAAGTGGGGATAATAATATTTACATTACTTGCCCCAAAGGAGCAGGTTGTGAGGGAAGTATTTTATAAATTAAAAAGTGTTATGGAAACATGAGTTGTAAGGAAGGGGTGCCTAAGTGGAGTGGGGGTGGCGAGACATTACAAAAAATGGAGAGGCTGTACAAACAAACTAACTTCTTAAAGCTGTCTAGAACTTGCCCTGGAGTCCAAAAATGTTCTGTATCATAATTATTCTGAATTATTATTTTGAACATCTAGAATACCCTTAAACCAATTTTCTTTAAGATAACCAAATACAGAAATTTACAAAAGAGTAGAAAAAACCCCAGACTTAAAATATCCTAGAAAACTTAACTGAATGTTCATATTCATAATTACCATGCATACTATAAGAAATTGGAATTCTGACCACCAGACCACCTATTTTCCTTGATTTCATCCTAATCTGTAATGACTCACAGCACCTTGTAATAGATCATCAGTCTCTGTTTCCACATTAGGCTGTTGTTCAGGCAAGATAGAATGAATTGTTTTTGTCTTATCTGACTGAGATGACGTGACACTATTATTTTTGAAAAGGCCCTCATCATCTGCATACTTTACTAGGGAAGCCCTATCACAGGACTTAGATGAATCTATAAATTGAACAGGTGGGGCCCCAAGGATGGCTCATATCATTGGCAATTCAAAGCTGAGTTTCCATTGATTTATGAAAATGAATTGGTTATATGATTATTGGGAAGAGGGGGATGAGCCTGAGATAGCCAGATTAGCCTTTACATTATAGGATCAGAGATTTTGAGCTGGAAGGGATCTGAGAGGTCAACTAGTCCTGTCTTTTCATTTTAGAAATGAGGAAGTTGAAGCCCCATAGAATTTATATGGAATACCCAAGGCCATACAGGTCATAAATGGCAATATTTAGACTCAAGTCTTAGGTTCCAAATCCAGGATTTTCCATTGTACCAAACTGCTTTACATTTGTTTTTTCTAAGTCAAATTAAGTACAAACTCCTGGCTGAAATAGACTTAATTGCTAAGAGGATCTGAGTAAGGTACCCTCCCCTCCTTTCCCATCTCTTCTCCTCAGCAGAAGAAATAGCCTGATTTACCTCAGGTGCCTCATTAGCAGGGCCGGAGCGCAATACTTTTGACATCATCTTTCTGTGTGTGTTTGGAGTGACTGGGACCTGAACAGATGGCCTAGATATGGGCTCCCATGACTACCGGGCATGCCAAACAGGCAGATGAGTGATCTGGCTTGTTCCTTCTCTTTTAAATTGCTGTCAGCCAGGGAAAAGTGGTGAAAATAAATCACTGATTCCCTCCTCCAAACCCAGCATGTACCTTTCAGTCATCAAAATAAGAAGCATCCTGTAGTGGCTGTTGGGTGATTTCCCTAATAGGAAGAGCCTTTCACATACTCAAGATTAACATAACAAGTGGCCAAGTGGGGCCTCAGAAAGGACGTTTTTGTTGGGGACCAAAGTGCTGGCATCATATGGGCTACAGCAGGCTTGGATGGAGCAGTGTTTATTCTCTCCCAGACGTTTTGTGTCCTTTTCCACCGGGCGCAGTATTTTTGGTAACTGGATGAAGCTCTGTTTGCATATCCCAATTATCAGAACACAGGAAATCATAAACAGGAATCATGATGAATACCTTTGGCAATATTTGCCATCACCTAGAGTACTGGGCTCTTATCACTTCTTTCATAATCTGTATTTTAGTTGTTGATGGGGTGAAATAGTGTAGTTAGGGAGTGTGCATGAATCCACATGCCTTTAGTCTTTATTCTGCAATTAATTGGTTAATTGTGAGACCCTAAGCCACATTGTTCTGTGTTAGAATCTCTCCCTTATGCTTATAAATTCACATAATGAAGTAGTTTAAATTAAAGTCCCCAATGCCCAAGTATTTTCTAGTTTTAAGAAATAGACATTCAATATGTTTTTAAACAATGAACATTTTCTTCACATTAGTAAAGGTCACACTGGGTTAAGGTGAAAAGGAAGTTACTTTGGGAAAGAATTTTGTATATATACAAGTGATTTTCCAGTTTTGGAAGCTTCATCTGGCTTGTGGGAGGTATGTTGGATTTCCCAAGACTTAGAGCAGCATTATATTCTGGATCATAAATTGTATATAGTTTAACATACAGAATTGGTAATGTTTCTAGAAATACCATGTGTAGAAATGTCTTTATCAGATCTTATGATATGTTCTACATTTGTATCCAACAGTTAGTTATGAGGACTATTGGTCCATTTAGATCAAGGAATCAGAAATAAGACTTCTGGACTTAATCCAGATTTTGCAATAAGTATATTAATTTGTTTTTGGAAAGATGGTTTGATTTCTCCATTTATTTTGACCTATTTATAAGCAACTATTATCTCACAAGACTCTCATGAAAACTTCATAAAGACAACTTAAGTACAAATTATTATTAGTGGCTCAAATACTTAGATACTCAGAACTGTTAAGAAGGATGGCAGAATTTCAACTAACACTCAAGAAGAGACAGGTCTGCTGTGAGTTAGTCATCATCTTTGGATGATGTATTTCAGGACATGATGCACAGCAGTTGAATTTATCAAAAATGTTTGTAAAGCTTTCTGGTGAAATCATAGGAGGCAGCCTTAACATTCAGAGAAAATGGAATTTTCCCTTGGCTGACAGATACTGCAGTTAGTGATCCATATCCTTTCGCTTATTGGGGACCTATTAATATTTCATGTACAGGCTAATCAATACCTTTGGTAACTGCAGGATAACCCTCCATCTCAAGTCTAAAATCCATTGCTTTCATCCATTTTAAGACAATATATTGGGAAAGTGATTGTGTTTCAATTTTGATAAATGATGTCACTAGTCTAGGTTCTCCTACTGATACATATCACGATGTTTATGTTTCTTAGTAGACCACCTTCATGACTTGGAGTAGTTAAAAATATTCGTCATTGGGTTGCCCACTCTAGTGAGAAGACTCTCCAAGTTTATCTAAACTCCTCTTTGTGTGAAGGCTTATAGTATGTTCTTAGTTATGTATTTAAAACCTTTCCATTTGTTAGAATTTAAAGGTTTTAAAAAATAATAATTATTATATCATACATAATTACATATTATACATTTTATGTAATTACATATATATTTGTGTTCATATTAAATATAATTATACATTATCTTTATAGTTGTGCACATTATATTTGTTTGTATATATATCTCTTTGTTTATAAAAGTTCCAAGAATTTACCTGCATCAGTAGACAATGAATAATTAAATTGTTTTGAAAAAAAATTGTTACTTAGGTATCTTTTCACTCTACTCCAACAATGTTTTTTCTCCAAATTTTGAAATAGCAACTGTGGGATGAATACTATCTTTGAAGAGAAACAGAGCTCAATTAAAGGAGTACAGGAAGTTCTAGTTAGTGATCATCCCTCAGCCTTTCTATTTTTATCTTAAAGAAAGGAAGCTCCCTGAAGACAAAAATTATCATCTGAGACTGTTATGTTTTAGATATTTGAATGGGGAGGAAGAACAGTAAAAGGTGCATAATAACACCTGAGTCTCTGACTTAATTCCAACCAGAAGAATGGATCATAGGAAAGAGTGTTTTTCTTCTTTTTAATTGACTTGTTTATTTACTTTTAGTTTACAAGGTTCAGTTCCACAATCTCTTGAGTTTCAAATTTTCTTCCCTCCTTCCCACCCCCCACCCCCGTCCATGGCAGCATGCAATCAAGTACAGGATCTGCAAATACTTTAGTATTGTACAGTACTCTGGTTGTACAGAAGGGCTGTAACCAATGGAGTGAACAATGGGAAAGAGAAAGAAAACCAAACATGAAAAAGAACAATATCACGTAGATTGCTTCAGTCTCCATTTAAACTCTGTTCTTTCTAGATCTTTCTCTGAATGTAGACATCTCCTTCCATCCTGAGACTTGTACAGTTGTCTTATACCTGTGTGTTTCTGAGAAGAGTCCAGTTTATCAAAGTTCATCGTCACACATACGATGTAACTGTGATTGTGTACAATTTTTCCTGGTTCTGCTCTTCTCACATAGCATCAGTTTGTATAAGCCTCTCCAGGTGAATATGAAGTCCATCTCCTCCCCATTTCTTATAGCACAATGGTAATCCATTACATTCATATACCACAACTTGTTTAGCCATTTCCCAATTGAAGGGCATCCCCTTAATTTCCAGTTTTTTGCTACCACAAAGAGAGCTGCAATAAGTATTTTTTGTACATTGGGGTCTTCCTTCCACTTCTATGATCTCTTTGGGATACAACCCCAGAAATGGTATTACTGGGTCAAAGGGTATGTAATTATTTATAGCCCTTTGGGCATGGTTCCAGATTGTTCTCCAGAATGGTCGAATCAGTTCACAGTTCCACCAACAATGCATTAGTGTTCCAATTTTTCCACATCCTCCCCATCATTTGTCATTTTCCTGTTTTGTCATCTTAGCCAATCTGACTGGTGAAATGTGGTACCTCAAAGTTGTTTTGATTTGCATTTTTCAAATAAATAGTGATTTAGAACATTTTTTCATATACTTATAGATATCTTTAATTTATACCTCTGAAAATTGCCTGTTCGTATCCTTTCATCATTTATCAACTTGTATTCTTATAGATTTTTCTTAATTCCCTCTACATTTTAGAAATGAGGCCTTTATCAAAGACACCGGTTGTAAATATTCTTTCTTAATTTCCCACTTTCCTCTTAATCTTGGTTATATTGGCTTTGTTTGTACAGAAACTTTTCAATTTAATGTAATCAAGATTATCCATTTTGCATTTTATAATTCTCTCCAACTCTTCTTTGGTCATAAAGTCTTCCCTATTCCATAAATCTGACAGGTAAACTATTCCTTGCTTCCCCAGATCATTTACAGTATCAGCCTTTATACCAAGATCATGCACCC
>CM053600.1:86604201-86627200 GCA_028646575.1 Pseudocheirus occidentalis
AAAAAAAAAACCAGTCCCTGCTCTCAGGAGCTCAGAGTATAATGGGATGTGTGTGTGTAATATGTAAGTATATATCTGTATTACATACCTATGTGCATATGCATGTATATGAAATATTGGGTTTCATTTCAGAAGGAAGGCACTAAGATTAAAGAGGACTGGGAAGGGCTTATTGCAGAAGATAGGACTTTAGCTAAGATTTGCAGAAAGTCAGGAAAGTCAGGAGGTAAAGATGAAAAGGTAGAGAGTTGCAGACTTGGGGGACAGTGAGTGAAAATGGTCTGTTAGGAGATGGTTCCCTGTATTTCACTTTCTTCCTTTATTCAAATTTTTAATCTCTATTTTCCTGAAATAAAATTTGTCCTCCAGCCCTAATAATCTCATGAGTATCAATATATTAAGGAGAATATTTTTTTTCTCCTCCCCTAGTGAATCACTGAAAACACACCAATCTAACACCTTTCAGGGACTGTAGAAATGATCATCTCTGTTTTGAAAAATAATGGAATTTCAGCTCCTTTAGAGTGATGCCAAATGTCTCAGTTCAAAATCTTCTAGGCTTGTATGTTTGTTTGTTTTTCTGTCTGCCTCAGTACTTTGTTTTAATTCAGCAGAAATTTGTAGACCACCCAATATATGCAAAGCACTATTCTAGTTGTTATAGAAGATACTTTTTGTCCTTGAGTATCCACATTCCAAGTGTCTTGCTTTCTTCTATCAAGTGAGAGCTTGACCTGTTCTTACCATGTGACTTATAGGGTTATTGGTTTACCACTGTAAGGAACCTTAGAGATCATACAGACCAACTTCATTGTTTTAAAGAGGTTAAGTGACTTGACCAAGGTCACATAGCTAGTAAGTATCTGAGGCAGGATTTGAACCCAGATCTTCCTGACTTCAAGTCCAGAACTGTTTTCACTATGCCATGGTGCCTCTTCTTTTTATCCTCTGGCAAAATGGAAGATTATCTATTCCCTTAAGAGCACCAGTTTTCAAGTCATAAGACTTAGGTAAGAGGTCTGACTTGTCATTTAGTAATTGTATAATATAGGATAAGGAATACTTTTTAACCCCCCAGTTTATTCATCTGTAAAACGGGAATAATAATACTGGCATCATCTATTTCCAAGTGTTATTGTGAATAAAATGCTTTGTAAACTACAAAGTGGTTATATATATGTGAAGTATTATTAAATTATAAATTAAATTCATATCAAATCTCAGCTAAAGTCCTATGTTCTGCAAGAAGCCCTTCCTAGTCCTCCTTAATCTTAGTGCCTTTCTTTTGAAATGATCCCTAATATTTCATATACATATATATGCACATATGCATGTACTTAAATATTTCATATGTGTGTTATGTGTGTGTTGCCTTCCCCCTCCCCGCATTATGCTCAGAGCGCCAGGGAACAGGGATTTTTTTTTTACTTTCTTTTTTCTTCCTTCCTTAGCACCGTGTGTGGCACATATAGCAGGAGCTTAGTTACCATTTACTGACTGAATGCCTGATTTCCCTTTATCCCTAGTTCTCAAGCTAATGAGGTATTTTAGTCTGATTATAGAAATACACATATGTATGTATATAGAAATAAATTATGAAATGTTGTGCATTGCACATATATTTCAGTTTATTAAATATTATTAAAGGCAGCTAGATGATGCAGTAGAATGTTGAATATGGAGTAAGGAAGGACAAATTCAGCCTCTGAAATTTACTATCTATGACTCTGGCCAAGGCACTTTTCCTCTGTCTGCTTCAGTTTTCTTATCTGTAAAATGGGGATAGTAATAACACCTGCCTCCCAGGGTTGTTTTGAAGATCTAATGAGATAATATTTATAAAGTGCTTTGCAAATCTTAAGGTACAATATGATAATAGATAGCATTTATACAACTTTTACTATGTGGTGGGCACTGTGCTAATAGCTCATTTTCTTATCTGCAGTTTACACATTAGGTGATATTTGTAATAGCAACAACATGTGGCTGCATTTCTAAGGCTCCTTGACTGTTGCCATTTAGTGGATTTCTTCAACTCTGTCTCCCTTTCTGTCTTGTCAGGACAAGTGTATGTTGGCTTCAGAAGCGTAAGAACTTCTCAGGTCACTGGGATAGTGATGTGGCCATTACCAAGCACTTGGGGAGACAGAATCAATCAGAAATCAGATTTAGTCCAAGAACATTAGTGGAGTCTCTGAGCCAGAAAACTTCTGAGGGGGTGTCATTCTTAAATCAGAGAACTGGGTAACTGGATTATTTTTCCTGTTCTCTTATTGTTAAATATCTTTTGATGAAGATTGTTGTATTATTCTACATATTTTCCCACATAGAATTTTGTAGATTTAAGAAGTAGATTTTTGTATATAGATTTTGTAGATGCTAGTTCAGGTGCTTGAATTCAATATATGAAAAGTGCTTTGAAGGTGCGTGTGGATTGATAGATACAAATACTGTGTTTTTGTTGTGACATTTATACAACATTTTAGGTTGTATAGTGCTTTACATGTTCTCTTATTTGATCCCCATTAAAAATTGTGATGTAGGTGCTATTGTATATGTGAGGAATAAATTGAGAGAGGTTGAGTGACTTGCCACAGGATTTGAACTCAGTTCTTAGTGACTACAAGTCCAGAGCTCTATCTGCTATGCTACCTAGCTATAATTCTAATTCAGATCATGGGAAAAAATAAATTCAGGACTCTTGAGAAAATGACCTGAAACAGTTATTCCTATGATGAGAGGCAATAGTAGAGAAAAAGCCTTAAAATTAGGAAGTCCAAAGTTCAAAGTCTGATTTTGCTGCATACTGGCTATGTGATCTTCAGTAATCCATGGGCCTTCTCAGTGCCTCTTTAGCAGTGTAAATTCCAGAGGAGATGCCAATCTGCAGCAGGGGAGAAAGTTTCCACACCAGGATTTCCCTGTTCTGATGAAAACCAGATGAAAACAAATAACACATTCATTATAAATTTGAAATTCTCTTTTCTTTTTGTCATTTGTGCAATTTTATTATGTGATTCTTATGTAAATTACATTGTGACCTTAAGAATCAACAGAATAGAGTTGGAAGGAGACTAAATAATTGCATAGTTCTATCAGCAGTTAATTTCTATACCATGATTTACCCAGTCACACAGCTAAGTAATGGCCGAGTCAAGCCTTAAACCGAGGTCTTTTCATTGCAAATCTGTTGTCCTTTTAATTATCACTGCTTCTTCTGAACATTTTTAAAAATCTAGAAATCTAGGTGGAAATGACTGGCTAATTTTCAGAGTTCACTTCATAGGCCTGGCAGACTATGTCCAATATGATTTGTTTAGCTCAAACTTTCCCGTTTCATCTGGTTATTGAGGTTGAGGTGAATCAGAAACCATAGAACCCTAGGGATGGAACAAAGGACCAAATCATCCAGCTTCATGTCTACCTATATATCTAAAATATACAAGTTCTAGATTATGATGGTTTTCCCTTTATAATGATATACACATGAAAGTTATCAATATTTTGGCTTTCCACACTCTAGGGCTTATCAAATTCAATACAAAATACATAATAATGTGACAAAAGATGACCAGTGACAACTAAACCTTGTTGTACAAGTGTGACTATGTGATTGCAATCATTCAAAGTCAAGGGGGTTATTGAAATTACGTGGCTACTACTTTTGCTTGGGTGTGGATTAAATATATTCTTCATTATTGCCTTTTAATAATAAAATGAATTATTATATAGAATAAATTAAAATTTAATGATTATGAAATTGCCTAAATGTGTACTATACCTTTTCATGCTCCATGGTGCAAATAAATTAGAAAGTCAAACAATTTAGAATGTAAGCAGAAAATAATTATTTTCAATTCTCTTATGTGACCTTGGCTTTCTTGAACTTTCTTCCTCCAAAGACAGAATTTTCAATTTGGTGAGAGTATTTGGCTATAACACCAGAGTTTTTTTTTTCCTTTTCCAATAGTTGCATCAATTGCCATATTAAATTTCTTTCCCTAAGGGAGATTGAGGATGTAAAGTTTTTATAGAAATCAAGATGTAAACATCTTGTGCAGGTAATAGAAAAAGAATTCATAGCTATCCATAAAAAGTTTGATTCCTGGAGAGACATGGGATATTGGATCTTTAGAATTCTTAACTATTTGTTCACAAATATTTAATTTTTATATTTGAAAGGAAAAATGGGGATAATCTTTAATCCATACCCAAGCAAAACAATAGAACTACATTTTCCATAATGTTTAATTGAAATAATTGTAATAAGAGCTGGCACATATGACAGTTTGCAATTTACTTGATCCTCACATACTATGAGAGAGGACTAGTTTTCTCCATTTTACCAGATAACCAGATGACTTGGTTAAGTGGCTTGTCTGTAGTCACATATCTAACATGTGAGAAGAAAGATTCAATCCTGAATTTCTTCTACTTTAAAATTTCACATTTTATCCACTATGTCACACTGATCTTTGTGATGATGAAGAATTAGATTTGGCTTGGTCCAGATAGGAGAACATGGGGGAAAAATGTATTATTAGTCTTAAAACACTGCTAAGCATGTGCTTAGCATCTGAGCCTTAGATCATGAAAATGCCCCTTCTCACTTCACTTCCTTTTATGGCAGTAGGAAAGAAAATAAAAGCATTGGGATCTTACAACCTAGGTTAGTTTAAAAATTATAAATATTTGCCCCTATTCCTCTGAATTCATTTGGATGTCACACGTCAACTTCTGTGATAACTTTAGAAAATGAACTCCTTCATTAGGTTCGCTATATTCTCTTTGTTCTATCAGATACTGAAGATGAAGAATGGGCAATTTTGCAACCTTGTCATGTTTATTTGGATTGGCATAATCTTTGGATTTGGAGCTTTTTCTAAGAAATGAGACAAGATTGTTTTCCATGGATGATAGATGAATAAAGCTGGTTTGAGGACTTGCTTTGTTTTTCAAAGTGATCCTGGACTGTTAGAAACTGAATGGAGGTACAAAACTTCTCTACTTTTCCTGGGGTAGTGTTAATTGAGATCTCCCAAATTCAAGTAGATGTGGTATTTTGATTGAAATAGGACAACATGAACGAGGACTTTTCTTATTTATCAATTTTCTTTGATCTTATCTGGCATTTTTGGGCTTTGTTCTTTCCCTTCCACTCAAGTTCTGCATTTCTTTGTTATTTATTTAGGAATATAGGATTATATTTAACTTTATGAGCAGATCAGCCTTTTGAATATGGGGCCACCAGGACCACTCCTCCTTACTTGTTTTTTTTTTTTACTACTTCCTACAACCAGGAAATATATATATTCTATTCACACTTGGCGACTTTGGAATTTCATACCACCATGCCACATGGACTCATTCCTTTGGTCAATAAAAGAGGTATTTTCCTATACCACAAACTCATTATGAAGAACAATATGATATAGAAACCAAAAAAACCCAATGTGGTCATAGGTTGCATTAAAAGATACATGATGTCTGAAACACAGAGGCTAACAGTTCTGTTGTACTCTCTCTCCCAGTGAGAATACATAGCAACAACAGTAATAATTATAGCTAACAATTATATAGTACCTATTATATCAGAGGCATTGTGCTGAATGCTTTTCAGTTATCTCATTTGAACACATCTGTAGTATTGTGTGCAGTCTGGAGCCACAATTTAGAGAGGACTTTAGAGAATCATAGCATGTCCCAAAGTAGTCAACCAGGATGGTGAGAGGTCTGGAGATGATGCCATATGTGGGTAGAAGTGAAGACTTAAATGGGGTGGGGTGGATGGAGGGAGAAATGAAACCATAGCAGCCATTTCCAGGTATTTTAATGGTTGCTAGTAGGATTATATTGGTGCTACTTGACCCTAGAACTAAAAACAATGGTAGCTGCTTTATATGGACACATTTAGACTGAGTTTATGGAAAGACTTCTCAACAAGTAGAGCTCTGTAAAAATGAGATGGCCTGTCTTTGGAGGTAGGAGATTATCTCTGGAGGTTTTCAAGTGAAATTTGGATGTTTACTTATTAAGGTACTCTGGGGAAAGGATTCTTGGTGGCACAGATTGCTCTAGATGACTGCTAAGATCTCCTTCACTTATGAAGGTCCTTGGTTTTAGGTTACCCAGGAATTTTAAACTTGGGCCCTTGATTTTTTCATCCACAGAGCTATGTCTTGATTTTACATTTATCAAATATATTAAATAGTCCACCTTGTCTGGGACCCTGAAAAAGTTCATTTCTTTCACTTGGGGTTATTATTATTTTTAAAAATATGACTTTTTTGTAGCAAGTAGTTTGTAAGCAGTTTTTCATTCATTTTCACTTAGCTCCCCTTCTTCCCCCACACTCCTACCCCCTTGGATTTTCTTCTCATAACCATCTGGAGAAATAGATTGCTTCTGTGATCCTCTCTTCAATGAAGAGGAAATATGGAAAAAGAAAAATTAAAACAATAATTTCCTATTTACTAATATAGGTCACTCCCAGAAAATTAATTCATAAGCCATGGGTTATCATGCAATCAGATACAGATACCAAGTTTTGATATGACATTGCCTTAGTTGTCTAGGCAGCAAATAAATCATACACAGCAACCTTCATGCCCAGTACTATATGCTTTAAAAAAATTACTGAGGTAGAAAACTAACTGGGACCTAAGGGGGAAGTTAATTCCCATTAACAGGTGGGGATTGGACTTTAAAAGATAAAGAGGTATTCAAGAGATGAAAATGGGGAGAAATGTCATTTTAGGATTAGAATGCCAGAAGGTAATGTACTCCTGATGTAGAATGTTATATTCATTCTTTTTTTTTTCTTTTTGGAGGAGGAAGGCAGAGCAATTGGTGTTAAGTGACTTGTTCAAGGTCACATGGCTAGTAAGTGTTAAGTATCAGGCTAAATTTGAACCCAGATCCTCCTGACTCCAGGGTCTGTACTCTATTCATTGCACCATCTAGCCACCTCTGTTATATTAATTCTCAGAAATGTTCAAGATGTTGATTTGTTTTGATGTACTTTAAGTATTTTTTTGAAGGCTTCTATTTTGGGAAGTAGAAATTTCTTGTTCTTTTTGATATATTGAAGTAGTATACTTGATGATTAAGTTCACATTAAGGAAGAATATTTAATTAAAAAAAATTATCCATGTGACTTTTTCTTCCTTTAGAACAAATTATAACTCTCCTGTGCTTTAGGAGACAGATTCATGGGCTTCTATTTTTTTCCTCACAACCAAAAATAAAACCCCCCAAACAAACCCTTAGCCAGTTGTTAGCTTTAATTAAGGGCATTTCTGAGGGTAGTTGGCTTGGTCTTCAGGTTTTGAAATTCTCACCAACTTGAGAAAACCTGTGAGAGACTATACTTTTGAGACCTTGGTTTCACCTAAATGTCTAAGAAAATCACAGTAGGACTTCAGTGGATATCTATGACCTAAATTATTAGGAACCATATGAGGGTGCTCAAACTGAATAATAATAGAAGTAAAACATTAGAGGGAAAAATGTGTTCCTAGAATTAGCAGGTGTGTGAGTCCCAGCATTTTCAAAAATCAGCATGTTATTCATCATTATCATCAACAACAAATTTTTATTTAACCCCTCCTTTGGCACAATGCATTTTTTAATCCCTCATTTGTACCTCTAAGAATCCTAAATTATCTTTAAAGCTCATCCTTATACCGTCAATTGCTAGTAGCTGCCACCCAAGTTAACTTATGTTTAGCTGATATATATATATATATATATACATATATATGTGCATGTTATACATATTCTTACCCTTATAGAATGCATATAAGCTCCTTGATGTAGGGGCTACTTCCTTTTGTTAGTCTTTCTTGCATATAGTAAGAACTTAATAAATTCATCTTGAATGATTAATTTGATTTTAGGCCTGTGTTTTCTTTTCAACCTGGAATGATGCTTCCCCCCCTTTTTAAAAATTTATTTTTCTCAATTACATATACATTTTTAACATTCATTTTAAAAAATTTTGAGTTATACATTTTCTTCCTCTCTTCCTTCTCTCCCCCCTCATTGAGAAGGCAAGCAATTTGACATAGATTATATGTGTATCCATGCAAAACACATTTCCATATTAGTAATGTAAAAGAAAACAGACAAAAAACCCCAAGAAAAATAGTTTTAAAAGTATTCATCTATCTGCAATCTGACTCCATCAATTCTTTCTCTGGAGATGGATAGCCTTTGGAATTGTCTTGGATCATTGTATTGCTTGGAATAGCTAAGCCATTTACAATTGATCATTATACAGTATTGTTGGCACTGGTTCTGCTCATTCCATTTTGCATTAGTTCATGTAAGTCTTTCCAGATTTTTGAGAGCATCCTGCTCATCATTTCTTATAGTACAATAGTATTCTATCACAATTATATACCACCATTTTTCGTCCATTCTCCAATTGAAGGGCACTCTCTCAATTTCCAATTATTCTGCCACCACAAAAGAGCTGCTATAAATATTTTTTATAAGTAAGCCCTTTTTCTTTTAAAAAAACCATCTTTTTGGGATACGGACATAGTATGAGCATTGCTGGCTCTATAATCCTTTAGGTATAGTTCCAAATTGCTCTCCAGCATTCTTAAAACAGTTCACAATTCTACCAATAGTGCATAAATATCTCAATTTTCCCATATCCCCTTCAACATTGATCATTTTCCTTTTCTGTCATATTAACCAATATAGATATAGGGTAGCATATTGGAATTATTTACATTTTCATTTCTCTAATCAGTAGTGTTTTAGATCATTTTAATATGTCTATAGATACCTTTGATTATTTCATCTGAAAACTGCCTGTTCATATCCTTTGAACATTTATTAATTGGGGAATGTCTCTTATTTTTTTTTATAAATTTGACTCAGTTCTCTATGTGTTTGAGGATGAAGCCTTTGTCAGAGAAACACTGTAATTTTTTTTACTGTTATGATTTTTGTGTATTTCCCTCCATTCTACTTTTCCCGTACTTATCCTACTCTCTTCTTTCACTCTGTCCATCCTTAAAAGTTTTTTTGCCTCTGACTGTCATCCCCCCCCAATCTCCCCTCCCTTCTATCAGCCCCACCACCCTTCTCTTATCTCCTTCACCTCCTACTTTTCTGTAGGATAAGATAGATTTCTATACCCAATTGATTGTATATGTTATTTACTCTTTGAGTCAGTTCTAATGAGAGTATGGTCCAAGTGTTCCCTCCCTATCTCCCTGTCCTCTCTTCTACTGTAAAAGCTCTTCCACACCAAGTTTATGTGAGATGATTTACCCCATTCTATTTCTTCCTTTCCTTTTCTCTCAGTGCTTTCTTCTTTGTCACCCATTAATGTTATTTTTTTAGATATCACTCATCAAATTTAGCTCAGACCTATGTACCCTATTTATGTATACTATTTCTAATTGCCCTAATAATGATAAAGTTCTTAGGAGTTACAAGTATCATCTTCTCATATAAAGGTAAACATGATCTCAAAGTTAAAACTGAAATAGATTTACTCAAAAGAGAAAAAATAGGGGAACTACATTATATGTCCATCATATTAATCAATATTGTTCTAGACTATTTAAAATAACTAGGCAGTATAAGGTTGGAATATTGCTTGTTGGTGGGCTTAGAAAAATATGGAAAGACTTGGACTTATGAAGGAAGATGTGATCCACCCTCAGAGAAATAAAGGACAAACAAGTATAGTACTGTCTTACATAGATGCATATGGATGTATATGTCTATATATGAGTATGATTATAGATATCTAAATTTATATATGTAAGTATTTGCATATATGTGTATATGTGTGTATATTTGTATATGTATGCATATATGTTTATATATATGCATGTATATGTATACACACATGCACACACATATTTCCATGCTTAATTGTACCCTTCTTGGGGAAGGAGGAAGAAATGAAGAAAAAAGAAACAAATTAAACAAAGAATAAAGTAAAAAGTACACAACACAGAACAAAAGAAAACTTACAAGGAAGCAAAGATGGACAGTTTTGAACATGATGTGTAGTATTTCTTATATAAGCTTTCTTGAAATGGAAATTTATTGCTGTATGTTTTGAATTCTTTCTTACATTCTACTGTACACATGGAAATACTTTTATTCTTTTCTTATTTTGCATTTAATTTTATAATATGTTTATTTTTCTTATTATATATTTAAGTTTGAAATAAATGAATTAGAAAAGGGAAACAGTTTAAGCTTACTGAATCCCTTATGGTTTCTCTTTCATGTTTACCTCTTTATGCTTCTCTTGAGTCTTGTATTTGAAAGCCAAATTTTCTATTCAGCTCTGGTCTTTTCATCAGAAATTCTTAAAAGGCCTCTATTTAATTAACTATTTATTTTTACCCTGAAGTATTGTACTCAGTTTTACTGGGTAAGTGATACTTGGTTGTAATCCTAGCTCCTTTTGCTGTCTGGAATATCATATGCCAAACCCTCTGATCCTTTAATGTAGAAGCTGCTAAATCTTGTGTTATTCTGGCTGTGGCTCCATGATATTTGAATTTTTTTCTTGCCACTTACTGTATTTTCTCTTTGATCTGGGAGATCTAGAATTTGGCTATAATATTCCTTGGAATTTTCATTTTGGGATCTTTTCTGCAGGTGATCTGTGGATTCTTTTCGTTTTTATTTGTCCCTTTAGTTCTAGGATATCACAGCACTTTTCCTGGACAGTTTCTTAAAAGATGGTATCTAGGTTCTTTTTTTGGTCATGCCTTTCAGGTAGTCCAATAATTCTTAAATTATCTCTCCTGGATCTATCTTTCAGGTCAGTTATTTTTCCATTGAGACATTTCACATTTTCTTCTATTTTTTCATTCTTTTGATTTTGTTTCATTGTTTCTTGATGTCTTCTAAAGCCATTAGCTTCCATTTTGCTCAATTAAAATTTTTAAGGAATTATTTTCTTTGATGAACTTTTATACTTCCCTTTCTATTTGGCCAATTCTACTTTTTAAGGAGTTCTTTTTTCTTCAGTGAATTTTTGTATATCTTTTCCCATGTAGCCAATTTTGTATTTAAGGAGTTCTTCTTTTCAGTGGATTTTTGTGTTTCTTTTACCATTTGGCTTATTCTGTGCTTTAAAGTGTTATATTTCTTCAGTATATTTTTGTACCTCTTTTACCATGCTGTGGACTCTTTTCTTCATGATTTTCTTGCATGACTGATTTCTTTTCCCAATTTTTCCTCTACCTCTTTTACTTAATTTTTAAAATCCTTTTTGGAGCTCTTCCAGGGCCTGAGACCAATTCATTTTTTTTTTGTTGAGACTTTGGATATAGCAGTTTTGTTGTCGTCTGAGGTTGTATTTTGATCTTCCTTGTCATCATAGTAATTTTCTATGGTCAAGATATTTTTGTTGTTATTTGTTAATTTTGCCAGCCTATTTCTTGACTTTAAACTTTATGATAAAGTTGGGCTCCAGTCCTGGAGTAGAGGGGCATTGTCCCAAGCTTCAGGTTTTTTGTGCCTCTGTTTTCAGAGTTAATTCTGGGTGCCTGCAAGTTTTCAGTTCTTTTGAAGTGGTATGACTCAAGGAGAAGCATGTTTACTATTATCCTGGCCTGTGAGTGATTACAAGCAGTCTTTTCCACCCTGCAACTGTGACCATGGTCCTCACTTCCCTGAAGATGCAATCTTGAGTGTGCTAGTGCTCCTTTTCACCTTGGGACCATGAACCAGGACTGCAAATCAGATCTGCATATGGGCAATGCAACAGAGTCCTGCACCCAGTGCCAGGAAGGAGAATCCTAGAATCTCCTTCTGACCAGTTGTCTGCCGCTCTTTACTATCTGTGGGCTAAGAGATCCAAAAGCTGCCAGTATAGCAGCTGACTCTGTCATTTCCAAAGCCTGCTGTTATTTGCTGAAGTGTGACCTGAACTCAAACAGCCTGCTCTTGAGTGCACTCTACTCTCACCCCAGTGTCATACCTTTCTTGTCTTATGCTGGAAAATTGTTTCACCCCATCCTTTTATAGATCTGGTCTCCCTAGAATTTGTTTCAAGTTGTTATTTAAAATGGTTTGGAGGGAAATTTGGGAAAGCTCAGGCAAGTCCCTGCCTTTTCCTCACCATCTTGGCTTCACCCCAGAGGTTCTGTCTTTAATGATGCTTTTGTTGTGATGATAATGCTGCAATGAAAAGTTTCCATTTTTATTTAGATGCTACAGTCATTTATACCTGGGCAAATATTTAAAAAGCTAATTAGAAAATCTTTTTTACATCCCCCAAACATTATTCTTAGTTGTGTCAGTCAATAGTCTGACAATGACTTACCACAATGCAAACAAACAAACAAAAACCTGTCAAACAAAATAATGGACTGATATTCTATAAGAACTTCCCTGATCTAAAACTTACTTAGGATCCCCTAAGCAAATAATTCTAGGCCTTGGCCAGACATTCCCTGACTTCTACTAAAATATGCTTACCGCACAGCACTGGCAACATTTGCCAGATGACAAAGTAGTAAATTAATTTCAGGACCTGCATTGGAATCTGTCAAAGGCAAAACATTATACTACCACTAGGACCTGAGGTTAATTTCATTCCTGTTCTTTTTATTCTAATGAATAATAGAAAAGTAGTTAATGCAGTCTACATCAATTTGCTCCAAGGCAATGAATTAAGAATAAATATATCACACATTACTATAAATCACCAGATTCTATCACCATTTGGGAGGGGCAAAAAGTTACCATAGTTGTGAACTATATTTCATCAAGATCTTGTGGGTAGCAGTTATAAAAAGAGGATTCTAGTTGCTTCAAGGAAGTTTCTATGGAACTTGCAAAAAGGAGATAAAACAAGCTTCTCCACAGATTCAAACTACTGTGCGTACATTATCTGATTTCAGTATGGCTCTGAGACAAGGTTATTTTTTTTTTATCTCTATTGATGTAGTATCTATCCGAATGTGGCAACTACTGGTCTTTATTTTTTTATATGAATAGCTGGAAAGTATGAAGAAAACCACTTGTTGGCTTAGTTTTCTCTTAAAAAAGATCGGGAGAAAGGAAGTATAGGAAAAAGGAGCCAAATTGGGAAGACAATCTTATAAATCCTTTATGACTGTAGAGGATGCAGCTTTTGCTTCCTGATAAAGGCGGTTCTCCAAAGAAGACCCAGAATTCCAGGCATTCTTTGAGGATTGGTGACTAATACAGTTTAATGGGACTTGAGCTGACATGTGACAACTTTCACCTGTGTTTCTCTGTGCCCTGAGGAGTGCTGAATGCTGATGTGGTATTAGTAATAATTTATACATTGCTTCTACAGCAATTGTTTGTTTAGAATGAGACAGTTCACTTGCGTAAAGAAGGAAAATGGAGCTCAGTCCATAATAACTGCATTGACATCATACACCAGAAAACTCAGGGTCTGAATTTTGGTGTTTGCCAATTTAGGCAACGCTGGTATCAGTATTGCTTTGTGGGGGGAAAAAAGCAATCCCAAGAGGTCAAAGTGTCGAACTCTCTTTGCTTTCTTCATCTTTGCTTTGTATACTCAAAGATTCTTTCTACCTACCTATTGCTTCCCATCCCAGGTAAATTGCGATGGGAAGCATGGTTTAGAACTCAGGCCTTTCTCTCTTTCTGAAGCTTCTAGCATTCAAATACATTTTACAATCTGTGTTATAAAATATTGAGATTGCTTTGTACATATTAAAGAGTAATGTGATAAATACCACATACATCAATACTTTTAGGTTTCAAATAAATTTAGGGAATGAATTTCTTTAATTCATTGATTGATTCGTCAACTATTTATTGAGCCCTTATTATGTGTAAGTTAAAGAAGACTAAGGCATGATTTCTGACTTGCAAAGTGCTTTAAAACTGGCAAAGTTTACTCCTTTCCCTAGCCTTATAAAGGAAGTAGTGCAAGTGTTTGACAGCTAAGGAAGCTAAGGCATTGAGATTTTAAGCATCTTGCCCGCGGTTACATAACTAAGTAAGTACTTGAGTGAAAATTCAAATTCTTCACTCCCGGTTTCTATCGCTTTTGTTATATACACCGCGCTACCCAGAGCGTGCCTATAAAGCAGAATAGGGCGTATCAAAAAAAGAAGGAAGTGCATACAGAGAGCGGCGTCTATGAAAGAAGACCAGGAAACAATGGAGGAAGGGAAAGGAAAATATCAGACCGAGGCTGCTCGCGGGATGTCTTTGATCATTGTTTATGAAAGTGCGTAGCCATTGGATTCATATGCTTTTAGTCAACAGATAAAACAATATTTTTAAGACTGTGGACATCTCAAGAGTTCTGATCAATAGTCATTTCGGTATTCTGCCTTCATAAATGCCCATTACTCACCACTAGCCATTAAAGACATAGCCCTCTTGGGAACCCTAAATACCGCAGCAGTAAATTTTACATTGGCAGAGTGACAGACAGTCCTAATAGGTCTTTTCTGTTGTTAATGGATATGCTCTTATATTATATATTAACTTTATGACTCTGGCACATAGGATAAGAGGATGTCCAGTCTTCAGTTGTAGTAACTTGGAATCGCCCTAAGAATTTTGGAATGCCCTGTATTTTCTTGACCTCCTCAAAACCACGCTGAGGCTTGGCTGTTGGTGTCAAGGAATTTCTCAGACAATTATAGCTTAGCACTAATAAATAAGTTACAAGTATTAAGCCACTAGGTTGACTACTCTAGGATTTCATGGTGATGAATAGCATATCTCTCTGTGATTTTTGAGGGACATCCTGTAGGAGGTATTTGGTAAAGCAATATTTAAGCATTCCTAGAAGGCATCTCCCCTACCGGTGATTTTTTCATTTCAGTGAATCCTAGAAGGAAATGTGACATGCCTGATAAACCATTTTGGAAATATTCTCTTTCTTTGGTCATCTTAAGCCCCATATAATTGTACCTGGATCAATTCTGAAACAAGGCTAAGACTGATTGTTATCATCTGAATCTGCTGGAGCAAATTTTATTTATTCCTAGGTCAGTCTATGTTACAGAGTCCCTGGAAGCATAGTTTTGGCTTAAACCTTTCTTTTGAGGTTTTATAAGTGGTAATAAAGTGACCGATTGAATCAAGACATACCAGTTATCATCTGACCAGATCTAAATTCATATTTTACCATTAAAGTGATATCCTATGCCATTATGTATGAAATGTACTAATATGAATAATATACATATTCTACATAAACTTAAATTTAACATCCATTAAAATTTAAAATAAAATTTATTTTAAATAAAAATATGTTACATATACTATTAAAGGAATATCAAAACATACATATGTTTGTTTGTATGTATTTAAGATATCACCAAATCATCTTTTGCACTTTTGGCATTACCCAATATTTTAGTATTTGACCCTAGACTTCATGTTGTGATGGATTTTTGATTAGAAGATCTCTCCTTGGATTTATTTTCTTTTTTCAGAAGAAAACAATTGTATCTGGACTATTGTTTCCAGTGGAGTATATTCACAAAAGTCACACGAACTATTTTCACAGTACTGGCAAAATAAATTTCCCAAGAGACAGAATTTGTTTCACAGAATACTAAAGTTGGAAGGGATCTAAGAGATCATTTTGGCCAGTTTATGTAGTTTAGATAAGAGGAAATGGAGGTCTAAAGAGTTGAAATGACTTGACCAGTGCCACTAGAGAGTGACTAGGCTATATTTCAAACCTGAAACTCTTTCCAGTACAGGGTTCTCTGTATAATACCATATGCCATCTCTATTTTATATGCCATCAAAAAACCCCCAAATCTGCAAGTACCACATAAGCATTTTCAAACTAATAATTATTTTGGATATTGCTATTTTATGTAACAGATTTTATGCATTTATATATACATATATAAATGTACACATACACATGCATTATACAGGCATTTACGTATGTATACCTATACAACACATTAATTTAACAACTAAATGCACACATATAGGCACAAACACACGTGCAGGTATATGTTCACATATGCATGCATGTATACATGTATGTATTTATATAAATGTACATAATACATATACATGTGTGTATCTCTCTTTATAATATTTGCATCACATGTCAAATTGAGCCCCCACAAACAAAATAATGTGAAGTCGAAGTCTTCTTTGATATGGTTTACCTATATTGTAAACATTAATTCTACTCCCCAAACCATCATCTAATCAAATCCATAGTATATTATTATTTTAAAATTTATACTTCTGGATAAGCTTTGGTCCTAAAGAATTTTTATATTACATTAATGGATCTATGATCCATGAAGTTAGATATCACAGTGAATATAGTGCTGGGTCTTTATTCAGAACTTTGTTAGTTGTGTGTCCCTAGGCAAGTCACTTCTCTTGCAGCTTTGGGCATAATAATAGCATTTCCCTCACAAGGGCATTGGGAGAATCAGTTGAGATAATAGACATAGAGCTCTTTGTCAATATTAAGGTGCTATGTAAAAGTTCACTCTTTTTGTGTAGATACTCCTTCCATTAGTACAAATCAAATACAATCAAGTCAACAAGCATTTATTAAGTTCTTAGTATGTTCTAGGCATAAGAGATGCAAAGAAAGACAAAAACAGTCCTGCTCTCAAGAAACTAACAGTGTAATGGGTGAGACAACATTCAAATGCTGTGTATAAGTAAGAAAGATGTGGGATAAATTGGAGATAATCTCAGAGAAAATCTCAGAGAAATTTCACTAGTACTGAGGGGGATCAGGAAAGGCTTCTTACAGAAGGTGGGATTTTAGCTGAAGTTCGAAGGAGCCAGGGAAGCCAGGAGGCAGAGATGAGGAGAGAGAGCATTCCAGGCATGAGGGACTGCCAGAGAAAATGCTCAGTCTTGGAGATAGAGTGTCTTGTGAGAGGAATAGCAATAGGACTACTGTCACTGGAGGGAAATAAGATTCAAGAAGACTTGTTGTTATTCATCCTTCATTCTTGAAGGGGCCCAATGACATTAGCCAGGCGATGTCTTGACTTGCAAGTGGATTGAATTTACGTGAAATAGGGCTGTGTAAAGTCGTTAGTCCCACTCTTTCCTCCAGAGTCATTGGAGTTCAGCGGCAGGTTATAGTGATATCTCCAGATGCAGTGGAAGAATTTGGACTTTTTTTAAGATAAGAAAGAGTCAAGATACTTTAAAAGCCAAACAGAGGATTTTATATTTGATTCCGGGAATGATAGGGAGCTAGTGGAGTTTATTGAATTGAAGGATGACATGGTTAGACCTATGGTTTAGGAAGATCACGTTGATAGTTGAATAGAGAATGAACTGGAATTGGGAGAGATGAGGCAGGGAGGCCAACCAGTAGACTCTTCCAAAAAGTCCAGGTGTGAGATAATGGGGGGGATTATAACAGAGTGGTAGTACTATCAAAAAACAGAAAAAGTCATACACGAGACATATTGTAAAGATAGAATTGACAGGACTTGGCAACAGGTTGGGCATGGAGGATGAGAGAGAATGAGGCACTGAGAAGGACACCCAGATTATGACCCAGCATATTATAACCCTTCCAGTATCATTCATATTATGTGATTCATGCTTGTTCCTTTGTATTCATCTTAATAAAGGATCTATCAAAATATGCCAGAGGCCCTCCTTTGATTCTTGTAATATCTTCTTAATTGCAATGTGACCAACTTAAAAAAAGGATTTAAAAAACTAGTATGCTAATGATAATTTTCTATTAAAATATAACATCTAATTGGTCTGTAAAACTAAATCTTTACTGATTACAGAATCTGAAATGTATTCACATAATTTTCATACAGTTAGTATATACAGTAAGGATCTTGTATGGAAATAAACGTCTGTGTATGTAAGTTTACCTGTTTGCTCAGCCTATCCAAAGCTTAGAAAAAAGACACTGAGCCACTAACTATCGACTGAAATATTATCATTTTGAAAGAGCACAAAAAACCAAGTTACCTTCCCTTGTGATCATCACAATAAAGAGAACAATAAAATCTAGTTTGGAAACAATAAACTGGCTGTTTTCCAGCATTCTTTCAATCAAACATTTCCTTTAATAGCATTTTCATGATGTATGTTCTTAATGATGAGCCAGAAAGTTCCCAAATGCCTTTTGAATCATCGTAGAAAGATTAACTTGTGCTCATTAAGTTATCAGTGTTATCTAATCCTTTGAGATCTGGAAATTGCTCTATTGTAACTTGTAGCCAACCAGAGAATACATTATTTGATTTGCCTAAAGTATTTCACATAAATGGAATTGAAAGATAAATGAATTTACCCTTTTAAGCATCAAAACTTTTTAAAAATATAGAATATTTTAAGGAAATCTTTCTTAAATGGCTTCTATGCTTCTGAAATGGAGCACAACACACATAATTTAACCTTTTCTTAATGATAATTGTAATTATTAACATCAGTTATTGTACTGAGTTATAGTAAAAATACTAGTGGTTTCAGGGTTAAGTAACATGTGGCAATGTTTACCCAAGTACTAAACTGCCTGCTATTTTTTTTAAACCTTATCTTTCCTTTTAATAGTTTTTTGTTTCCTTTCTTGCTAGCAGATGTACTTTCATTTCTTGTTTCTGCCAGTATATTATGATAAATATGCACCAATCACACTCCCTTCTCCCCCTCCATTTGCTCCTAAAATGCTTTAGTTGAAAAGACAGATAACCAAGTTTGCTAGAATCTAGCATAAAATGAGGTCTTCTGAGTAAGGACCTGAGGATATTTCCATTAAGTAAGTTAGAACATGGGCATTACAACATCACTTTTAGCTATTTGCAGCCTTGATTTTTATTTATGGTTTCTCAGCTCTCTTTTGAATAATTTGCTATATAAATGATTTCTAAAGATATAAAGGACTACTAAGTATAGAGAATGGACATCGTAACTTCATATTTCTTTTTTTTCTTTTTTTTTGCTTTTTAGAGGGCAGTTGGGGTTAAGTGACTTGCCCAAGGTCACATGGCTAGTTTTTGTGTTAAGTGTCTGAGGCCGGATTTGAACTCAGGTACTCCTGACTCCAGGGCCGGTGCTCTATTCACTGCGCCACCTAGCCGCCCTTCATATTTCTTTAGGAGGAAACTCCCTCTACTAATACAGCTCATCAGTTCTTCTGCAGTTTAGAGTCTTAGAGAACAGGCTAAAGCACTTAGAGGTACTGGCTTGCTCAGAGTCACACATGCACTTCATGTCAGAATCCGGGGTGGGGAGGGCAAGGAGATAGAACCTAGAGGCTGACCCTCTTTCCACTTTCTATCCAGATAACAGAGTTGACTATCTTTGGTTTAAATGTATTATAAAGGCAGAACAAACAGGGGCTATAAGTCACTTGTCAAGGGTTGTTTAACCCTCTTGTCTGTTACATATCAAATTTTAGAGCTGAAGGGAAATTTAGAGGTTATTCACCTAAACTGTTATGTATTTTATAGATGAGGAAGCTGACACCCAGAGCGGTCAAATGACAAAGTCACAATTTGTGGCAGATTTGGTTTTTGAAAACAGGCCTTCTTAAGGGGGTGGCTAGGTGGCACAGTGAATAGAGCACTGGCCCTGGAATCAGGAGGACCTGAGTTCAAATCCAGCCTGACACTTACTACTTACTAGCCGTGTGACCTTGGGCAAATCACTTAACCCCAATTGCCCTGCAAAAAAAAAACACAAAAAAGAAAACGGGCCTCCTGATACCAGATGAGTTTTTTCTTTTGTACCATTCAAAGTCTGAGTCAACAATCCTTTAAATAACTCTTATATTTTCTCCATGTTTGTAAATGGCCTAATCATGCAGCTTCCACATGTCTCAAAATTAAAGTGAAGTCAAGGTCTAATGTATGATCCAATGTATATGTTTGAAGGTATGCTTAAGGTTATTTTCTACGCACTGCAAATAAATGATATTTTGATGCCAGAAAATTCTGCTCTCCATGGTCAGTAGTGCTTATTTTGTGGAAAAAAATCAAGTTGTATTTATTAGAATGAAGCTTCTAATCCTATGTGGATCACCATTTTCAAATAAATGCTTCCTGAGTTGCATAAATGCCTTGTCCCAGGTTTTCCCATAATGTAGATAAGACTGCACTTGTTACTGTAACTGGATTTGGGAAGTTGTTTCGTGGGTAGTATTTAATGAGTACCTGTTGAGAGTGTTGAGAACCTTGTCTTAGGTGATTAAAGGAGTGACAGGGAATGGAATATAATAAAATGCATGAGAGATTGTAAGTTCCTGGAAGGCAGGACTATCTTACTTTTGTATTAGTATACCCAACACTTAGTACATAATAAATGCTTATTTAAGGGAAAAATGGTCTCTAATTAGAGAGCTTACAATTTGTTTGGGGGAATAGAACTTATATGACAGGACAACACTAATTAAGCAGGGTTATAATCATATCCAAAGCCAGAAATGAGTATAACCTGGACATCAACCCGCCATTTTGTAAAATGCCCTTTGATATAGTCGAATTTGGACCCCTTCCAAGGGAATCTGATGACCAGGAATCCCAGAAAGACCCCGTTATAACAAAAGTGTCCTTGCAAGTAGAAGGAGGTTGACTCACTATGTGGTGTCATTTGACTGACACTGGAAAGACAGCCCACAGAAATGTTCTCTAAATCTTACCATCAGTGTTAGGCGATGGAACTTCTCCTGAAAGTAATAACAAATTTCCTCAAAAGCATCTTGGTATAAAAGAATTTATCAGATCAAATTCTTCACTAACATGTTTGACCAAGTCCACATAAAAGGACTTGACTTGAGGATTGGACATAAAAAAGGAAAGAAAAGACCACAGAGATAAGGTTGTATAAGGTTCTCAGCAGTCTCAGCAATCTCTAAATACTGGATTTAGAGTCAAAAGACCTGGTTTCAAATACTTTGTCTCTGTCTTTCCATCTCTGATAGTTAGGTGGTGCAGTGGATAGAATACTGGGTCTGGAAGCTGGGAAGACCTTCAGGTATCTCATATATACTAGCTGTGTGACCTTAGGTCAGTCATTTAACCTACATTCGCATCACTCTCCTTAACTGTAAAATGGAAATAATAGTATCTTTCTTACAGGATTGTTGTGAGGATCAAATGGGATATTTGTCAAGTGCTTAGCAGTATAGTAGGAGCTATATGAGTACTTTTCCCCTTCCCTTGTGTCTTTATCTCTCTCTTTGCCTGTTTCTCTCTCTCTCTTCTCTGTCTCTGTCTGTCTCTGTCTTTCTCTTTTCACCTTTATCCATATAATCCTATGAACACTCCTAAGCTGTAGAGGTGGTTTTTAGTTTTAGGCTATAGGTGGTGTTTTTGAGGGATGCAAGATTGATAGACAGCTGCCTGTGGTCTGACCTTTGCTTGGGGCATCCCGATGACTCCATTACACATTCCACAAAACCTACTCTGATTTGCATCAAAACTTAGTGTAAATGCTAAATGTGTTCTATCTTATCTGTTCGACATTTGGTGATATCCAATATTTTGTATTTGCTGGTTTTTTTTCCTTTTTTCCCTTTTCTTTTTTGGAGTGCAGTTGGGGTTAAGTGACTTGCCCAAGGCCACACGGCTAGTAAGTGTTAAGTGTCTGAGGCTGAATTTGAACTCAGGTCCTCCTGACCCCAGGGCTGGTTCTGTACTCACTGCTCCACCTAACTGCCCCTGTATTTGGTGTTTGGTATTCAATAGGTACCAGAAAAGGAGGTTTATTTTCATGTTGTTTCTTTAATTGGGTGAAGTGGTTTGTGGTAGTCATTCTAATGTTGGTGTTTTCTATCACAAGAGCTACCAGTGCTAATTCAGTTTGCTAAAGAGACGCACAAAGCATGTGTGGAAATGAAATGAACACCCCAAACTTTATGAACACCACAAAGCATGTTCTTATTTCAGTGAGTCTTAGAAGATATAGCCTCTGATGTTGTTGTTTTTCTTCGGTCATTTCAGTCATGTCTGACTCTTCATGACCCCTTTTGGGGTTTTCTTGGAAAAGATACTGGAATGGTTGGTTTGCCATTTCCTTCTCCAGTTCATTTTACAGATGAGAAAACTGAGGCAAACAAAGTTAAGCAATTTGTCCAGAATCACCCAGCTAGTAAGTTTCTGAGGCCAGATTTGAACTCAGGAAGATGAGTGTTCCTGACTGCAGGCCCAGTGCGCTATCCACTCTACCACATAGCTATCCTAGTTTGCTCTTTGGCATTCTAAGCTATTTGCAATGAGTAAGGTATATACTGCTACCAATGATGGCTGAGCACCTGCACAGGCCAGGAGGCATGCTCATCAGCCCAAGCATGCAATTTTCAACCTTTGCCAACTGTGATTAGACATGTAATTGTGCATCCAAATTTAGATGATTCATTTGCATGTGTAATTAATTACAATATAGTTAAATGTTCTCTGGCCTTCCTTTTCTACAAATTGAATTATTGCAGGACACATTTAAATATGAACAATATGTATGTGTATATATATATATATACACACACATATATGTTATATGTGATATACATATAACATATATTATATGTGTATAATATATATGTATACATATGTTATAGCAAGGGAGTCTTGGTATTGTGACTAGAGGACTGGCTTTGAAGTCAGGAAGATGTGGGTTCATGTCCTACCTCTAACACCTCCTGAATTTGTGACCTTGGGCAAGGAACTTAACTTTTTAGTGCTTTAAGCCTGTCATTTTATTTTATTTTTCTCTTTTAAAATTCTTATTTATTATTTTTTGTTTATTTTTAGTTTACATCATTCGTTTTCATGTGATTTTGAATTACAAATTTTCTCCCTGTCTTTCCCCTACACACCACCCCAAAACATCGATCCCACTATATATCCCCTCCCCCAATCTGCTCTCTCCTATATCCTCCCCTACCACCCCTCTGACTTTCCAGTAGGGCAAGATGAATCTCCCTCCCCTAGTACCTGTATATCTTATTTTCCAGTTGCATGTAAATAATAACAATGATAACAATATACACACACATACATTATATATATATATA
>CM053600.1:86627700-86640007 GCA_028646575.1 Pseudocheirus occidentalis
CATGGAGGAAGCCTTTGCTGACACTGCCGTCATGGAGCCTAACCAGATCACGAGTGGTCTTGAACTGGAAGGGACCTTGGCCATCATTTAGTTCAGCACCTACATTACAGAGATGAGAAAATAGAAAGTTACCTTACTGAGAGTCACATAAATAGAGATAGGATTCACACTCAGCCCTTTGACTCCAATTACAATGCTCTTTCCTCTGAACCAAACTATCTATGAAAGAACCATAAAAGGAAAATTCCCAGGCCTTTCTGGCCAGTTTCCCTGCAACTAAAGAACCCTTTGGACACAGGATGTTTCTATCTGTCCTATACAGCTATCCCTTCTGCATCACCACTTTCCCCATTGTGGTTTTGATACATTGTGGGTCGACATAAGAAATTAAATGGGAACTTTTTGCAAGTTTTATGGAAGCCATAGATAACATGTGAAGACCAGCAAATGACAGAGAACCTTTGGGACAATATTTAACCTAAATTTTATAATAAGGTACTGTAAGCACTCCATAAAAGAAGAAAAAAGTCAGACTTCTTCACTGGTATGAAGGGAAGGCCAAAAATTTTACTAGGACACCATGCCCCTAATCCTAGCAATGTGGAACTCTATGTACCTCATATATAGGTTGCCTTTCCAAATTTAAGTATGAGCTCCTTGAGAACAGGGACTGACTTCCAATTGATGTTTCTTGTGCATACCATATTACTCTGCACACAGTAAATGTTCATAAATGCTTTTTTCATATATTCATTAATTTCAATGATTTAAAAAGCCCTGGTGTCATTAGATCAACAAGTATTTATTAAGTACTTACAATGTGCCAGGCACTGTGCTAAACTGTCAGGATTCTGAGTGAAATGGTGGGAGTAATAGGAGAATTGATTGATATTTAAATCTAAATGTATTTAAGAATCTTTGGTGAGTAGGAAGTATGTTTGTATATAAACACACACACATATGTATATATAATATATAGTGCAACTAGGTGGTACAGTGTATAGGGTTCTGGACCTGGAAGCAGGAAGACCTGAGTTCAAATCTTACCACAAATACTTACTAGCTGTGTGACCCTGGGTAACTCACTTAACTTCTGTTTGCTACAGTTTCCTCATCTGTAAAATAAAGATAAAACAGCACCAGCCTCCCTGGGTTGTTGTGGGATAATAATTGTAAAGTGCTTAGCACAGTGACTGGCACCTGAGTCGCACGTAATAATAATAGTTATTATTATTTGCATTATTTACATTATTATTTACATGTTTACAGTAACACTTCCCTTATCTGTAAATTGGTTTTTTTAAGCTAGATCAACAACACTAACACAGTTGCAAATCTGGGAGTAAACATAAAATCCTCTGGTCTAGGCAGCTAAACAGGATGTCATAAATTCAAATACTAAAGTTTATCTTCGTTAATCATAGAAAGGCCACTTAGGCCTTTGATCTGAGTCTGTTTACTCTTCTTTGGGACATAATTTTTTTTACAGCTGCATTTTTATTAATAGCCATTGTTTTCACATTATCTAAATTTCACATTATGTTCCTTCCTCTCCTCTTTCCCCTTATAATAAAGAGGAAAAAAAACAGTGTCGGGAGAGGGATGGAGTGTGTGTGTGTGTGTGTGTGTGTGTGTGTGTGTGTGTGTATGTGTGTGTGTATGGGAGGAAGTTCACCCAAACTAACCAAGATATCAAAAAAATTTGTTGTTATATAACATGGTCCCCTAATTCCACAAGGAGGTAAAGGAGACATCATATTTTGGTCATCGTTATTGTGAAGCATTCAATTTCAGTTGTTTTGTATGTTGCTATATATAATTCTGTGTGTGTTGTTTTCCCAGTTCTGTCTGCTTTACCCTGTATCAGATCACATATGTCTTTTAGCATCTATTTCTTAGTCTATAACAATAAGCTAATAAGCTAAAACTTAATACTATAACAAGCTTTATGATATAATTCTAACGGGTCTAACAAGCTGGTTGGTTATCAGGCTTTCTGTTCTCTCAGCTTTGACAAACATTAGAAGTGGAGCAGAGACAGTGCTAGAGATAGATATACTTGAGAAGTGAACAGTAACTGAAAAAATTTTAACAGAAATGGAAAAATAATAATAAAGCTAGCTCAAAAACCTAAGAAGCATAGCAGGCCAGGGCCCATTCAGGGAAGGGGTATACAGTCATAGAAGCAAGGTGATGCTGTGTTTGTGTAAAATCTGATGTTCACAGTGATGACCCTGAGTCACCAATAAAAGATTAAATTACATTCATTACATTATGTTTAAGAAGTCAAGGAAGTGCATGAAATCTTTTGAAAAATAATTATAATTGTCAAAAAGTTTTACTTCTTTAAGAGTTAAGTTTCAACTTTGGAGGAAATTTGGTTGAAACTACTTCTTCCCCAACAATTAACAGGGTTTCACTGTGTCTCTGTGTGTATACTTTTTATAACAGAGGATACTATTTATATAACAGTGGACAGAGCATTGGACCTGGAGTCAGGAAGATCAAACCCAGCCTCAGATACTCACTAGCTGTGTGTCCCTGGGCAAGTAATTTAACTCTCCCCTGTTTTCCTCATCTGTGAAATGAACTAGAGAAGGAATGGTAAACCATTCCAGTATCTTTGTCAAGAAACACTCCCCCCCCCCAAATGTCACAAAGAGAAAAACAACAACATGATATTTACATAGTGCTTACTACTATGCTAAGGGCTTTATAATTATTATATCATGTAATCTTCATAACAACCATGAGAGACAGGTGCTATTATCATTTCCATTTTACAGATGAGTAAACTGAAGCAAACAGAGGTTCAATGGCTGGTCCAGGGTCACACAGGTAGTGAGAATCTGAGACTGGGTTTGGTCTTCCTGACTCCAGGCCTGGCATTCTATCTACCACCATACCACCTTACTGCCTCACGTATACGACCATATATAGCTTATGTTATCATATATTTGTATTGCTAAACAGTTTTGTTGCACAGGAATTTGAATGTGTCTGCTTTTGTATTTTTTCTCAGAAAGGATGATCTTATTGTATTGATGTTGAGAGTTTAAAAAGAAGAGGTATTTGTTTATTTCTCAGTACAGCAACCGATGCTTCTTTAAGTATTTGTGATTCCCCCAGGTTTTCATAGTCTAAGAGGTCTTGATACAGACTTTCACCTAATCATAGCCCTCCCTAATTGCCCTAAGCACCAATCCCATTTTTTCCAAAACAATATGACTATAGAGACACATAGAATTTATTAAGCCCTAATGTGCTTGGACTCTAGATTCTGCTTTTTGGCTTTGTGGAACAGAACACTGGCATGAAATATACAACTTTTTTGGCATAAAAAAGAACATCTGGATTAAAAATAATGGAAAAGAAAAACAAAAGATTATAGAAAAACTGCGTAACAAATCTGTGAGGTTCATTGCCTCATTTGTTTTATTTTATTTTTTTGAGATTTCCCCAGGCACACAGGGAACAGGCTTTTGTAGCAGTAGTATTTGGAGATTTCTAATTTTGGTTTTGTGATGTCATAGAATCTCTTTCCTGTCTCTAATCCCCCATCTCCAATAATATTAGAAAATATTTAAAGAATTTAAAGAATTCTCACACCACTT
This sequence comes from Pseudocheirus occidentalis, assembly GCA_028646575.1. Lineage (NCBI taxonomy): Eukaryota > Metazoa > Chordata > Mammalia > Diprotodontia > Pseudocheiridae > Pseudocheirus > Pseudocheirus occidentalis. The sequence goes on from CM053600.1 coordinate 86,631,315, forward strand.
GTATGTAATAAATATATGCTGTACAAAACTCTTAGGGAAATGGGGCTGGAGAGGATGAATGAATGAAGACTAATGAACAAATAGGAATCAAGGTGATGATATGTAATAGGATCAGACTTGTGAATAACATTGGTTATACCCAGTAAGGAAATGTTTTCTATCAGTGCAGAACAACATTTTCTATGTAATTTGTAATTATAGGGAGTTACCTGGGGGCCTTGAAAATTTAATGACTTGTGCAGGGTCACAGAGTCTCTATAAGGTACCAGTATTAGTTCAGGTTTTAAACTATCAAAGCTTAAAATTGTACTATGACTTTTAGGACACATATTTCATCAGAGAATAGATTTACAATCATGTCTTTTGGATATCAAGTCCATTTCTCTATCCAGTATGCCATTCTTTCTCTCCATAGTGATATACCTATGCTAAATTATTTTAAATTGTATTAGAAAACATCAAATTTGTGCCCAGAAAAGCTACAAAAAATAAGGGTATTAAGTGTGTTGCAAAGTATTTTAATTAAATAGACATTTGACTACACTTGTCTTCTTTTCCTTCTTATAGTCACACTTCTCTTAACCTATTTCAATACATCCTATATCTTTTCATAAGAGGTTCTCAGAACCAGAAATGATAATTATAAATGAACCACACAAATATATGAAAAGAAGAATTATCATTACATTTCTCCTTTCCATGATTTCTCTTGACCTACTTCTCCGAGAAAGAAGATGCAGACTTTAAACTTTATTTATTTATTTGAGAGTAGAGAAAACTATTATGAATGCAAAGGGCCAGAAAATTTAGCCACTCAAATCTACTGTTTACTTGCAGACACACCTGTGGGAGACCATGCAAAAATAACATTTGCTCTGAGCTGCTGTGCCAACAAACAGCCGCATCTACAGGCAGGTGTATCCAGGTGCCTGCCTGCCTTTGGCTGTGGTCTATAGGAAGTCACTGGCGCCAGTGAAAATAAAGACAGTTTCATAGGCAGCAGAAATGAAGTACTAGAAATGTCTGTAGTTGTAGATGGATTTTTAAGATATCCAGGCCTGGGCATTTATTTATTCATTCAGCCAAAGATCTGAGTTTTAACAACTGGAAGGGACCTTACAAATCACCTGGTCCACTGACCTAGTTTACAGATGAGGAAAGAGGCACAGAGATGAAATGGTTTAACCACAGTTATGTGGTTATTATAAATCAGATCCAGGTTTTGAACCCAGGTCTCCAAAAATAACACTTACTACCTAAATACCACTCCTATTTAAATAGGCACATCTGCCATCTGTCATACCTCTGTAAGCCCTCAAGGGGGATAACAAGAGGCATAATTTGGCTGAATAAACACATAATATGCTATATCAAAGCATTGTAGTAGGTTTACTATAAAATTATATATATATAAATATAAATTAATTTATATATGAGTACAATTTATTATATAACATAATTTATCATATAAATATAATATATAAATATAAATAAAAAGTACAAAGTCTTTTCCTCTAGGAGCTTTCATTCTGGTTGGGGAAAATAAGACATACATATAGATAATACACTAAAATAGATTAATTAATATCAATTAACTATTAATAGAATGAGGGTAATATAAATAATATAATAAAATTCATATAATATGGTATGTGATTAATAGAATAGAAGGTATAGTATAATACAATATGACATATGTTAATGTAACAGAATAGAAAGCAATATAAATAATCTATACTAATACTATGCTATACCGTACTACACTACACTACACTATACTACCCTGTGCTATGCTGTGCTATACTATACCATAATCATAGGAAGCAGCTAGATGGCACAGTGAATAGGGCATTGAACTGGGTCAATCCGGTCTGGAAGACCTGATTTCAACTTTGACCTCAGATACTCACTATCTGTTTTACCCTGGGCAAGTCACTTAACCTCTGTTTACCTTAATCCACCAGAGAAAGAAGTGGCAAACCATTCTATTATCTTTGCCAAAAAACAAAAACAAAAACAAATCCACATGGGGTCATGAAGAGTTGGCTACAATTGAACTATAATACAATATAATATGATGTAATATAATACAATATGATATAATATGATATAGGACAGAATAGGATATGATCAATATTCAATGCTATAATATAAGCCCCATGGATGATTTGGGTAAGTGCTTTAAAGTTTCTGAGAAAAGAGACCTCATTTTTCATTGGGGAAAGGAAATTTGATACTAAAATGAGGCATTTAATTGTATTGGTATTTTCAGCTGTAACTTTATTTTGGAGTATTAGTGCTCTATATAAATCGCACTGAGTCTGTGTGTTTTCTTTAACAAAATTGATCCATCAGGAGTGTCTTGCCTCTAACATTGATCATTCGCTCTGGCAACTATGCTGTACAGTTTTTAGATGGGCTTCCAGGAAGCTATATGGTTTCTTTGAGAACTATATCTTTAAGAGCCATTGGAATTTGATGAATACTTTCCTGATTAATAGATTATCTTTCTAAACAATTTCATTAATCTAGGTAGCCATTTTTAAAGGGAGAAATTATTTGAGTAGGACATCCCTGAAAAGCTTGTACCAGCTTCTGACATTCCCAATTGGCAGATTTAAAAAAAATTATAAGGATAGGGAATTATGAGTGACTTTCTGTGGAATTTAGGTCTGATATTTTCATGTAATATTGTAGATTTCTCTTAACTGAAGAATATGTCTTCTTTCATGTAGTTCATCCTTGTTCTCTGGAATTGGGGTGGAAAATGACATTTGGAATGTCAATTTACTAATCATAAAAAGACAGTTAACCCATACATAAAATAAAGTCCAGAATTAACACAATTCTCACTAGGTTAGAGTTTTCCCCTCACCCTTCCTTGAGAGGAAGTACTGGTATCTTTCTGAAACTAATTCTAAAGCATTCATTTATATAGAGTAATAACCCTTAATTTTTTTTCTGTCATGGTTTGTGAACCTTCATTGATTTTTCCATTTTTCTTGCAGAAAATAAGAGAATGTAAGCTCCCTGGGATGTAGGTCCATGTCTTATTTAAACTCTGTTCCCCACTCCCCCAATAATGGTCTGCTAATTGCAGGTGTTTAATAAGTATTTGCTACATGAAGTGTAAGCCCATCTTTAGGGCTCATTCTTATGCTAGAGTTCCCCCTGTGACTGTGAACATTATGTAGGTAAAATCAGATTAGTTTGAATGTCAATATTCAGACATGGAAGTTATTTGTTTGCTTTATAGCTTGGGTTTCATCCCTTCCATTCTCCACCTAACTTTTTTGCACAGAGCTCTGAATGATTTCAAAGAGACCTTTGCAGCTAAAGGAGAGAGGAAGGCTTCAGCCAGGGCATGGAAACCATTGCTTTTGATGTCATAGATGGTTTCTCTTCTCTTTATATAGTTCTGAGGATATTGTTGACATTAAGAATAATGATTAGTATTGCTGGCCTGCTTTTAGAAGCTTTCACCTGTGTGATCATGCAGTGGGAAAGGGGCCTCCTCTGAGTATAAATCAACACTATCATTATATTTGTAAGGCTGGTACTTAGATGAGAGTTGGGGCAGCTAGGGTCCCTGATAATATCTGGATTAATGAATTTAAATGGATTAAATGAAATGAGTTCATAGCATTTTCCTAAGTTTGGAAAAGTCATGCTTTTGGGAGATTTTGATTGGTCAATGAATAATCAAATTTTTAAAGGCATTTGAAGGTTCTACTCCCAGACCAACTAGTGATTTTTTCTGTGATTTTGGGAAAGTCATTTAATTATAAAATTAGGATAAGAGCATGTGCTCTTTCCACCAAATAAGATAGTTATGAGGATAAAATATAGGAAATCTTTTAATATTGGACATTCATAAAACACTTTAATGTTTGCATCGTAATTTCCATACTTTCTTTGACCTACCCAAAAATCCTGTCAGAGAAGAACATTTTTTGGTTGTGATTTCCTAGGTGTAGAGAAACTCATAGTGAAGAAGTCCTTGACTTAAAAAAAATGTTAATTTTTTTTATACTGCCACATAACCTCCTACATCTCCCTATCCTCTCCCAGAAAAACCATCCCTTCTAACAAAGACTTTTTTAAAGGGAAAAATCTCAAGCACCACATCTAAAAAAATCTGACATATACAGTGTTTCACACTTGTGAACCCCTTAATTCTGCAAAACAGCAGAGAAGGTATGTTTTCCATATCTTTTCTTTGGGGTCAAGTTACAGCATTATAGTTGAGCAATAGTTAATTCCCATTATTTTGTAGTTATTCTTTCCTTTTATGCTGCTGCTAAACTCCCTCTACTCCTGCTTCCCTGCAGCATATGACCTAGGAGAGCTGCACAGAGCACTATGAGCTGAAATGATTTGTTCAGTCACAGAGCCAACGTGTGTTAGAGTTGGGGCTTGATCTCAAGTCTTTCTGACTGTAAGTTTGGCTATCCATCCTCCAGACTGCACTGCCCCTTTGAGATTTGTACTGTGGGAAAGAGTAGGATGCACAATGTTTGCTCAGCCACCTCCCAAAACTCCTTCTATTTTAGGCTTCGTTGATAAAAATCTGAATGTCCAGAACAAGAAAGGTAGCAGTTTCAATGTGCTCTGCACTCATCAGGCCACATGAAGAATCGAGTTTAGCTCAGGCATCCCATTTTTAAATGGATATTGGACACTACTAGCAGCTAAGTGGTGCAAAGGAGTCAGGAAAACCAGTGTTCAAATGCTACCTTAGGATACTTTCTAGTTGTGTGACCTGAGCAAGTCACTTACCCTCTCATAGCCTCAGTTTTCTTAACTGGAGATAATAACAACATTCATCTCACAAAGTTGTTGTGAGGATCTATTGAGATATTTATAAAAGTGCTTAGTACAGTGCGTTCTCTTCCCAATGGGAAAGCTACGGTCTATCTAAAAGAGGGCAACTGGAATGGTGAGGAGACCAAAATGTGGATCATATGAAGAATGATGAATCAAACTGAAGATTTCTAGACCAGGGAATAGAAGGTATAAGCTTCAAGTACTTCTAAGCCTATTATGTTAAAGGAAATTTATTTATTCTCTTTGGGTCTGAAGGGTGTAACACCAAGCAAAGGCAACTTCCAAGGTTTGGAATACCGGCATAGAAACTCTTCCTTTACTCAGTGACAAATGAAGGCAAAACATTCACAGAACAGAGAATATCAAAATACAGTGTAACTCAGTCATTTAGCAAGTTCTCAGTATCTCAATTCAGTCACAAAGTATAGAGTCAAAGTACCCCACCCCTGGCTAGTACCTTCATTTAATCAGTCACAAAGTCTCTCTTCTCCACTGGAGATTAGTTTCCAATCATAAACAAAGTACAGTCATTTGGTCAGTCATAGAGCACAAAAACTCAAAAGTTTCCCACCCACAACTGAATTACAATTATCATAAGTTAATGCCAAGCACCTTCTCAAAGGGAGCAGTGGAGAGCACAAAGGCCGTCTACCCCTAAGCCACAACAAGGTTAAGATATCATCACAGTATTCAACACCCAAAGAGAGGTCTTTTCTTCATCTTGACGCCAGGCAAGTTCTCAGCAATCTCTGTTCCTGGGGAGACAAAGCTTAACAAAGCCACAATATACATTGCCAGTGTCCTCATCAGTTCACTCTCTGCCTGCAGAACAGTCTCAGGACCCCTGAAAACATCAGCAAGACCCTCTTCCAGGATTTCTGTAAACATACAACAATAAAATCCCTCTTCATGGCTTCTGAACGAACAGCAAGATTCCAGGACCTCTGCAACAACATCACTGTCCTTCACCAGCAGACAAATCTGGCAGAACAACGTCAAAACAGACAGAAAAATTACCAGCACCACAGTCATGCCTCCTCAGTTCTTAGCAGCTCCAGGTGGCAGCTCTTGAAAGTCTTGGACAGCTTCAACTGGCCCTCGGTAGAGTCTCTCAGCAACTCTGGCCCCCAGCAATTCTCCTCTCTCTCTGCCTCCATGATACTGCTCCCCCAAAGTTCTTCTGGCCTCCTCTGCTTGGGCCTGTCTCTAAATCCATGGCACCAGCTCCTCTCAGTTCAGCCCTTTCTCTTCACATCAACAAGTCTATTGCACAAGTGGGCTTTAAAAGCTCTGGGTTTTAACACTTAACTCCAAAACCAAGGCAATACAAGGAGATCTTTAAATTCCATTACCATTACAAAGAGTAAGAACTAAAATCAGTGGAAGGGAGGCAGATCTCATCTTAGCTAATTAATGCTGTCCAAAAATGGAATGGGATTCTTTATTAGCAGGGGGAAATCTCTATCATTGGAGGTATTCAAACCCAAAATAACTACCTTTGAATTTCCTCCCAATGTTGGGATTGAATAATTCTATCATTTTGTTATGTAAAACAACAAATTTCTCTCCTTCCCCACTCAATTTGATAAGAAAAATTCAAATTGATTCTGATGAAAGGTTCTAAGTGTTTCAAATACATGAATTGTATCTACTCATAGTGATAACATGCACAAAATATTTTTGTTAGGCACATACTTAGAAGTAAATAATAAATATGTAGTGTAAACCTAATATATAAATGAGGTACTCCATAATGCTTAAGGTTTGAGAAAAGACTAGACTTCTATCCAAAATGGAATCTTTCCTTGAAAGGACCTTGAAAGGGTTTGAGGAGCAAAAGAGTCAGGAAAATGTTATGACAAATGTTATAACATGAAGCATTTGACAATGATATTGTCCATTTGGTTCTTTATCTCAAAGAAATATCTCATATCATACTTCTTCCTCTGTTAATAACATTTGTAACAAGTTTTGTTTTGTCAAATTGGCAGAAAGAAACAAACATGACAAATCCTCCTACTTGTATTTTATAGACTGCTATGAAAACTCTCCAAAGGGTATAGAACATGAAAATGAGCCATTATGGGACTTCTAAAATCCCTTCCTTTTACTGATGGGGATATGAGATCTTGAGAGATTGTTGGGGGTGGGGTTTGGGGGATGGTGATTGGTACTTATCCAAGGTCACATAAATAGTTAGTGGAATAACCAATACTAGAGCTCTTTACTGCTAGTACCTAGTTCATCCCCACCCTCCAACCCCACATATTCATTCATTCTCCTCATTGTAGTATCAATCAAAACACAAGGATAAAAGGTAGTTAATACTTTGGGAGACAGGAATTTAAAAAAAAACACCAAAACTCTTTTTCCTTTTTTTATTTTTTAAAGTATGCTCATTGTGTTTTTAATTATCATTTAAAAAATTTGGAAAATCAACTTTGGACTTTTGGGATGTGATTTAATATCCATCTTTTTATATAACTCTTTGATTCTTTGAGAGCAGAGATGATCTCACTTCATATCTCCAACATGAAATGCTTGACACAGAGTAGTCCCTTAACAAATAAATGCTTGATAATTGATGGATTATATCTCAAATGGTTATAATACATGGACACACCTCATCTATTCCAAACAGAGAAATTGTCAATAAGCAACATCTCATATTTTCTATACTTTTCTGGTATCTTATGTAGTCATACTGCCAACATGATGTAGTGAATGGAAACATGGTATAATGGATAGTAAAATTGGAGTCAGTAAGAAGAACTGAGTTCAGATTCTATCTCCACCACATATCGGGTCCATGACCATGAACAGTTTAACTCTGAACCTCAGTTTTCTCCTTTGTCCAATGAATATAATACCTGTGAGTCCTACCTCACATGAATGTTATGAGACTTAAATAAGATCACATCAACAAAATTAGTCTGAAAAGTTTGAAGTGCCATATTAATGTCAGTTATCCTGTTTTCAACAAACAGAAGAGAAGGGAGTAATCCTTAGAGGATAGCAGAATAATCTTTGAGAGGAGGAATCTGAAAGGAACATGAGAACTATATTTTCTAATGATTCACATCCTATGTCTTTATTTTATACTACTTATAAGAAATTCCTTTAATCTTTTCTATTGTCACTCTCTTTCTCTCTCTCTCTCTCTCTCTCTCTCTCTCTCTCTCTCTCTCTCTCTCACTATCTCTGTCTCTCTGTCTCTCTCCCTCCCTTCCTCCCTATCTCCTTTCTGTCTCTGTCTCCTCCCCTCATTCTGTCTCTCTCTCTTTCACACACCGTCTTTATAATTGGTACAGTAATAGTACAAATGGGCATATGAATAGTAATGATGGATTTTCCTGGATCGTCCACCTGTCCTAAATGGATGGTATGACTTTTAAGTTGGACAATTCCCTGCTGTGTGAAATCCTGAAGTGTTGCCAACAGGGACGCAGTAGCTCAGATTTAGAAAGACAATTCTTTTGCTTGGGAGAAATAAACATAATTCTACTTTAAAGAACTCACACAAAAATCTGTTTTCTTCAGGACTAATCAAGTAACTGCACCTATTAGATCATCAAACTCATTCCCCAAGGGCCTAGGAAACCAGGGCAGGAGAAGCTCCCAATGCAGTATAATCTATTCATTTTCTGCTCAGGAAGGAACATTTTAGAGTTCCCTTAGGAAAATCAGCCAAATATTTCTAAACACATCTTTCCTCATGCACTGTAGGACTGACCTCCATAGCCATGACCACTCTATGAATTAAATAGATCTAAAACTAAGTGGAGGTATTCTGGGTATAGCTAAGCCTAATAAATGATTGGCTGTGTCCCTTAGAAGAGACAAGGGAGCAGGGAGAATGTGTGTGT
>CM053600.1:86648519-86678222 GCA_028646575.1 Pseudocheirus occidentalis
ACAACAATGCTGACAAGTAGGTGCTATTATTATCCCCATTTTACAGATGAGGAAACTGAAGCAAACTGGGAGTAAGTGACTTGTCCAGGGTCATACAGTTAGTAAGTGCCGGGGCTGGTCTTACTGATTCTAGGCCCAGAAAGATGAAACTGAGAGATTAAAATCAGATTATAAAGGGTTTTGAATGGCAGGATTAGGTAAACAACTGAACCTCACTAGGTAGCCTCAGGCTCTTTATTCTTAAATTGAGGAAAATGTATTAGAAAACCTTTGAAATGTCTTCTGTCTGGCTTTGGGATCTCATCATTTAACATCCATTGGGAAAACTGCAGGGATAGCAGTGTTTAGGGGAGATTAAGGAGGAGATACAGGAGGCACAGGAAGACCAGTGAATGGCATCCCAGTAGTCTGAGCAAGAACAAGTGAAGACCTGAACCAGGGTGGGGGCCGTGCTCTAAGCTGACAAAGATGACCCAGTAGAAGCATAGACATAGAGCTGGGGCAGCCTCCAGAAGCCTTTTTGTCCAGCATCTTCATTTTACAAAGGAGAAAACCAGCATTCAGAGAAGTGAAATAATTTGTCCAGGGTCACACAGCTAGTAGTTCTCATAGTCAGAATATGAACCTGGACCCTCCTGGTTCCAAGTCAAACAGTTTAATCACTTAAACCAAAAAACCTAGAGTAAATGAAAGGATAATGGTGACATAAACCAAGAGAAGTTAAAGGAAGTAAAGATTTGGGGGGTGATGAGGGGGGTACAGTTTGGGTCTTATGAAATTTGAAGCTGTAGAGATAGGTTGGGGATAGAGATACCAATTTCTTTCTTTTTTTTACCTCATGTATTAGTGATTCATACTCAAATCACATGCTTTTTTGGGGGGGGTGTCATATAAGCAGTGACTTAATTTTCTATTTATTTATTTTTACCCAGATGCTCCCCACAACAGAAACTTCATCAGCTTTGGGGAAGATTTTGTAGAAAATCCAATGGATTAGAATTAGGAAAAATATGCTAATAGATCTCTTCCTTTAATTGTTTAGAAATAACAGGCAAAAATTCTATGCACAGTCATTTTTTCTCATCCCAATCTTGGTACATAGTATTTGTCCAACACTGAGTTTTATGCCCTAATTTTTCCTTGTCTTAAGACTCATTATTTTGGAAGGTTACTCTTTTCTGCTGTTATAAATTGTGTCCCTACCTATAATTTTATCTAATATCATCTTGTTGACTAACTATTGACTGTATACTCTTCCAAACAGTTTAATTAATTGTTTTTGCTTTGAATCCCTCTGTAGGATGAAAGTACCTGTAGCCTTTAAAAAAATCTATCTTTTCCTCCCTGAGGTGAACTATATTTGATACATCAGTCAAATTGTGGGTGTCTTACAGAAGATGACAATTTACAGCAGTGCAATTAAGGATGAAGCATTCTGGCTCATTAGAGGGTGTATATTAATGTAGTCTATAGGGCTGCTCAAGAAACACCTCTGAGAATTTAACACATTCAGAACATGAGTGTGGATGGTGGAAAACCTCTAACTCTGGAAGCAGATGGTTTGAGGTCAGATCTTGCCCCGATACTATCTGTGTGACCTTGGATATCCCTTGCTTGGGCCTCAATTTTCTCATCTATAAAATGAGGGGGTTGGGCTAGGTAGACTTTTTGGTTTGCTCTGGTGCTCTGATATTATGATTAATTAAAGGCTTTTATTAAAAGAGGGGACAGAAATATTTCAGATAGTACTTTCAGGAGTGGATACTACTGGGCTACCCTTCTTTTGTTAAAAGTGGTGGTTGTGATGGTGAGATTAATTAATAGGTATGAGAGGCAGGTCAGTATCAGCAAATAAGAGGCGCAGAATTAGCTGCATTTGAACTAACAGGATGAAATTCAGAGTCCAAAGATCAGGTAATTTAGAAGTCAAGACCAGGCAACCTCACAGGTATGGAATTCCTGGCCTCTTCCAGTTAATTAATATCTTTTTTAAGGAAACTTTTCTACTGTCCAGGGTTTTGTGGGCATTGTCAAGAGGAAAAACCAAAAGGTCTCAGTGAAAGTTCAGGCACAGGTTGACAGTTATCCAAGAAAGGGTTTCTTGAGCAACTCACAGGTTATGCTGATCTTGATATTTCACTGGTTCCAAATTGGGTGCTGTTTCCAGGAGTCTCTTGGCAAACAGGCTTCACAAACTGGCATTTCAGGATCAGTTATTGCCTGAAGTGATTCTTGCAGTTGAATTGAAGAGAGATGAACTCTAAAGTGACAACCTATTACCTGCTTCCTTTAACAAGACGAAGGGCAGGATTTTACCAGGTGCCTCATGGTGGTTTAGCAGGGTGCATTAACCTTTTCAGGACAGTAGGTTAGTGCACTGACATTTACCACCAGTTGTTTAAAAATCTCAGCTTGAATTTCAAGACCTTCTATACCCTGTTGTTATCCTACAATACAACTATATTTTCTACAATTCTCCAACAAGTGCCCTCTGGGAAGAAAAATGGACCAACTCAGGCAGTAAATGAGATCAGTTTACTCCAATCCTATCTGAGATTCAGTGCCAGGCCCACCTGGGAGTTTTGGACTGGTTCCTCTTTTGCATTATTATATTTTTGATACTCTAAAACTCGACCTTTATCCCATGGCAAAACTTAGGTATATAGCCCCTTTTTGTATCTGTCTTTAACTGCCATCATCCCTCCGCTTTCTTAAACACTTCTAGATTTGCCATAGTTCAAAGACAGAATTGGAAAGGGATGATGTAGAGAGTGCTAGACCTAGAATTTGGAGTGATCTGGCTTTGAATTCCTTCTGTTTTGATGCTAACTGTATGACCATTTGCACCTAACCTCTCTACCCTCAGTTTCCTAATCGACAAAATGGAGATAATGATATCTGTAACTAGTCCCTCGATGTTATCATGAGGAAATGAAATAACACTTGTAAAATATTTTGTAAACCTTGAATACAAATTTGAAAATATTGCTATTTATATTGCATTTTCATGGCAATCCAGTAAAATAAATCAGACTTTAAAATTATCTAGTTTCAGAGCACCAAATCCTAACCTAAAATACTTCTTTTGTGGTATTTAAGTTGGCACCGGCTTCATTAGGCTAGTATGTCTTCAATTCTATCTATGAAAGGAAGAAAGAAGAAAGAAAAGAAAGGGAAGAAAGGGAGAGAGGAAAAGATGAAAAAAAGAAGGGAAGAAGAGAGAGACAAAGAGGAGTGAAGAGAGAAAGAAAAGGACAAAGAAAAAGATAGGACAGAGGGAAATTAAGGATGGAAAGATTATAAGTCAGGCACCGTATTAAGTATACAAATATAAGACAATGCCCTCAAGAAGCTTGTTTCTAATAAGTGGAAAACAATAAAATAACAATATAGTACTATGGTGGCTAGAGAGGAATATTTTGGGTTGGGAAGTCACAAAGATGGTGAGTTGAATAGTTGTACTCCTATGGACGTGCCCTGCCCATCTATTCAACTCTTTTGACTTCCTGTTGCATTAGAGATAAAACGGAATCCTCTATGTTTAGATTATAAAGTCTTTTACATCCTTGCTCCAACCTATCTTTAAATCCTCATGACTATTTTTCTCCTCCTTCACTCTGCAATCCAGCTAAAATAGGCTTTTTTGGTTCTTCCCACAGGCTATTCCAAATCCCTTTTCCCATTCATTGTATTGCCTACATACCTTATGTCCAGAGAGTCCTTGTCTTCCTTTAAGATGTAGCCCAGGTACTGTCTCAATAAAGCCCTTCTGATCCTTCTAACTGTTAAAATCCCTGTACCAAATTACCTTGTATTTAACTACTTTGTATAAGTCTGCATCTATTAATTTTATGTTTATGCTGTATATATTTTTGTATGCACTTGTCTCTTCCTTTAGAAAGTAAATTAATTGTAAATAGGATTGTTTCATGTTTCATTCTTCCTATTTGTATTCTTTGCATTTGTTGTTGTTCAGTCATTTCAGTGTGTCCAACTTTTTGTGACCCCATTTTGGGGTTTTCTTGGCAAAGATACTGGAGTGGTTTAGCATTTCATTCTACAGCTCATTTTATAGATGAGAAAAATAAGGCAAACAATAGTGTTTACTTAATAAATGTTTATTGATTGATTTCCATAAGTAATAGTTATATTGATATGAATATAGATCCCAGAGAAATATGTAGAAAGTTGAGGGAAGGGGAAAGAGAGATTGGCAACCAGGGTAAAAATGAAAACGCTTAATTGACTCTGGAGCTGGCTGTATTTGAGCTCCCCATGTGGACCTGCAAGAATGTTGAGCTTTCCTTCAAGTTATATCTTCTCAGTCTGTCACAAAATCATTTGCTATTCTCTTTCAAACTGGCATCTTTTCAGGCTCCTCCCACCAACTTCTGGTGGCAGAACTTCCAGCTGCAATGATTCTGCAGTATTAGCACGCTCCATTCAATTCTCCAGGGCAATTGATTGATGGCTGTATCATAGCACTAAAGTCCAAGAAACATGTCCTATTATAATAATCTATTGACGTTTTATATACAGTCATGCCCACATAAATTTTTCCACCCATAGGAAAGGGAAGGTCACTTCTTCACAGCCTCTGCTCCAATCAGGCCACACTCTCCCAAGAACAAAACACACTCAGTCCCACCTTTTGGCCTTTATTCAAATTCTTTGCCTTCTCTCCCTTTGCCTTTGCCAACTCAAATCCTGCCTCCCTCTATTCTTTGGGGTGCAGGTCATCTGCCAGTTATTACCTGATAATTATTTTAGTCCTCATTGTTCTTCATTTATTTAGCCCTGATCCAGACTACATCCCTAACCCCCAGCTCCTATGACTTTCTGTAGTGGAGTTATTTCCAAAACAGAAAGTCTGATTTCCCCTTTTTATTTTTCTCATGTAGAAACCAAATGAAGTAAAGGTTGGTAAGTATTTGACCAGTTTGATCACTATATATAGTCACCTTAGACCAAATAGCAATATCCAATTTGACAGTCTCTGTGGGCTCAAATAGCCAGAGGATAGCTAAAGCTACACTTCACCATTTGGAACTAAATATATGTTCCAAGCATGTTTGTATTTATATTTATATGTAGTTGAAAATATGAGAATTAATTTAAAATAACATTGCCTCCTCAAACATATTAGCATAAGACAATAATTGAGAATCATATGTAAATGGAATTTATTTCCCAGAATGGTACAAATTAGGGTAAAGCTGGTAAGTGTCTTGGTTCACCCAAATCTTTACTCCCAGGGTTTGTGATTTTATCAATATAAGTATTACTACTGCCCACCCAGTCCCAACCAAGACCACAGTTCCTAATAGCTAAGAGAGATTTTTAAAGAGATTATATGAATAATAAAAAAAATCATCAGTTCATGGCCACCCTGATGATGAACCTGTAACCTGCTTCTATTCTTGGACAACAAAGGAATTATCCACTCCTGGAGCCTGTGCTCAAAACCTTTCTAGTTTTTCAGGACCTTCTGTGTTTTAATAGTTTTATTATTTATTTTTATTATATTTATTTATAGATATTTATTATATATTATTATATATAATACATATTTATTATAAATAAGTTTATAATATTTATTTATTATAATAAAATTATATTTTATTATAACAAGCTTTATTCAAGGAATTGGGGATGCCATTCCTGTGTGACTACTAGAGGATGCTAACTCTACCCTTTCATCTAGCCTAAATACAGGCACATCTTCTTTGTCCTTTAGTTCAATTGAAATGAACGTGCTATTTTTCAGGGGAAATTTTATGTGCCCCCTCCCTCCCATGATGTAACTTACGTCCTTAAGTGGTGCTATGGCCTAAAAGACAGGCGCTGTCTTAGTAGTCAATTTAGTTCATCATGTCTTTGCTTGGAGTAAGAAGGTATTTTTTATCTCCAGTCCTATAATATCAGAATTTGTCACAAGTTTGATGTTTTTCCATGTTGTTCTCTTTGATATCAAAAGGGTTATTGTACAATATGTTCTCCCAGTTCTGCTTAGTTTGTGTTGTATCAGTTTAAACAAGTCCAAGTTCTCTGAAATTTTCATATTTGTGATGTGCTTTGACATAATAATGTTCCATTGCATAGATAACAGGGGCCTGAAAACAACAATAACATTCATTTCTCACAATGTGTTCAGTCCTTCCCCAAATGATAGACACCCACAATGTTCCAGTTTTTTGATACCATAAAAAGAAGTGCTACTATAGATATTTTTGTATACTTGGGACCTTTCCTTTAATGTTTGACCTCTGTGGGGAGATATGCACAGTAGTGGTATCACTGAGTTCAAAGGGTAGATATGGTTTAGCAAATTTCCTATTATTCATTTAAATTGTTTTCTAGAAAGTTTGAATCAATTCATAATTCAAAAAGCAATTCATTATTTGTGTGTGTGTGTGTTTTTATAGCCTCTTCAATGTTTACTCTTTTTGTTATCTTTCTGTTGTGATGAGCATGAGGTGAAACCTCAGTAGAGTTTCATATGGTGGTTGATGATATTTCTCATTTTGAACCCCCCCTTCCTATCTGGTGACCATTTATCTATTGGAGCATAAGTTCTCACAGTCTAAATTCTTTTGAATTTCTCCAGCTGCCCGCCCTCTAGCAATCGCTTCTGGCTGCAGAAAACAATTTGTACTCTAAGGAAAATAAAAAGGGAAATGAGCTAATGTTAGCTAAACTGAGGCTTCCTGGTACCTTCCCACATACCATCTACTTCTTTCACTACCTATCCCCAGCAGCTTACATCTGTACTCCAGAACTGAGAGAGTGGAATGAGAGGAGAATGTATAGATTGTCCTGGCACAAGCTGCTGCCTCGGGAAGAAGGCAAGGCACAAGACATCTCTTCCTGACCTTTCTTTAGCTTACTTCTTTGCTTTCCTTGCCCCTTGCTCCCTTTGGTAATACTAAGATTCTACTTTAAAATTTGAAATATTGCCAAGTCCACGTGCAACATTTAAAATTCCTCTAAGATTTGCATGTTGCTCAATCTCAAACAGTGTGGATCTTTGATCTGCTCCTGTACCATGTCATTCTCTTAGGCAATAACAATTGGCCAAATGCATACGCTTACTTTGCTCTAGCTGTTAATTTTCTTGTACTGTGAGGTGAAAAATCATCAGCTATTTAGAATTAGTTTTGACCACCTCAGGATTGGCTTCACAGACTCTAATTTTGGCATGAGTGGCTGGATCTTTTTTGGCCATTTTCTTCCAGTATACCCCAGATAAAAGACTTCTATTGTATTAAAGAATTCATTTTAGATTAATAGCTGAACTTGTCAAATCATAACTCCTCCCCCCCTTATTCATTGTATCCTCTGAGCTTATCACTGCCATAATTCTCAGAGAAATCCAACAGTTCAGTCATTTCCAATAGAGATTAGTGATGAGGCTTCTATTGATATTAAAGGCTTGGTCAATATCACTGAAGAAAGACTCCACTGGGGAAGGTAAGATGCATCTCAGTGATTTTGATGTAGGCAAGAAATAAAACTCAGATTTACATTTGCTGCAATCCACCAGGTGTGAACAATTTTAGGTGTGTACAGTTTTTTACCTGGAAGTTGGGAGAATTGAACCATGGTGAATTCTTTGAAAACTGATCAAAAAATCACTTTTTGGAATTATAGGAGGAAATGATACCATGTTTTTTCAGCTACTAAAATGGAAAATAAGGTCTCTAAGCTGATATCTTTGGAGAAGGCCTTTGTCTTTGGGGTTTTCCTTCTAATTTTTCATATTGCTAGCAGCTGATTTCTCTCTTCATATTCTGTTTATCCAATAAGGTACTTGGTATTGATTTGCTTCCTCCAGGAGCACTGTTTAATTAGATGATCATCTTGTATGTCTACTGGCCAGTAGAAGTGGGGGAAAATGACTGAATTGCACAACGGATTCATTTAGTACAATGTGCAGCATAAACATAGACTTTCAAGTTAAGCAAGAGGAAGAGAAAAATATAGTAGAAACAATACTCAAGTGGTCAAAGGAAAAAGTCCTTATTACTGGAATGGTTAACTAGAGACAAAAGAAGGCTCATTGTTTCTATGTATGACCAGATCAGTTCAATAAATCCAGGTGCAAACACCCCCAACTTATCTGAGTAATTAAGGAAATGATACTGTTTTTGTCTAAATTATGTAGGCATTGAAGGAGAAAACAACCTGCGGTGTCTGAATTATTCACATTGACTGCTTTCTGTGCTTCGTTCCTCCTGCTGAATGTCAGCCTTTCTCTTCCGTTTGGTCATAGAGCCTGGAAAAAAAAATTGTCCCTCTGAGATTCTTTTGAATGTTTGTTAGCTTTTGAAATTTAACTCTTAATACCAATTATCTTCTCAGGCAAAAACTACAGTCTGACTATCTTTTGCTCTTAGCTATGGAAAACTGCTTAAGTATATTAGAAAGGAGAGACAACTAAGTGGAAAGAAGGCTGAATTTGTCAAAAGATCTGAGTGCAAAGCATACAGTCACTGCTTCATAATTATGTGACATTGGATAAGTCACCCAACCCTGGGCATAAGTTTTTTCTTATTTGTAAAATGAATGATTGGTAGATTACTCCTAAATTCCTTTTCCTTTTAGTTCTAGATGCATGATCCTGTGATTTGCATTTAACATTTTGAATGAAAAAATGTCTGTCATACACTGTGCTAAGCATTGCTATATTCAAATTAAAAAAAAAAAGCAAAGAAACTCTCTGCTTTCAAGTAACTTCCATTGTAAACGAAAGAAATAACACACATAGGGGATTGGGTGACCATAGATGGACACTTTCGGTAGAGAAATTTTCCAGGGAGTGTGAGTAGAATGACACACCCAATATAAAAACAATTAGAAGAGTTGACTTAAACATGGTCCCTTTTATTCCGTGGTTGTTTTTTTTTCTTTTTGGAGGGGGTAGGACAGGGCAATTGGGGTTAAGTGACTTGCCCAAGGTCACATGTCTAGTAAGTGTTAAGTGTCTGAGGCCATATTTGAACTTGGGTTCTCCCGACTCCAGGGCCAGTGCTCTATTTACTGCACCACCTAGCCACCCCCTTTTCCATGGTTTTGAGTGAGTTTTGTACTATAGGGTAACTTGGTGCATTTTAAAGGGCTTTCATCATGTTTATTTAAGTCATTAATTTCTGTTTTTCTCTGACAGTAGTACAGTAACTATAGCTACTGTATGATGGCATTGTGGACAATGGAGAGGAGTGTTTCCAATTCATCTTTTATATGGTATCTGCATCCTTGATTTGCCTGCCAATCCTAAGTGGTAGCTATCTCCAATATTTTCTAAATGTGCTGTGCTAAATATTATGGATAGTGCAGGAAAGACTTTATTTCTCTGATTGAAGGTAAAAAGGACCCTTTAAAGAATTTCTCTGGGGCAGAAATTATGATAGGGGACTGTACCCTGCCTATTCTCTCACAAAAGTTTGGTTCAGGCCTAGAACGATGAAAGTCTGAGATTCTCTTACATATGCTAGTTCTTTTTGCCCCCTCCCTTTCTCTGAGGTTAGAATTTTGATGGTAATTTGCATTTTCTTCCTACCTGGGAATGCATTTAGTAACAATTGACTGGATAATTGCATTGAAGCATATCAGTGGGTGATCAGGACCAATTAAGTGTTGACATGGCCCATTGCCCTGTGCCATAGACCATCACCAGGACTGAAAATAATTCTACTCTAGTGAAAAGAAAGTGATTGAACCATTTTCTTACCTGCAAATATCTCAATGCAATTTATAATAGTCCTTAATCTCACAAGACAAACAAAAATAAATCTTCTAGTAAAGGAGCACCTTCCTGTACTAAGTCAGTCCTTTAAAAAATTATGTTAGCAATAAGATATCAAACAAGACTGTTAGATAATCAGAGTCCTTTGAAATAGCTAAATTATATATGTTTACCTGAAGGTGTGGTATAGAAAAAGAGATGGCAAGCTGACTCCTATAGAATGATATATAGAGAAGAATAGAGGAAAACGCTCTGACTTTAAAATAGAAATTTATTTCCTTTTCTTAGATAATAGTAAATGTCTGATTTTAGATGAGCAGCAAGTATCAGAATCCCTGAAAATTTAACAATGTTAATTAGGTATTAACATTGAAAAGAAAAATACAAAATGATTACAGAATCACAGAATTTCAGAGTTTGGATAGGATCACTTCTAATTCAACCAATACCTGAAAAAGAATAACCATCCTCCCACACCCAAGGGAAAGTAATTTAGTTCTCTTTTGAAGATCACAAATGAGGAGGGAACCCATTGCCTCATGAGATATATAGCCCTTCATGTTGTGGATTTCCTCCACATTTGTCTACCAAGTAGGGTTAGTGGCAAGAATAGGTATTATGTATGATGGCTTCTAGTCCTAGCTCTTATATTAATGATTTCTATGTTATTGAGTCGTTTTATCTCATAGAGCAATTAGAACACGTAAAAATGAATTGTATTTGAAAAACTAAATATTATTTATACACAAATTGCAATTTAGTTGAGTTAAATGATCCCAACCAGAAAACTCACACGGGCAATAGCACAACATTCTATATCTGAATTAGAAGAAATAAGGGAAGACCCTCCTCCCAACTTTCCCTGAAAGGAAAAAGAGAGTAATGCGTAGTCTATTACTTGTACCATTGTGAATGCAACCCACTGAAAATCAGAAATGAGGAAACCATGTTAGCTATTTATGTCCTTGTTCAGGGAGTTGGACATGGCTCTTGTGGTCCTGTGTTGTTGCGTGGTCTACCTCTTGTCCTTCATCCTTGCCCAATGTGCCCAGTGTCTTTTTCTCCTGGTGTAGAATACATCTATTCTTCCCTGGCTCATTAGAATTTTTCATTTGTGTTACAATCCTGCAGAGAGTTTTTGCATACTGTTTTCTCCACTGTACATTAGGTGACTACAAATGCCTGCTCTTCACATTATGTGGTAGTACACAATTCTAATTCTTCAGTTATTGTGGTCATCAGTCCTATGATATTGAACAGTTTTTCCCAGCTCATTATGCCCATAAACAAGACCAAAAAGATACTAAAATATTAGGAAGACAATGATCAAGGATGGGATAATGGTTTATCATAAAGCAGTATCTTAGTCTTGTACTCCCAGAATATTTTAAAATTAATTGTAAATACTGAAATTTGTTGTTTTAACATGATTTCCATCCTGATCATCCTGGGTCTTGGGGCCTTAAACCTTGAACCCCAAAGTCGAAGTTAATAAAAAAAGAAAGAAAGTAATTAAGAAAGTGTTACTAATTTGAGAAATAAGAACTTGAAAGTTATTGGGCAGTACAGACATTTTTTTTTTAAATTAGGGCTTAAAGAGGTCTTCAGGTCTTATTTTATAATTCTTCCACTTTGCAGATAAGGAAACTGAGGACCAGAGAGAATAAGTTCTTAGCCACATAAGGACATGTCAAAGTAGAAAATTTTCTCCTTTACTGAAATGATCTAGGCAAATTAACAGTGCTTTGAGACAATTATGTCACAAGATTTAAATGAAGAAAACATCCCATGGTTTTAAGTCCAAAATCCAATAATTTTTCTGTTTCACAGATTTATAGTATGGCGTTATAGAATCTTGAAGTTGAAAGAAAGTTCAGAGATCATTTAGTACAGTGCTTTACCTAAAGCATACATCCCCTCTACAGTCCTCATGACAAATGATCTTCCAGTGTTTGACTATTCCCAAGAGTGGAGATCTCACTATCTATCAGGTCAGCCTTGTCTATTTTTGGAAGGAAATTCTTTCTTATGATATATTGTAGTAAAATTTGCCCACCAGTCACTTCCACTTAAGGGTCTTAATTTTGCCTCTTGAAGTCAGAGGACAGAATAGCTAATCCTTCCATAGAACAATTTTTCAAGTTTAAATGGTCATGTCTCCTTAAAAAAATCTTCTCTTCTCCAGGCTAATCATGCCCTCATTTGACACAACCTTCAGTACTTTTATCATCCTGGTTGCCCAGGGAATTGTGGATGTTGGATGTGATTTTTTTCTTCCTTGCTAGAAATTATTAGTCTATTTTATCAGCTGATGAATAATCATGAAGAATGGCTGTACCTAGGACAGGTTGTGTGTGTGTGTGTGTGTGTGTGTGTGTGTGTGTTTTCCCTTCATGCTCAACTTGCGTATCATTGTATCATATGACATATTGAATCAAGTGCTGCTAGTACCAAGCTGTTATCAGCAGCTGATGCCAAAAATATTCATTATAACACTTAGCAGTGTTCAAGTGAGAGCACTTCAAACCACAGAGACAGAATTTCTAGCCATCATTTTTTTTCTTTTTTGTGATATTACTCAGCAAAGGGAAGGAAAGCAAAAGGAGGGTTTATGGGGAAAAGATTACTTGGGAAAATGTTGCAAAGAATTGCAGCCCCCTATTTTGTTGAGGACGCATGAAATTAATTACTGCATTGCAGATAACAACGGTATCCTTTGGAAATATGCTGTGAAATGATGCATTTTCAACTGTTAACTAATACCACCATGCAAGATAGTTTATATACTTTGCATTATGTCAGGGACTAGCATTAAGAAAATAAAGAATAATGTCCTAGGATGGGGCAGTCTGCTTTGAAAGATGAAGGTCCATAAAATAATATTCTGCTTGAAGTGAAATGATCCAGCCCAGAGGAGTGAGAATGAAGTTTTACATTCCCTAAAGAGAGGCAAATAGGAAGTGCTAGGGAAAGTTCAGTAGGACAGGCTGGCACTTTCCAACCATGAGAATGTCCAGCCAAGTACTAGGAACATTATTTCATATAAATTGATTATGTTTTGCATCATGGATATTTCCAAGTTAAAGCCAAATGAAAGGGTATCAGAAAATGTCATGGGTAAGGAAAAAGTAACTTAAAGTAGTGGTTCTGAAAATCCTTAATCTCAGTATCTTTTGAACATGTTATGTGAATGAAACAAAAGTAAAACAAAACAAAACTAAGTAAAACAACAAAAATTACACACAGATAGACAACCTCTACCTCGCACCCTCAACAACCAACAAACACACCACATGACTTGTGTTGCAGTGGAAAGCATGCTGAGTTTATCATTACAGGCTGTAACTGTATAACCCTGGGCTGCTCACATACACTCCCATGGATTCTGTTTCCTCAGCTTTAAAATGAGGGGGTTAGACAAGATGGTCTCTAAGGTCCATTCCTGTGCTAGATCTATTAGCCTGATCCCATGATATTGTGGAGTGATGCATCAAATATAGAATCCAAGAAAAGAGATAGGGAAAGCCATAGGAACATGATGAGTTCACTCCAGTTTCTTTCAAGCCAAATCTTAGCTCCCTTCTTTATTAACCCTCCCAAAAACCAGAGACAATGAGGATTTTCATCTTGGTACAATTATTAGCATGGACCAAGTTCTGCTGAAAGCTTCAGTTACTATGCCATGAAGGGCACTTTAACTGTGTCTAATGTAGGTAGTCAAATGGCCTATTTATGAAGTAGTTAAAAAGAACCCGGATTTATCTCTATGCTCAGATGCATTTAGAGAGTTTGCCAGAGATGTCACAGGGATCTAGGTTCTGACCATGTTTACCTGCCTGCTCCTTAGAACCACCATCTTTTGGGTTGCTGTTTGAAAATATTGGGGGGAATTTATCATTGGCCAGAGTCTCAAGTACATAATTTTCACTGATGAGAAATATTTTTGACTGGTATTTATTAATGTTTGCTTTCTGTCAGAGGAAAAGGAACTCAAGAAACACATGAAGATCCAAGATTTTTTTTTTAAAAATTAACCATTTAAAAAAAATACCAAATGTTATTTTATTCTCATTAATTTTAAAACTTTTAAAAATTAATTAAAATTAAAAATTAAGTTAATTTTTTGAATTGAAGAACATTTTCATATGCAGCATAGAACAACAAAATAAAGATTACATGTGAAACCACAACTCTCTATCATATGACTTTTTTTTAAAGTGTTACTTTCTAGGCTGATCTGTGTTTTCTTCTGAAATTACTTCTGTTTTCTTCTGTGCATTTTTAAAAAGTGTTTCAGTGATCCTCTTTTTTTCCTTTCTTTTCATTTTTTGGGGGGAAGGAGGGAAGCCTTATTGCTAGCTTGCTTCTCTGCCCCAAATCATTAAAAAACCCCAAACCTTATAAATAATACTATAATATAATAAACCTTTAAAAAACCCTTAAGCATAGATAAGCAAAACTCATACTTTTGCTACGTCCAAAGATGTATATTTGGGGCAGCTAGGTGGTACAGTGAATAGAGCATTGGCCTTGGAGTCAGGAGGAACTGAGTTCAAATCCAGCCTCAGACACTTAACACTTGTTAGCTGTGTGACCTTTGGCAAGTCACTTAACCCCTATTGCCCTGCCTTTCCCCCTCCAAAAAAAAACAACAACAACAAAAACCAGAGATGTATATTCCCTACTCTATCTTGAGTCCTTCACCCCTCTGGCAGGAGGAGGATAGCAGCATGTTTCATTATTTGAAATTATGATTGGTTATTCCACTGAGCAGAGTTCTTAAATCTTTCAAAGTTTTTTTTTCTTTTACTTCTGTACATCAGTAAGTAATTTCTAAATAACATGGTTTTGTGTTTAGAAACAAACACAAACAAACACCTTTGGTTAGAGTTCCTTAATTTCCCCGTCACTTACGGAACCTTAGAAGCTAATGTTTTTCAATATATGACAGAAATTAATAATAATAATAAAATTTTTAAAAAATCATCTGACTTTGTCATTCAGATTATTTTTGTTTATTTTTCCCCCTCTATTTTTCTAAATCACCCCCTTCAAAGATAATTAGTAAACTAAATCTTGTGTTTCCAAATTCTTTATATATTCATTTTCTAAGGCTTTTAAAAATTAAAATCTGGCCTTTATGAAACTCTTTATGTCTTGCAAAATGCTTTGCATATATTCTCATTAAATCTTCAACAATCCCAGGATCTCATATGAGGTAGATGGAATCAGAGATATGGAACAAGAAAGAACCTTAAAGGCATTGTGTCCACTCTCATCATTTTATGGAAACTGATGCCCAGAGAGGTTAAATAATTTGCCCAGAGTCATGTAGCCATTAAGTATCTGAAATGGCATTTGAACCCAGGTCATCCCAACTGCAAGACCAGGGCCCTATCCACTGCATCACACTGTCTCTCAGTAAATATTGATATTATGAATTCCATTCTATTGATGAAAAAAATGGAGTCTCAGAGAAATTAAATGGCTTCTCTATAGTAACAAAGCTGATGAAGATTAGTTTGGGGTCTTCTGGCTCCAAGTCCAGCATTCTTCCATTATGCCAGGTATACACATGTACACATACAATATTTTATTTCATATATATGCATATATATATACACACATGCATATATATTATTTTGAAAGTTATCTCCTATAAGCCTTTTGATTTTAGTCATTCCCTTTTGATATGAGGCATCATGTGAATTGTGGATTGAGAAGTGATCAGTCAGCGAGGTCTGAGTTCAAATCTTACCTCTAATGCATGCTAACTTCATGGCCCTGAACAAATCTCAGCCTTTCAATTCTCTGGGCAACTTTTAGACTATAAGTTGCATGCTGCTTATCTGCACTGGCGGAGGCAGTTTCTCCATTAGGAGTACCCTATAGAGATGAAATTACAGGTCCTGTAAAAAGGAAAAAAAAGTCATTATTTTATTTGAAGCACAGATTTGCCGTGCATTCTAACAAAAGAAACTTTGGCCTTGGAATTCAGTTGTATAAATCATAGACCTTGAAGTCTTTCCTTAGTACTATCACACAGCAGCGTTCCTTTTTTTCTGACGATCTATTTCTCTGATATAATGATGGTCCAAAAGATGGGCAGCACAGTTTACATTGAATGAAATCCACCTAGGAGAGTTTGTTTCCTCTCCTTTCTTCCTTAATTCTAGCTCACTTTAGACCTATGGCGTACTTGGACAAAGCAACGGGAAATAGTTAGCGATGTCACCAATTATTTTGCCTTAATATTGTCTGAAATTACCTTCCATTTACACTGGATATATTTAGTATGTACACGGTTGTTTGCATGTTGCCTCCTGTCATTACTATGTAAACTCCCTGAAGGCAGGGATCGTATTTTCCCCTTTTTTTGTATTCTAGCTCTTGGCACAATGCCCAGCACATGATAAACTTTAATAAATACTTATTGTTTTTGTTGAAAAGGAAATAAGAATCTGTGCCCTAGATGGTCTTAGCTTTGTTCCCTGTTTTTTTAATTTTAAAACAAGAACTCATATTGATATGGTCTTTACAGTTTACCAAATGCATTCATCTCAGGAGTGCCCTCCTTGTATGAGTGGTTAGTCTAGTTACTCCAAGTCACAGAGCTAGGAAGTGACAGAGCTGGAACTCAAAGCTGGGGAATCTGACTCAAGCCAGTGTTCTATTACATCACCTAGCGCTTAGCACAGTGTAACCTGTGTATGAACATAGTAGGTGCTTAATAAATGTTTACCAAATTGAATTGAATATATCCTGATGCTGCTTATAGTACAGTTCCTTTCTACAATCCTAAATAAATCACTCGGCCCAGGTTGGTAGATGAAAGATTCCAGACTAGAGGCCAAATATCTGGAGGAATTGACAGGATATGAACTAACACGGGTGATTGTACTCCTCACCTAAGGATTTCAGTTAAAAAGCCATACTCAGAATCACAAACTGTAATATTTTGAGCTTGAAGGGTTTTTTGGGATTATTAACCACCAACACCACCCTTCCCCCTCCATTTAACAGGTCAAGAAACTGAAATCTAGAGATAAAAAAATGTGAGGAAGGTCACGCAATGTGTATTATTCTGACGCTTCTTGGCTATCTTAAGTAACTATGAAGCCTCCCACCTCTTTCCTCCCAGATCTTCTGGACCCTCTGGGCAGGCAACCAAGTTCTTTCCTCAAAATATCACCTACAATTCCAAACTGAAGTCACGACATATTGAAGAGTGGCTATACTTACCTCAGTACATAGAATGCCCATGTTGGTCTTTGGAGAAAAGCATGGAAGACTTGATGTTTTAACAATCAAATGAAAACCCTTTTAGGATCTTAGAGCAATTCTACCTCAGAGTTCATAAATATATTTTCATTTCTTCTGGAGTTAACTGAACAGAATTTCATCTTGGCCCATTGTGGAGAAGCTGAGAAGTCAGGGTATCTAGTAAGAAAGTCTTTATTAATTGTGCTTTCTAGCAATAGAATCTCTTCAGTATTTTCATGGCTAAATACAGGGAAATATGCAAAGGGCTTGCTTACACAATACCAATTACTCATTTTTATTTTGTTTTTAATCTTGAAAGGATTATGTAATGAAAAATTGAAATGTTTTCCAATTCAAGCACTATCATTTCATTGGGCCTCAATGTCTTCTTCATGTAATAAATAATTATAATAGCTAGACAGCATTTACTGTGTTCCAAGCACTCTGCTAAGCACTTTTCAATTATCTCATTTGATCCTCATAGGCTTGGGAGGTAGGTGTTATTTTTGTTCTCATTTTACAGAGGAATAAACTTAGAGAGCCAGAGGTTAAGTGATTTGCCTAAGGTCACACAGCTAGTAAGTGCCTGAGATTGATTTGAACTCAGGTCTGTTCCCCAAGATCTGCTTCTATGAATTCTACTTTTTAATTCCAGAATCATGTTTGATTTATATTATTCTTTTTTTAAACTAAAGAAAAAATATATTAGTCCTATATAGGCCTACCAAGAGAATGCATCTTAAGCACACTTGACATTCTTTCAAAAAGCAGGGTTATTACATAAATGTAGTTTTCAAATTCTGTTAGGCAGTACTAGAATCTGCATGTTGATACCAAGTAGAAAGGAGTATGAATCCATAATGGAAATGCTGTCAAACTGAATGTGAGGTAGGATGGTAGGGGACAGAGCACCAGAGTTGGAGTCAGGAAAGCCTGGGTTCAAATCCTACTTTGCATACTAGCTTTGTCTCTGGGCAAGCTTTGCCTTTGTGCCTTTGGAGAGGATGATTCCCCTGAAGAAAGCGCCCTTGGCCGACCTCTGTGACCTTCTAAGGTCTTTTCCCCTCTAAATATATAGTCCTGAACTAATGCAAAAGGCTATCTGGGTCCTTTGCCAGAACACAGGCCCATCATGGACCAAAGACAGATGCTGCTTCCTACTGAATTATAATGTTTTTTTTTTTGGAGGGGAGAAGGCAGGGCAATTGGGCTTAAGTGATTTGCCCAAGGTCACACAGCTAGTAAGTGTTAAGTGTCTGAGGCTGAATTTGAACTCAGGTCCTCCTGACTCCAGGGCTGGTGCTTTATTCACTGTGCTGCCTAGGCGCTACCAAGATTATAAACTCCTCAGGGGAAGGAATGTGTCTTGTTTCCTCTTTGTATGCCCGGCATCTAGCCCACCATCTGTGCATGGTACAGCACAAGAATCAGAGCTGGAAAGAATATGGAAGGTCCTGAAGTCCAACCAGTTCATTTTACAGATAGTAAAACCATGACTGGAGAGTTTAAGCAACTTACCCAAGGTCACCAAATTAAAGTAGCAGTTAAAGAGCTGAGATTTAAACTCAGGTTCCCTCCCAATTGTCGCTGTTGGGTTGTCTTCAGTCACGTCCAACTCTTTGTGATGCCATTTGGGGTTTTATCGGCAAAGATCTTGGTTTGCCTTTTTCTTCTCCAGCTCATTTTTTTGACAGATGAGGAACGGAGGCAAATAGTGTTAAGTGACTTGCCCAAGGATCACAGTTAGCAAGTGTCAGAGGTCAGATTTGAATTTAGGGAAATGGGTTTTCCCGACTCCAGGTCCAGCCCTCTAGCACCACCTCGCTGCCCCTCACTCCAAATCCAGCACTGCTATTCTTACCCCACCCTGCCTCTGCTCTTTATATGGGTTTGTTGGTTCAAATTGCATTGTGCGCCACACCCTAAGCGTCCAGAGCCCTTTCTTTCCTGTTAATGACTCACTGTATTCAGAAATAAAGTCTATCTTTCTCCCCCTACTTCTAGGCTATGAATAAAACCTTTATTGTCAATTCTTTCCAAATAGCTTCTCCCAATTCCCTTCTAATTACCTTACTTTCCTCACCCCAAAAGAAGCTACTTCTAATTACTCTTAACTCTGTGTGTACATATTTTGCTAAAGGGTTTGAAGGTTCTTTTTTGCGTTTTGCAGCTGCTTTGCCCTCTCAAGAAAAGAAGCATCTTTTTATCTTCCTAAACTGGTTGGCATTTACAGCTCTTCACAGTCTGACCCCACCTTCCCTTTTCAGCCTTGTTATGCAAGATTCCCCTTCACACAAACTATGGTTCCGCCACAAGCTGCTCTTCTTGCCGTCCCTCATACACTGTACTACATCTGACTTTATACTTGCAGCTGTCTCTTATGTACAAATTGCATTCCTGCCTCACCTCCAACTTGATTAGAACCCTCATTACCTTCAAGACTCAGTTCAGCCATCTTCTCCATTAAGCCTTTCCCAGTCTCCCAATTGGTGATGCTTTTCCTCAAATTGCCATGTGTCTATTTTGTATATCTCCCTCTCAAACTGGCCACTGGCACCTTGATGGCCAAGGGACAGAAGGCTGATAAATATAGCATGTTAGCCATCATCTGCCCAATAAGCTGGTGATAATTTTACAGTCTCACAAAATTCAGAGACTGAAAAACATATTATTATTTAAGAGGAGGGAATTTCACGTATGCAAGACTATAAAGTAATCACTAAGTGTATTAATGGTGGTTAGGCCTTCAGCAGTTATGACTAGCAATACTTGTATTATGGGCAACCACCATAAATTATACCTGGGGCAAAGGGAAATTCTATCGGATAAGGGAAACCCTAGGGAAAGATCTGGGACTTCATTATATGATACCTGGGAAAAGCGAAATCCCAGGCATTATGAGGTTGCTGCTGGGGAGGCCATTGTTAGAGAGAGAAGAGAGGAGACCAGAATGGGAAGAAGCTTATATGTACTGAGGTTTATGGTGTGAATTATTTTTACTAACTCAGTGCTAGATTCAGTTGTTTCTTTAGGATGAAAGAATTTAAGTACTGTCAGTATCCTCTATGCTTAGGTGCCCTGGAACAAAGCCTCAGGCATGCAGTCTTGGTTATGGCTTCAGTCTTTGGCTCTGGTCATAGTTAAGATCCAAATCATCCATGAAATACAACCAGACATCAAGACTCAGGGTTGGGGTCAGCATCAAGCAGGAGACTGATTAAGAAATTTAGAGGCTAGGAAACTGGCAAGACAGATCAGATTCAAGGAATCAGTTATCAATAAGACTGGCCCTCTGTGGTTCACTTCCTTTGATTTTTATTAAAAACATGGGAAGAAAACAAGTTTATTTTCCAGCATCATTAAGAAATGGAGAGGTAATTGAGGTTGTGAAAATAAGCAGTATAAGTTATTGTTGCTCAGTTGATTCAAGCAACTTTTAATTTGGTTATTGAGTAGTCATTTAGCTAATGTGATGTCAGGGTGCATTTCTAGCAGTATAATGTGCTATGAAGTCAGGAAAAAGAGGTAATAGTCTCTTTATACTTTGTAGTGGTTAGACTACCATAGAGTATTCTGTTGAGCTCCAGATATCACATTTTAAGTGGACATTGATAAGCTGGAATGTGCCCAGAGGAACATGACAAAGGTGGTGAGGGGACTTGAAACCATAATAGATAAGGAACTGAGCACACTTAATCTCAGGAAGGAAATATAAGGGAACTTGATAGCCATCTTCTAATATCTGAACAGCCATCATGTGGAAGGGGAATAGACTTGTTATGTGTGGCTTCAGTGAGAAAAGCTAAAGCAGTTATAGGAAGGTAGATTTCAAATCATTGTAAGGAAGAATGTCCTAGAAACTGGAGCTATTCAAGAATGGAATAGGATGCCTTTGGAGGTAGTGAGCTCCTTGTCATTGTCAACATTCAAGCAAAGGATGTATTACCATTTGTCAAGGATGTTGCCCAGGATATTCTTGCATTGATTAGGTTGGGGAGTAAGACCAAATGGCCTTCTTGCTCAGGAATTTTAAAGGAGCCTGTGTCTATTCTAGTCTGAATTTAACAGTGATAACTCACCCTTTTTTCTGCAAATGTGTCATGGTCTCACTGGATTCCTAGAAGAGAAAAGAATGAGAAGAGCAACAACACATTTACCCAACACAAAATGTAAACATTCTGACTGGGCAGATAGAAAAAGCATTTATCATTCAAATGAAATGTATTAATGAATTGTAGACCAGTAATTTAGCCCAAGATGTGTGTGTATCTTGAGCTAAAATTTATATCTATCTATCTATCCATCCATCTATCTATCTATCTATCTATCTATCTATCTATCTATCTATCTATCTATCTCTCTATTTACCTATCTCTCTCTCTCTCTATCATCTATCTGCAATGTGTATACACACATATATGTGTGTATTTGTGTATATATTCACATATATTGATACATACATATATTAGATATGCATCTTCCTCCCTCCCTCTCTCTCTTTCTGTATGTGTGTATGTATGCATGTAAATATATGTGTATACATACTTTTACTCTCCAGAAAAATACAACTCAGATCAAATAAATTATGAGTTAAATAAATCATAATATGATCTTAGTAATGTCAAGGGACGGAATACTCAAGACAATTCCTACATGGCTAGCATGAGAGTGACAATTTTGTACAACTGAGGGCACTTTCACTAGCACCATGACAGAATGCATAAAGAATCGCCCCTGAAGTCAGAAAACCTGCTTCTGACACAGACTGACTGTATGAACCTGCTCAAGTCACAACCTCTCAGTGCTCTAGGTGATTCTTTAAAATTGTTATTTGCAGACAAGGAGCCAACTTGCATTCTAGAGTCAGATTTCTCCTCTAAGAATATTATCAAAATCAGAGGTCTAGTCCTTCATCTTCAGTCTCCCCAAATAGTGCCAGTACATAATCAAGGCTTAAGAAATACATGTTGAAATCAATTGAATTTACCTATAATCCACAGCTCTGAAATTTTTATCCCTTTATAATTCTCAAGCTCTCACCTGGATAGTAAAGTTTGTAACATTTTCTTCACAACAGTCCTTTAAGACAGTGTATTAATCATCCCATTTTATAGATGAAGAAGCTGAGGTTTGAAAATATTAAATGACTGACTCAAGTTCAAACAACTAGTAATCACTGGAACAGGATTTGTAATCCAGGTCTTTTGAAACTAAAGTCTAATTCATTTTCAGTACATCATCTTGCCTCTCTCTCTGATACTGCTGATACACTAAGAGAGAGAGAAAGAGAGAGAGAGAGAGAGAGAGAGAGAGAGAGAGAGAGAGAGAGAGAGAGAGAGAGAGAGAGAGAGAGAGAGACAGGGACAGAGGGATAGAGACAGAGACAAAATGTATAGAAAAAAAGAAAATATTAATGATACTAAATAGAGAAACCACCATTCTAATAGTGTTAATCAGCAAGCATTAATTATCTAAACTCCTTCAAGACTCTCCTAGGATAATTACAGGGCACTATATTCTTAAGCAGAAAGCTATTTCATTCAGTCATATTTTTTGGAGATGATAGTTCTCCATGTGTTATCACAGTTAATTCCATGTAGAACCTTAATTTATAGTTTAATTCTCAAGTGTCTTCTTCATTTTCACTTTCTTTTCCTTTTGTACCCCCCTTTTTCTCCAGTCTCTGCAATTGGATAGGAACACAGTAGATATACCAAACAATTCCAAGAAACAGAGCCTATAGAACATTCAATGACGAATGATCAGAGATAGAAATCCATGCCACAAATGGCTGGATAAAATTTGAGAGAAAAGGGTGGCCCACTGCACCTTAAATATCCATGTATGTCAAGATTGGTGGGTGATATTTCGCTGTGATATTAAGGAAAAGAAAGCTCTTGGTCAAAATTCTTGTTAGAATTATAGAAAAGGGGAACCAAAAGTTATGCTCTTATAAATATAACCAAATGGATTAATTTTGACATTTGCTCTTTACCAAATCTTGAGGTTGCAATTCCTCATTTTCCTATAGAAATACATCACACTATACCACCTTTATTTTTGCTGTCTTCATATTCTCATGAAAGAGAGAATGTGCCTTCCACCATCCAATGGTACTCTGACAGAAGAGCATCTACTTTCTTGATGGGTATTTGTACAGAAAGGGGGAGGGGGAAGAAATCTGAAAAGGAAGAGGGAGAAGGGAATATGAGAGAAATTGGTGCTAGAAGTAAGTAATGGATTGTTTGAAAATGTTTAACTGCCAAAGGAACTAAATTCTAAAACTTTGGTGCTGACATTTTTTACATTTTTATTTGTTCAGTAGAGATGAAGGGACCATTTATTTTTGTGATAGCAGGTGAGTGCAGAAATAGAATGCTTTCCTCAAAGTGCATATTTAATTCTAATAATGCCAACATCATGAATTATTACAGGTGTGGGACCTTATTTGCAAAAAATTCAGAACACATCATTGTTTTTATTAATTCTCTGAACACTGCTTTGACATGGATAATGGCAACACAAATGGTAATTAACTAGGGGGTGTTAAAAAACAAATAAAATATGTGTGTGACATTTTTATGTTTAATCAGGACTATTAACATTTTCTCCATCACATATGTCTAAGCAGCCAACAAAACAATAAATCAAGCTCCACTTTGTAGCATTTGCTGATTTCAAAAGTACAAATGTAGAGAGTGATAATTTAATAATCCACTCTCTGGTTGGAGATGGCTCCAGAGCACCCTGCCTGAATTAGTAACTTCCAGTTAAATTCTTTCAGTTTATAATTCAAGTTTATGTAAATCTGAAACCTTGAGCCAGTTGTCTTATTTAATAATTTGGTTATAATAGTAGCACTATCCATTTACTTGGATCAGGAATGGTTTTCTTTAATTTTTGCAATAAACTTTGAGTGATAACTCAGTATTAAGGGATCAGTCAATAAGTACTTATTAAATACCTAATAGGTGTCAGATATTAAGTTAAAAATTGTAGTTACAAATACAAAACTGACATTCTAATTTATTTCAAATAAAATGAAAAGATGGAAGAGCTAAGGAAGCAAAAATTTGAGCTTCTGAGCACATCAGTTTATTAAGCCATGAGTGCCAAGTTGCATATAATAAACCAGGACCTGGTTTCTTCAGCTTTGGCACTAGACCCTGAATACAGGGGGAGACAGACCTCCATGTATCAAAAGACAACAATAATCAGGATACAAAACATGATGCATAACTAAGCGATCCAATTTCCTTTGGAGGAAAGACCAGGGGCCCTTTGGTCTTGGAGGGGAGAGTTCAAACAGGCACAATACCCTGAAATCAGAAAGAGGTGTCCTATTCCCCACCAAGTGTCTGTATTTAATCAAAAGAACAAAGAAACCAGTCAGTTTTCAGATAAGATAATATGGGTTGCTTGAGATATATAATTGAATAAATTCCTTGCATCATTGCAGATGATTGGGTTTCTGGTCAGTATAACCTAGGTCCTTAGTTGAGGATCTCTAAGTAACAGATAGAGGTGGTTCAGCTTTCTTGCTACTCTGGCATAGATTAAATCAATGAAATAAAGTTTTGTCACAACTCCCATAATTGAATAACTATTCTCACAAGACAGAAATAGAATTAGACCCAAAATCAAATAGAAAGGTTATAGAGCTAGCTCCAGAATTGAGACACAAGATGGAATCAATGTGATTCACTCAGTTCCCACAATTTCTTCAATAAGGAACTTTAAGATCATATGTAAGGGGGAAAGAGAGTGACTAGATTTAAATACATACATATGTATATTTCAGAATAATGTCAATATAGTGTTAAATGCCAGTGTGATGTATGGGGGTCTTTTGGGTGTTTGTTGTTATCAACATACTCAGTTTAAATATATAGATATAGATATAGATATAGATATACACACATATATATACACATACATATATGTATATATATGTATTTTATTCTATACTTTTTCTATTCTATCATATATCTAGAAAATATCCATATATAATTGCAGGTCAGGGGACATGAGAGGATACTGATGAAAATGGAAGAAGGAATCCCATAGTTAAAGAGGTTTTATAAGGGTAAAACTATTTCTACCTTTCTGCAACCTGCAGCAAAAAAAAATTCTTGGGGTGAGGAGATTGTAATTATCTTTATAAGCGAATAAAAAGAATGAATTATAATTTTATTTTTTGGAATTCCATGGCAGCAGTTTCTCTTTCATCTTGCCTCTCTGAATATTCTTTGTATTTGCACATTCAAAATTTCTTAAATAGAAAGTCAATTTTTGACATTTTTGGTTAATTGAAATATTGTATTAACAATAACACAAAGAGACACTTTCAATAATTCATTGCGTATATGATCTCAGTGAGGACATCTTGTGTATGTGTAAATTCTTAAAACATTTTTTCCTTCATTTATTCATTGGTTTCCTTCATCTGTTTAGGTATTCACTCTTGCTGTGTGAATCCCATCCATACCTTCTTATCATATGTAACTGTTGTCCATGTTTTCCTATAGGTTCACCATAGGGTGTCTACCTTATATTCTGAAGTGTTTTTCTAAGATTTTTCATGTTGTATAGATACCAGTGGAGCCCACAGGCTGTCTACTGGTTATATCCCCTCTCACCACATATCTAGCTAAATTCCTTTTGTAGTTCACAGCTCCTTGATGAAATCATGTGTCATTTGTACAATCTTTTATTAGCAGTATTTTGAACCCTAACCATGCTGTGTGAACCAGCTTTTCTTAGTTATTCCATGACTTTGTGTCATATAATATCACAGGATATTAGCATTAAACATTATGGGCCTTTTAATTTGAAGAGATGCTAAAAGCACGATTTCCCAAGAACAATATAGCCCACTCTCCTCCTATTCAATTTTAAATTGAGTTAATTGTTTACCAGCCTTGTTCAACTATGGCACGTGTATTTTGTTTGTAGCATATGTTATACTGATATTTCAGTTCTATGAGTTGTCCATTCAGCTGAATATAACTGTATGAAAAACCAACATTTTTCATTTACTTTGTTTTTCTGTAGCAAAATTAGGCTGATATAATTACGTGTCTTTTCTATTTTCTATCTATTCATTGCCCTCCTAGTTATTCCTAGTTTGCACTTGAAATAGCTTAGCTCAGGTAGTTGTCCCAGCAAAATTTCTGCAAGCATGTATAATGTATGTGATTTTGTTGTAACTCTAGGTAAAATTATTAACTATAAATGAAAAACAACTTTATTGATGAAATGTGGAAAAAAAACATGTTGTCAAAGGTATTTATCTGAATTTATAGATTTCGTCAATTTACAAATTTATTTTGTGCCTCTCCCACAGATAAAAAATTGAAAATATGATAGCCTCTGTTCTCTTTAAATTATTTTTTTGTTCTTTTAAATTTTTATGTTTTAACTTTGCAAAATTTCAATTTTAAAAAATGTAATGAGTAAAAGACTCCTAATTCTGACTAAAAATGAATTATTGGTTGAAGTGATGAAAATTTTGAGAAGTGACCACTCCACTTTGAAAATCTTGATAGAGAAGGAAATAAAAGTTGGGTACAGTCTGCCATGCACCACAGTCTTGGGGAGAACATATTTTAAAGCATTCTAAGAAAATCTATGTAACATATCATGGTCTAAAACTGGCTATGGGAAGTAAGTCTAAGAGAGACGTAAAGCCTTCAGGAATGAAATTCTGAAGGCAATCAATGCCCAATGATCTATTATGAAACAATTCCAATGAGGAAGAAAATGGTAATCTGTCTGAAGACACTGATGCAAATTCTGGGGGAACTTACTGACTAACTTGGATTTTTAAAATGCATGTACAGAAGATGGAAGCAAGAGAAAATAGTGGATAATGAATGTACAGTCCTGTAAAAATATTGTTAGCTTTGGTAAAGTTCAGGAGGATCTGAGGCTGGTGAGGGATGTTGAGGACAATGACAAAAAGCTCCATTTTGCAGGATCAAATAATGGGTAGGATGGATTTCATTTAAAAGTGCTTAGTAACCACCAACTATGTGCCTGGCACTGTGGTGAGAATAGAAATGAAAAGATGAAATAGTTCCTGGCCCAAAGTTCCCTCCTGGAAGTGAACAAAAAGAAAGATAAGTAAATGCAAAAAATATGTAAATAATAAATTTAAAATAAATAGAGTTGGGAAGTATTGACATGTAGTGTTAGGAGTGGACTATTGTAGGAAATGGTGATAGCAGGAACTGGAGAAAAGGGAGAATTACTCCACTCTTAACTTTGTTTCTGGTTTTTACTTTTCCCCTGCCAATGAAAATGATCTTTGAACTAGAAAGGACAAAATAAAAATGCATAAGAGGGAGCTGAAATCCAAGATAAATAAGGATCTATTAAGTGACGACTTAGCTGCCCTTGATGAGTTCAGGTCATCTAGATGAACTGTATCCTAGGTATGATTGATGAGTCACTCACTGCCAGTGACCATTGAAAGGACAGGAGAGAAATCACAGGATAACAGAAAGGGAAATGTCCTCATTTAAAAAAAAAGAATTAAGAAAGAAAAGAAGTGTCTGAAGCCTGAAAATGATAGCCTGGTGATCTTGACTTCAATTCTGAGAAGCATTCTAGAATCTAGAGCATATTAAAGGAATGGTTTGTGTGTGTTTAGAAAAGTGGCTATTATTAAGAGATAACATTACTTCAGTTGGCTAGAATTATGAACCCAATGTAATAAAATGAAAATGAATGTAGATCAATTTTATGTAACATTAGGTATAATTTAGATCAGTCTCTTGATTTTGCAAATGGAAAAAAGCCATAGTAAATATCTATGTATTTGTGTCTGTCTGTCTGTCTATCTATCTTTCTATCTAT
This sequence comes from Pseudocheirus occidentalis, assembly GCA_028646575.1. NCBI lineage: Eukaryota > Metazoa > Chordata > Mammalia > Diprotodontia > Pseudocheiridae > Pseudocheirus > Pseudocheirus occidentalis. The sequence continues at coordinate 86,676,388 of CM053600.1, forward strand.
CTATCTATCTATCTATCTATCTATCTATCTATCTATCTATCTATCTATCTACCTACCTACCTGTCTGTCTGTCTGTCTTAGAATATATGTTTTAATATATGTTTTCCCCAAGTCTATAGGGAGGGAAAAAAACTATAAAACTATGTCCAGTTTTTCTTTTCTTCTCTATCAAAATTTCCAAGGTGAAGTGGTCGCTTCCAAGGTGGAGTGGTCACTTCCAAGGTGGAGTGGAGTGGTCCCAAAATTTTCATCACTTCTATTTCAATCAATAATTCATTTGTAGTCAGAATTGAGTCTTTTTACCTATTATACATTTTTAAAGATTTTAAGGTCCTTACAAAGTTAAAACACAAGGAAAAGCCAAAGAAAATGCAAAGTCCTACACTTGAGTTTTAAAAAGTCAACTTATAATTAACTAATGTTGCTAAGTAGAAAGAACAAACTGAAATGAATTATTTAGAAAATCGTCTGCCTAATGTTAAAGCTAATTATTCCTTTATTTCCAAAATAATAGCTTCATTAAAACATATTATTACTGAGTAAATGATTATGTGTTTACATTCTCTATGGATATGTTTGAATTTTGTACTCATATTTTACACCAGGGATTCAGTCTTGTATTGACACATGTAATCAAGCAATAGCATCTTACTTAAACTAAAAATTTTAACATAGGAATATAAACAAAATTCAAGTTCATTAATTTTGTGTCACCTGAGGTATAATTTAGGGCAGCCTCTTGATTTTGCAGATGGAAAAAGTTGGAACTCAGTGAGATTTTTTTGCCCAATGTCATACAGCTACCTAGGAGCAGGCCGTTCTTTCCACTCTACTACATTTTCTTTGGACATAGTTGCTAACATTTAGATAACACTCAGTATGTGCCAGGAAGTGTCTGAGGCCACATTTGAACTCAAGTATTCCTGATTCCAGGTCTGGTGCTTTAAACATTGGGTTACTTAGTTGCCCCAACTTGACAGAAATAATTTTGGCTTCAGACAATTCCTAGCAGCGTGACCCTGGGCAGGTCACTTAACTTCTGTTTTCCTTATTTTCTCACCTGTACAATAAGGATAATGGTAGCACCAGCCTCCTAATGTTGCTGTGAGGCTCAAATGAGAGAATGATCATAAAGCATTTGGCGCAATTCCTGGTCATTGTATTTCATAGGTTAGGTACATACACTGGAATGAATAGAAGGCTGAGCGTGGAGTTAGAAAGACCTTGATTTCCATTCTAGTCTCAGGACTTATGATTATAGATACAAAACTAATTTTCCAACTTATTTCATTTCACAGATGAGGAAATTGAAACTGAGAAGGTTTAGTGCCTTACCCAAGCCCACCTAAGTAAAAACATCAGAGGTAAAATTTGAACTCAGGTCTTTAGCCTTGAACAACTTCCTTGGACTCATTTCCTGAAAAATACTACTATGCTAGAGCTGGAAAAGATTTCAGAGACCATCATAACCCTTACATTGTTTTTAATTGAAGAAACTGAGGAAATGGCTTACAATCTATGTTGACAGATGGAATTTCCTTAGCTAGAGATCTGTATGCTCTCCAGATTCTTCTCTTCCGTTCAAGATTATACTTCTGTATACCCATTTATTCAGAAAGCAAAGCTGTGTCTTTCTTATTGCTTTAGGAATGCTTTAATCAGCCAAATGTGGACAACTTCAGGAATACTGACTCACTGCAGAACACTGTACCAGGTGTTGTGAATGAATCAGTCAATTTTGGATTCCACTAATGACGATTCTGTACAAAAGGGTATTCAGGTTTGGAGGGTTTCCAGGTATCCCTCTGTGACGTATCTGTACATGCAAGAGCTGG
>CM053600.1:86678722-86717746 GCA_028646575.1 Pseudocheirus occidentalis
TCTCTCTCTCTCTCTCTCTGTCTCTCTCTCTCTCTCTCTCCTTCCCTCCCTCCCTCCCTCCCTCCATCTCCTTTGGAGTCTGGAGTCATTCATTTTCTTCAAGACTTAGTTCAAGCACCATCATGTCTACAAAAACCTTTCAAGGTCTCCCCCAGCTATTATCACTTTCTAATCTAAGGCTACTTTGTATGTATCTTGCATAGTTGCCTCCCCCTGAGAGAAGGTAAACTCCTTTAGGGCAGAGGATATTTTATTTGTATGTTCACATACCTAGCATTTTATGAAGTCCATAGCACATTTGTTATTCAGTTCCTAGTTGTGTCTGATTCATCATGACCTATGGATGAAGCATGCCAGTCCCTTCCATCTTCTACTATCTTCGAACATCTGCCCAAGCTCATGTTTGTTGCTTCCATGACACTGTCTATCCATCTTATCCTCTGCTGTCCCTTTCTCATTTATTTTTTCAATCTTTGCCAGCATTAGGGTCTTTTCCAATGAATCCTATCTTTTCATTATGTGCCTAAAGTATTTAAGGTTCAGCTTCAGCATTTGTTAGTTTGAATTAAAGTATTGACTGATCTGATTTCCTTGCTGTCCAAGGTACTCCAAAAAGTCTTCTTCAACACCACAGTTCAGAAGTGTCAGTTCTGCTGTGCTCAGCTTTTACCTATAGTCTGGCTCTCACAGCCACACATCACTACTGGAAAAGCCACAGTTTAGACTACTTGGAACTTTATCAGCAGAGTGTTTTCTCTGCTTTTTAGTGTGCTGTCCGGATTTGCCATACCTGTCTCTCCAAGGAGCACACACATGGCTGTAACCACCATCTGCAGTAATCTTTTAGCCCAAGAATCTAAAATCTGACACCCCTTCTATTTCTTCTCCCTCTACTTGCCAGGAAGTGATAGAACCAGTTACCATGATCTTACATGCACCTAAACATTGGTATATTTGGTATACCAATATATATGGTATACCAGTGGTATACTACATGTGCATATAAATATGAAACAATGTTCACATGCAATATAGTATGTATGTTAACATTATTTAATGGCAGATAATGTGTCACCTCCTCTTACAGTCTCATCAAGAGGCTTTTTGATTCTTCACTTTCTGCCACAGGAGTGGTATCATCTGAATATCTGAGATTGTTGATATTTCTCCTGGCAACCTTAATTCTGGCTTTTGATTCCTGACATTTCGCATCATATGCTCTTCATAAAAGTTAAATAAATAAGGTGACAATATTATAATCCTGTCATACACCTTTACCAATCTTAAACCAATCAGTTGTTCCATGCTTGGATCTAACTGTTGCTTCTTGATTTGCATACAGGTTCTTTAGGAGACAAGCAAGATGATCTGGTATTCCCATCTCTTTGAGGACTAGCAACATTTTGTCGTGATCCACACAGCCAAAGGCTTCAGCGTAGTCAGTGTAGCAGAAATAGATGTTTTATGTTTTTCTGGAACTCCCTTGCTTTTTCCATAATCCTGAAAATGTTGGCAATTTGGCCTCTAGTTTTTCTGTCTCTTTGAAAACCAGCCTGCACTTTTGCTAATTCTTGGTTCCCATATTGATGAAGCCCAGTTTGCAGAAGCTTAAGCATAACCTTGCTGGCTTGTGAAATCAATATGATTGTTCAGTGCCCACTGTTGAGTTTTCCAAATTTGCTGGTATATTGAGTGCAGCACTTTAATATCATTTTCTTTTTTGGATTTTAAATAGCCAAATTAGAATTCTGTCACCTCCACTAGATTTATTGTTAACAATGCTTCCTAAGGTCCACTTGACTTCATTCTCTAGGATGTCTGGCTCTAGATCAGTAACTACACCATCACTAGCACCACGGTGATATTTAGAAACTTTTTCTTGTAGTTTTTATGTATATTCTTGTCATCTCTTTTTAATGTCTTCTACTTCTGTTAAGTCCCTATTCCTTTTGTCTTTTATCATATCCATTTTGGGGGGCATGAAATATTCCCTTGATATCTCTAATTTCCCATTCAGTTGTTTTCTTCTATTTCTTCACATTGCTCATTCAAGAAAAATCTTATTTCTCCTTGCTATTCTCTGGAATTCTGCATTCTGTTGATATAGCTTTCCATTCCTCCTTAAACTTCATTTTCTTTCTTTCATTAGCTATTTGTAAAGCCTCATCATATAGTCATTTTGCTTTCTTGCTCTTTTTTGGGGGGTGTTTTTTGTTGCTGCCCCTGATACTGTTAACCTCAGCCCACAGTTCTTCAGGAGATGTATCTACTGGATATAATCTTTTAAATCTATTTATCACTTCTACCTCATATTCATAATGAATGTTATTTAGGCTATATATAGAGCTATATCTATGTATTCTGACGGTTTTACCTGTTTCTTCAAATTAAGTCTAAATTTTGCAATAGTTCATGACTGTGGTTCATTACAGTCAGCTCTAGATCTTGTTTTAAAAGCTAACTATATAAAGCTATCTTTAGTTGCAAAGTATATGGCAGGAAATTAAAAAATGCTTATTGGTTGATTAGGCTTATATCTAGGGAGAGACAGTAAAGCCAAGGGAAATGATGCTTGATTGTTTGATGTACCTTCTGCAAGATGAAGGGTGATAAGCCTTGTCTTTCAGAGGAAATTCAATAAATTCATTAAACATTTATTAAATGCCTGCTATGTGATACAGACACTGTGCTAAGTGCTTGGGATACAATTAATAAAAAGAAAGACATTTCCTGCCCTTGAGTTGCTTAAAGTTCAAACCAAGCAGAGCCACAGAGGGAAAATGGACAATGAGTTGGAGAGTTCAGATCTGGCCCTCTATAAAGGAAATCTTTAGGAGAAGCTTAGTGTTCTTTCCTTCAGCCGTCCAATCATAGGTGAGAAGAGGCTGCCAGAATGGTGAAGGTCTTGATTATCCAAGGCTGAGTAAAACAACATTATGAGAAGATTCTATGTGATCATTTTATTCAGGGCAAATGGGGGAGGGGAGAGGGAATGGTGGGGTAGAAGAAGGCTCAGAGCATCTTGTTCTGTGAGGGTCAAACCAAGTGGACCTTTAGAAGACAAGTGGAAGGGTTTCAGCTAGATTTCTCAGGATGTTTAAATTCTGAATGAGAATTTATATTTATTTTTATTTTAACAATAGGCTAGTTGAAGTCACAGAGTTTTGGTTTCAATAGATTGGAGATATTTAATAACAAAAAGATTTCTAGTTGTAAATGTCAGTAATGGAATGGACCTGTGATTTCATCAGTATAAGGAACTACCAGAGAGGAAACTCTTTCTATCAGTGCAGATTGTCATTTGCTCCGAAAATAAGTCTTAGAGAGTTGTTTGGGACATTGTGAATTTAAACAACTTGCCAAGGTCATATGGCCAGTGTGTTTCAGGTAGACCTTGAACACAGGTTCCCTTGAAATCTGACTCTATATTCATTATGCCACATTCAGAAACATTATATTTATATAATAACAGTTCAGATTGTTTTAACGTTCTTCCATGTAGCTTATTTAATTTTTAAGTTCCCCAGAGAAAGGCAATCATTACTGTCCATTGTCTGTTTATCGCCCTCAATTCTACCAAGTTTGGTCAATTGGCCATTATATGTAAAATGGAAGTTCCTTCCTAGGAGAGCAAAGGAGTTTAGTAATAAAATCAGCTTCAGATAACAGTTATCTGAAAGAAGGTCCTCAGGGAATGAGGACAAGGAACTTGGTATTCTTAACTAAGCTATCAGACACAGAACCAAAAAAACTAAATTCCTAGCCAGCCTGTCCTTTCTCTAAATTTGTAATAAACTATAGGGTGGAAGCAAAGCCCTCACTTTTTTGTGTTTAGTAATTTAGGGGACTGGCCTGTCATCCTTTCTGTGATTGTACACCAGGGCAGATGGCAGCAGGCTTCTGTGTTTAGGAGAGTTTGATTTCTCTCTCGCTCTGTGTTAGTGTTTTACTTTCAATCATTTTACTTGAAATGTAATTGATGAGCACACTGATCGCAACAGAGAAGAACGTGGACAGGGCAATACCTCCATTTAGGATTTTATGAAACTTTCCTCACCTCCCTCTTATTCTTGTAAGCACAGTGAGGTACTTACAGGGGGTCTAGGAGACCACCTGTCTAAATTACTACACTTACAGAGCATGTTAAATACATTTTCTAGAAGCTAAATGCTTTTGGCACCTCTGGTCAGTGGCCACCTGCTTAATATGATCACTGTAAGCTTACAAAGTGAATTAACTTCTAACCCCCTTAAGGACAGCAGTAGTCCAAAATCCAGAATACTGTGCTTTATGAAGGTTTCCCACTCCTTATAAATTCCCCTTTCTATCTTTTTTGAGTTTATCACATCTACATTCTCCTATTATCAGCTTTTTCTACTACATTGTCAACTTTGTCAGGACGGGAGCCGTGTGGTAGTTATCTTTGCGTATCTACCACTCAGCTGCTACAATATACATGGGATTTTATACACACACATACACATATACATACACACAGACATATATACATACACAATGAATAATCATACATTTATTATATGGTATATATTAAATATACCACATGCAACATTTTATATAATATACCATACAAAATATATACCATATGTTATATACATACCATATGTTGTACAATAGAAAGTTTTACGATTTTTATCTCATTTCAAAAAAAAGTTTGCAAGATGTTACTATTGATTTCATTGGTTTAACCAACTCTTGGATGAAGGAGCTTGCTGTCTCAATTTGAGGTGGCACTTTCTCATTAACTTGTCATCTTGGAGAGTTGTCACAAGCACTGGGAAGTTAAGGATCTTGCCCAGAGTCACACAAGTTGGGACTTGAATCCAGGTTTGTCTAGGCTTTAAGAATGACTCCCTAGCCATTTTACTAGGCACTGAACTTGATCTCAGTTGAAATCCCTTAAGGAGTTTTGATATCACAGGAAAATACACAAGTATCCTCAACTGCAATAGTTCAGTCTCATTAGAGTTTTCTGTAGAATGGAGGCAGGAATAAATTGGGGTTACCTGCTGTGTGAGCTCTCTCAGAACTGGTTATTTCTCAATAGCAGCAAAGAATGTCTTCCTTCTCATCGATTTTATCGTCTACATTCTATCTCTACCTGTTCTCTCTTTTCATTCACATGTTTGCATCTAGTTCAGATCCTCATCACTTCTCACTTGAACTATTTAAATAGTTGCTTAATTAGATTCTCAGCTTTCACCCTCTCTAATATATCTTCCATATAAATGCCAAAATTCTTCCTAAAGCACAGGTCTGATCATGTCACATAGCTGTTAAAAAATCTTTCACAGCTTTCCATTGCCTCTAAGATAAAATATACGTTCCTTAGCTTAGTATTTAAAATCTTTCATCAGGTGGATCCTGCCATTTTTTTAAGGTTATTTCACATTATTCCCTTTCATGGATTGTGTATTACAGCTAAGCTCGTCTACTCAGTATTCTCTAATCTTAGTATTTTGTCTTCAATTCCATCATGATCAGAATGTGCTTCTTACTCTCTATTTCTGAGAAATCCTCCATTCATTCAAGGCTCAACTTCACCTCCCATGGGAATTCTTTCCTGCTACTGTACCAGTTGTAGTTAATGTTCTTTTAAATTATGTATATCGATAAATGTGTACATGTTATACCCCCTCAGCAGAACATAAGACACTTGAGTTCAAGGATTATTTTATTTTGCGTGTCCTTAGCTGGTAGCATAGCACTTTGCACACATTAGGTACTTGAGAAAAGATTTTTTAATTGATCTGTATACATGGTACTGTACTAATCATTTTAGAAACTGATTTAAATGGGCATAGTTCCAAGCCTCTATAATGAATAATCTATGACAGATATTAATGACCTGGATGGGTATGATAAAGATATAAATCAACAGATATACACACTAAATTAAACCAATTAAATAAACAAATTATTAAATGGAAAGGCTTTTAGTGATTTCACTGTAATTAATGTGCATTTTTGTCAAAGGCCAATTTGCTAGTTCACTCCCTAAATGTACTTTACTTAGTCACTAAGAGGCAGTGCTATCTCTGACCTCTTTCTTTGTGTTCGCAATGAGATTCCAACATGTCAAATTCTACTTAGTGGATTTAGATTGAGCACAATCTCTTAACAATTCTTTTTTTTCAAAGATGGAGAAAACTCTTCCTTTAAGTTGAGACAGTCATCTTAGGAGGATGATGTCCCAGTTTGAAGGCAAAAGAGCAGAGTCACATGGTAGTGTTGAGATCAGACCTACAGACTGTTCCTCAGTCACAGGATGATGGATTTAGAGTAGAAAAAGACAATAGAAGTCATCTAAGTTCAACTTTTTTTAATCTTACAGATCAGGAAACTGAGGATCAGAAAGTTAAAATGATCCTATACATGTCACTGAACCTCACTTTCCTTATCTATAAAAATGAACTGGAGAAGGAAAAGGCAAACCAGTATATTTGCCAAGAAAACCCCACATGGGGTCACAATGAGTCAGATGTGACTGAAATGATTGAACAACAACAAGGTTACAGACGTAGTAACTGAGTGAGCCATGATTTGAGCCTCCAAATGCAGCAGTATTTTCTGGTATGCCATGTTTCCTCCCTTCCACTAACAGGCCATAGTGAGTTAGACCCAGAATCCACAAATTGGGACTGATAAAAGGAACACAGAAAAAGTCAACAGAAAATCCCTCAATGAAGGGCCATAAAAAGATAGCTCCAAAACCAGTGAAGGTAGTTGGAGTCTACTCTGTGCTTGGCTTAGCCCAAAGGAAGGCAGGCAGGGTGTTATTGTGGAGGGTATGCAATGCAGTAAGAATTTCCTGGGGGAAAATAGAGAGCTGTCTTTGATATTTTGAATGGTTTTTGGTTTCAGCAGAGTTCTAGACATGAACAGTATGTTATAGAATTAAGGTAAAGAAAAAAACTGGCTTGTTCAAAATAGCAAAAAAAGTCAACGATAATTTCTAAAATAGATTTTTCACAACAGTTGCTTGAAAATAGATTTCCATAAGCCATTATCTCAGTTGTCTAGCATCTGTTTAAAAATAAGGTTAAAAAAATTGGAAAGATCCTGGCAATGCGGCAGTTGATGAAAAGTAATTTAAAAATACCTGTAAGAAAATGAAAAATTGTACAGCATTCAAGCTAAATATTCACCCTCACAACATCACTATGGGTTGCCATATATATGGCCAGTATTATAGTTTTCAGAGAAGTAAAGAGGCAGGAAGTTGTTTCCATTAAGTGGGGGATAAGCAGTAACTCAGAGAGTTAAAACACTTAGTTATATCTTTATGAAATGAGTGAGCTGCTTCTGGCCAATTTATTCATCTCTGTAATGTTTGTCAATATTGTGTGTGTGTGTGTGTGTGTGTGTGTGTGTGTGTGTGGTAAGGGGGTGGTGGTGCTTCTCCTTAATGCGCATTAAGGGCAAAATAAAATTACATCATATTCCAAAGCATTTTAAAAGTAAAAGTGTATTCCAGATGGCTTGATTGGTGGCTCAGCATTTCCTTTCCTAGACTAGAACATAACAAAATTCTTATTGCAGACCACTTTTATCTTCATTTGATGATCTTCTTTTTATCATTAATTAGGATGTTAAGGAGTATATGGGGTATTCAAGGAGGACTAGCACCTCTAGTGTGACTGAGCCCTTTTCAGGGATACTCATCCATCTCTGGTATCCACTTTCACCCAACTTTTAACTGTTGCTCCAAGAATTTATAGCATGTGCAACAGTCACACCCCAGTAAAACCATCTCAGTGGACAAGCTAAACCAGGCTGAAGGTAACTGACAGGCCTCAAACCTGTAGGTGACCTAGTGGAGTGACTGTCCCAAGCATGTGAAGACTTACTCCCATGGAATGGATGGTTGAGAACGATTTGTTCCAATGACCATGAAAGAAGTTGAAGCATTGTGCAGTAGAGCCCATAGAGCTTGATCAGACAATGATCAGACAATGACACCAAGTCATCCACTGCATCCTGGGCCATTATCAGTCATCCTGACTTCTGTCTTGCCACTGGACTTTGATGACTCTGGAAGAGAGAGTGAGGCTGATGATTTTGTGCAATTCTGCCTTACTTAAATCCAACTGTTCTTGTTATTGTGCCTCCATCCTCCTTGAAAAGGATTTCTGTGCAAGTGAAGAGATCACCCCCTAATGTTACTGGTCCCCTTTGAAAACAAAAGATGAATGACAGTAACAACAACTTGTATATCACTTTGCCCTAATCCTCTTTGCTGTCCCCCCCTTCTCCCCCAGCCAACTCAAATCAAGCTTACATGTCATAGATTCATGGAAAAATGGTTATTACCTGCTCCCTCCTATATGCTATTGTTTCCTATTCATCTTTACTCTTCTGTCAGAGATTCATCCTTATCCCTTGGTTTACTGTCTTCCTTTAGAAATCATCCTTGCCCAAACTGACAGATGATACCAATTAACAAACATTTATCATTTACATGTTCAGTGCTCTGTTAATCTTTTGTCTCCTACTTCATACCTATTCCTTACAAGACAACCTTGGGTCTTTTCCATTGCATTTTGTTCAATTTTATCTACATATTCAGGACTACAAATGCGTTTCAGCTCAGCCTGAGCCAAAGCTTCAGGGACTTCTTCAGAGGTACTTGTATATAGCCCATTGCTCTGCCTCTCAGATTTAGTTCTGTTCCTTCTGGGTTCTAGGTAGTACAATGGATAGAGGGTTAAATCTGGAGGAACTGACTTTAAATGTGACACTTAGCAGATGTGTTGCCCTGGAAGTCACTAAAACCTCTGTCTGCCTCAGTTTCCTCACCTGTAAAATGGGAATAATAATAGCACACACTTTCCAGAGTTGTTATGAAGATCATATGAAATAATTATTATAAAACACTTCACACAGTGCCTATGTTATAAGTATTATTTTAAAAGTTTATATATATACATATATTATATATATATGTTTATGTATATTGGCTGTTTTGCCCAATTAATGGCACTGCTATTGAATTTGCTTACATCTATATCAAAACCCCCCCCACACACACACACAGCACATCACACCACACCCACATACACACCCCTTTACTCTTAAATTAGTTGAGCTTACTACCTTCTGCAGTTGATAGAAATCCTAAGCCTTTACATCCTGGCATTCTTTGATTCATTTGGCTGTCCTCTTTTAAATGTCAAGTTATTAGCTAAATGTACCATTTATGATGGAAGCCGCTAGTTAAATCTCAGATTCCCTGGAGAGATTATGCTTAAGAAAGAATATACCATGCTATCGTGGATTGGTGTTCACCAGGGAACTTGTAGCATTCACCAATGATTTTCAAGTTCTTAATAAAAAAGACAAATACTTCTTTGAACTGACAGTGAATAGTTTAGTTAGAGGTGCAGAGTTTTTTGTTTTGATGGTTGAAGGGTATATGACAGAGTAACAAAAAAGGATTCCCATTATAAATATGTCAGTAATTTGGAAAGCATTGAAAGAGTTTTTGCTGAAGTACCTTTGAATTTGATGATGATAACCCTCACTATATTTCAGAGAGGAGGCAGGCAGGCTCCAGGCAAGTTCCAGGCTCACATGAGCAGTGGCAACAGATTTCATTTTCCCCAAGTGGTAGATGGGAATGATGTGATCCAGAGTTCTATCTTTGTATAGATTTGGTTTTTAAATTTTTTGAATTTTGAATTGGGTGGAGAATTCAGTGGTGAGGAATAAAGGTGGGTCAGGATAAAGAAGTTCAATACCAAGTTTTATTCATAAACAGCAGTATGAATAGCTCCACCTAGATTGTATGGGTCCATGGAATGACTTATAGGCACCACATTGTATTTTCCAAAGGCAATAAAATTGGCTATATGCTACCTCTTTAAATATGGTTTCTTTCTTTTTATTTATTTATTTTTGTTGTTGTTGTTTAGGCCTTTTACAAGTTATTTTTCATTTAGGAAATGGGAAAGTAATCCCTTCAGCAACATTGAAAGAGTAAGTTCTCAGTGGCTCAAAGTGAAGACTGTTGTAGCTTTGGTGCCAAAGGTCATGAATTAAATCAATGATGAAGCATTTTTGATGTTTTATTTATATCTATCTATCTATCTATCTATCTGTCTGTCTGTCTGCCTATCTATCTGTTTGTATATCTGTCTGTCTCTGTGTCTATCTATATACACACATACATATACACACAAATATATGTGTATATATATATGTATCTTTTAAAAATCATCACTATAACAAGATAGCTTTCATTTTACATTTGATAAATAGGAAACAGATAAATAAAAAAGTATAAATCTCAGGAAGAAATACATTTAAATGGTCAGTGAGTGGAACCAGCTAGCTTTGGACTAGAAATGAGCCTGGGGCTCTAAGCCTACCTCTGCCATTAACTGTCCTTGGGTAAGCTGTTTTAACTCCATGGTCCTCAACTTCCTCATCTATAAAATGATTAGACCAACACTTTAAACCTATGATTCTATGAGGTTGTGTGTGGAGACAATGAGATGGACATATCCACACTCTCCAGCTGAAGATAAATAGGTGGAAATTTGTTTGACGTGGATTGATTTGATTGGCTTTTAGGGCAACTGTGGTGCAGACTGCCTAGAACCCTGGTCCCTTGAATCTTATTCCAGAACACTTGCCTACATATTTTATTCCCCTAAATAGATGGTGAGGCAAAGATATCTACGGGCGATTCTTTGAAGGTAACATAGAGAGGGATTTGGAAGAACATAGTGGTGAATGTGGCATCAACTCTATCCAGGAACACATATTTTCAAGGCTCAGGTCATTTTATGAAGTCCTTGTTTCAGTGCTGAGGGTTTCAGAAATAGACAAGGCCATGAGTATATCAAGGGCACAAAGTTCTCAGTCTTGGTAGAACTGAGATCATGAGATTCTGTAGAACCATCTTGCTGTAATGTTTGTTCATATAGGTGGCACTAGGAGAATCACACACAAAAAAATCTTCCATTCTTTCCCATAACCCAAGTGTAGGCAATCAGTGCAAGCTAATTGTATATATCTAGCTCCTTTTTAAAAAAGAGAGATAGGAAGTCTAAAATAAAAGATTGAGGTTTCAAGTTATCTGTCTTCTGTGATCCTGTGCTGTAGGAAGAGATGAGAGATAGATTGTACCCTAAAAAAGGGTTTCTGTCTTTTAGTACTGACTGGTCTGATAAATGAATTAAATGCACAGTCTATGTTATGTGTGAGTAATGAGTTTTTTACTACTCTTCTATCTAATCCAATTAAACTTCTTACAAAGATAATGATACCTATGTAGAATCTTTTGATGACTAGAACACTATGAAAGGAAGAAGGTAGTAGGCTTGAGCCAAGGGATTGATTGATCAATTACCTTCTGAATGTAGGAAGAAGCCAAAAGATAATAAGTGGGAGAGTTAGTGAATAATCAATACCCAGCATTTATGGGGTATTACTAATGAAGTTGGTTGAACCTTCAATCTCTATAATACCATCTGGTTTTTAGGAGGTAAGAACTAGACTTGTGGTTGTATTAGAATAGGGAACTTCTATTGAGGAAAGTTCTTTTGCCAGTTTAGATCAATATTTTATTTGCAATTATTGTCTTAGAATTTCCCAGAGCATTGAGAGATTAAGTGACTTGCTTAGAGCCATACTGTCAGAGATGGGACTGGAACCCAGGCCTTTCTGTCTTCAAGTCCTGCTCTCTATGTATTATGCTATGCTACCACTTTAGCTAGTTGTTACACATATTAAAATGGATTAACCATTTATCAGGTCAATAGTCAAGATATAGTTTTGACCTAATAGTGTGAAAGTAATATAAAAGTATGAGAGTCAATATGGCATAGTGAATGAGAGCTGACCTCAGGGTCAAGTAGATCCTCCTAGTATGTACTAACTATATGATCCCCAGTAAATTACAGTTTCTCAGGGCTTTAGTCACCTAAGAGTATAAGTTACAGAGCAAGTATTTATAGGAGGCAGTTTCTTCCTAGGAACTACCTATACTAATGAAATCACAAGTCAAGAAAAAATGGTATATATTTTTATATGTACATCATATATATATGCATGTATGTATAAATATACATATACACATATATTATATGTAACATTATATATATAAGCTATATAGAGACATATGCATAAATAGATGGCTGGAGAGATGAATGAATGTTCTTCAATCTACATTGTTAGAAGGAATAGTAGACTTAAGAGGTTACAGATTCATTTGTGCATACCTTAAATAGAAATTTGAATTTATTTATGAATTTTATTTGTAGTCATAGTTTTACTTAATTACTACTATTGAATTAATTTATTAGAATACTATTTTCAAATGTCTTTGATCAGAACACAATAGAATTTAAACAGGCATGTTTATAGATCATTTAGTCTAGCTACCTTTATAGAAAAGTGAAGTCTATAACATTTAGCTAATTTACCCAAGATAACAAAATAAGGTAGTATCAAAAAAGAACCTAGAATCCTGGTCTCCTGAGTCCACCTCCCATTCTCTTGCCTGTATGCTGTATTCCCCTAGACAGATTGTGAGGCAAAGACATGTATGTATTGGGCGCTAGTAATGGCTCTGTCCCTAGCTGTGTGACTCTTGGCAGGTCACCTCATCTTTTTCAAACTCCATTTCTTCATGAGGGAGGTCTCTTTTAGCTAAAAAAAAATCTGTGATTCTATGTGATAAACATTTTTAATAAGTAAAACAACAAATAACTGAAAATAAGAGTGTGTTAAACATGACTCAAAAGGGTGGTATATTTAGAGAAAGGGCAAGTTAAATCATGGAAATGATATTAAGTTGGATAATAACAATAGCTATTTAAAGATTGTTTTAAGGTTCGAAAAGTTCTTCATGTACAACAGAGGTATTATCATATGTGGTCTGTAAAAATCCTTAGCAATTAAATTAAAATGTAATTGGGAAATATTTAATAAAATAAACAAAAACATAATATAACATAGATGATATTTATTTGTGGCTTTTTAAGTCAATATATGGAACAGGGACCTGTTTATTTTTGAGTTTGGCACCACTGATGTACATTATCTCATTTTAGTCTTCTAATAGCCCTAATGAGGAAGTATTCCCATTTTATAGGAATAGATCAATTTGAGAGATAAAGTAGTCACATAAGTAGTAAGCGTAAGAAGTAGAATATAAATCCAGATCTTATTGATTTCAGGTCTGCTACTCAGTCACTATCCTTTGGAATCATAATCAGGATGAACATCTATAATTTTGTTATCACTTTATGGAGGACACGAGACCTCTGAGACTGATTGAAAGGAAGGAGGATTCTTGTTAAACTGCGGTTAGAAAGTATTAAAGGTATCAGTTTTAACCTGAGAAGAAGCTTGGGTGTGACAATGTGATGATTTTGACTAAATTTTCTGGCAATGAAATTAAAGACTTAATGGCTAAATACAAAGGGAGATGAGTATCTTCATTAAATGTCTTTAGAGTAGGGTCTTATTGCTGCTCCAAAAAGCGATTGGAGCCACTTTCAAGCTTTAAGGAGAATGTCATGTTGAAAATGACATTTGGCAACTAGAGAAAACTACTTTGGTGGTTGCACTGAATACTACATTACCTTAATATTTAAGGTAATTATATTTCAAGTGAAAAGAAAGAAGAAGAAAAAGAGAAGTGAAAGAGATGAGGTTTGAATACTAAATAGTTTCATTCTGAGGATGTGCCAGTGGATAATGGAATGGAAAGTACAAATTTGGAAGACATTGTTAAAACATTGCTAGATTATTCAGTTGATTTGGTGGTAAGCTAATGACCCAGAGATTCACTGTATCTAAAGGACCCAAACATTAATATGACTAAAGCTAGCATGGGTTTCTCCTCTTCTGGAAAAATATTTTTTGTTTTGATAACATAACGTAGTTAGAACAAAGAAACCAGGGAAACCCTGACCCTACCCTACTCTGAAGATTTGCTCCATCTACCAGAAGCATAAGAGTGGTGATGCTTGACATCTGAGGAATCATGGAACATGATTAGGAGGTGAGCAAGGAAGCCCTGCAACATTTACAAAAACCTAGTCTAGAAGCAAAATGGAAGGAGCGGAGCCAAGGGCTGGGGGGAGTTGTGGTGAATGAAGGAGATCTCAAGAGACATAGTGCCTCTTGAGGGTCCCATGAGTTCTTCATTTGTTACCATATGAAAAAATTCTTTATAGCAATGAAAATAATAGCTACAATTTACATAGGGCTTTAAGGTTTGCAGAGCACTTTATGTACATGATTTCATTTGATCCTCCACAACAACTCAATCATCATCCTCATTTTAATGCTAAGAGAACTGAAGCTGAGAGAAGTTAAGACTCTTGCTTGAGGTCAGATAGCTAATAAGTATTTAACATAGGATTCACACTCAGTCCTTCTTGACTCTAAGTCCAGCTCTTTAGGCATTAGACTTTTAAGCTATGACATAGAAGTATAGCAAGTAATTAAAAAGAACTATAATCACAAATAAACTAGGATTATTCTTTGACATAAATTTAGCTCATTTAATTATTCTTTTGATCTCACCTTTGAACAAATTCAATCCTGTTTTTAATCATTTGTATAAACATATGCCTTTTAGTCATTTTGGCTCAAATCTCTGCTGAATTTTATGAAAGACATATATTGAACAGGTGGTGATTCTTCAGATTTCCTTTTGGTCAGGACTGGAAATAAGAAGGAAATTATGTATTGTAGATTAATTCCATCTCATGCTGATATTTCTTTTCCTTGTAAATTCTTTCTCCTCTAAGCACCTATGGTAAAAAGATCAGTAGTATGCTATTATTAGTCAGGTTGAATATATTGTTGAATGCCTCCATCCAAAGGTTCCTCAGTATGGGACTGGACTCCACCATATGTCCATTGATGCTACATTTCCGTTTGGACAACACAGTGCAGTTAAATCCCATGTGTTCACTTAGGAATGAGAGAGAAGGCAAGTTGTTACAAGATGTTATATTTAAAAAGCTCCTTTTTCTGAATGCCAGGATTCAAAGTCGCTCACACACTCCTTTCCATCCCTTACTTAAATGAATTGTTATCCACAAGTTTCCATTTGCCTCATGGCTTGTCCTGGCGTTTGTTTCCAATGAGGACATATTAAAAAGAAAACAAAACTAAAACAAATTAAAGATCAGGCAAAAATAAAATTCACGCCTTAGATAGATTTTTTTTAAAAAAAGTTTTGAGTCTTCACAGATTTAATACTTATCCTCCTGGTCCTAAAATGAAATATCTTATACCTCATTTCATACATCAGAAAACAGTTACTTTATTTTCCCTGATGCAGGTAGCTCTTTAATTCATTGAACTATTTTCTGATACCAACCTTGATTATGTACCAGTTATTACCTTGTACTCTTAAACTACAGACATCCTTAGACCAGCCAAGGATGTAAATGACTTGTATTAGTTAATGATATATATTTGTTAACATTGCTAATTTTACCATCATATATATCCATCTACATATAAATGCATATATGTTTATGTATTCATATTTGTGTGAAAGGCAAAATGGTATAGTAGATAGAACCATGACTTGGAATCAGGAAGATTTGGGTTGAAGTCCTATCTCTTATTAGAATATTTATTATCAATATTAAAGAAATGAGAAATAGAGATGTTACATGATAGAACTTTTATGTTGAAGGGATTCAGAAGAGGTTGGGAGGGGTTATATTTTGACGGGTAGAGAGGATACTGTCCTGTGTCAGGAAATTGGAGGGTGAAAGAATGTGCATCAAGAAGAATCCTGTATGCTTGGGACTAAGTAAAAAAATTTTTCTGCCTCTTCTTGAAGAAAATGTAACTGGATCATCTAAGCACCTTGCAACTTTTTTCCTCTAAGGTATCTGATGTGGATTCAGATATCTAGTCAGGTGAGAAATCATCTACTAAAATCAGCCACTAAAAAGAGATTAGAAGAGATTTTTGGAGATCTGTCTTTCTGGCATATATATATCGAAAACTTGATTACGAGTCTTATAAGACCTATAAATCGTGACGACCATTGCCCACTTCTGGGAATCAAATGGGGAAAATTGATGTACTAAAATCAGCCACTAAAAAAGAGATTAGAAAAGGTTTTTGGAGATCTGTCTTTCTGGCACATACATCGAAAACTTGATTACGAGTCTTCTAAGACTTATAAATTGTGACGACCATTGCCCACTTCTGGGAATCAAATGGGGAAAATTGATGTTGATAGAAAGAAAACCGAAAGCACCATTGAAGATCACTAAGACTTAGGCAAGAAATTACAGGCCTTAGGGTCACAAGTGAAATTTTGGGGGATAGAGAGGGGGATAATCAATGCCAATTGAAAGCAAGGGTTTCAGAAAATAAAGACAAATTTGGAAAGTGATTAAGACAATGGTTGCCTGAGAATGGGTCTTGAATGTCTGAACCCTGATTTGAAATATATAAATGATCTGCTTCTGACCAGATATAGAATAAATACAACAAATAGAAAAATTCTATGTGCCTAGAGTCTTGCAAATCTGCTCAAAAGGATTTTAAACAGAAAAGAAAGGAAGGAGAAAACTGTTTATGTACATCCGCAATTGTCAGCACAGACAGTATAACATAAGAAAAACATTGTAGGATCATCAAGAAATTCACAGGAGAAAAGATCTAAGAAAGGAGTCAGATTAAAAAAAATTCATGACCTCTGCTATTCATAAACAAATAAACAAACTAAACATAAAATTCAGATTAAAGTGTTGATACTAATTCTGGGAGGTAAATGTAGAGTATTCCATGATTTGGAATAAGACTAAAGGCCAAAGGAAAGATGGGCTGGGGTTGAGTCTTAATCTTAAGTAAGAAGATATATTCAGTAATGAGAAGCATTTGGGTCAGTATCAACAGAGGCAGAGACAGGAGCAGTTTTATCATAAGAAATTTCCTTTCCTTCCTATGATTAATTCTCCTATAGTATTTCAGGTCTTGAGTTTTGTCTATACTTTCTCTGAACGCTATAAAATCTGTTTTTCTGAAGTCTGAAAGTTGTATTGGATGATCTAATAGAAGGAATTTTGTCTTTTTTTTTTGGTAAAGCTATGTTGGGAAATAGTGGAAGGTCAAAGAAAGGATAGGAAAAATCTATAGAATGGATTACATGAAGATAACTGAGAAAGAATGTGAATCTACCCAAGTCTTATTTTGATCTCTGGATTGGAATATCCAGAACAAACATGGCTAATATGTTAGTAAAGTAAATATAAACATAGAAGAGATCACCTAGTTGCCTTTGATGAACTCCATACCAGGGATACTGGAAAAAAATAGACATGGTTATTAGCCTACTGGATCTTTGAAAGAACAGAAAACAGGCTGAAGGAAGAAAGAGAAGAGCAAACATTGCCTGCTTTTTTAAAAGGGGAAGGAAGTAAACTATGTTTAAACTGATGAGGTTGACTTAGACCCTTGTTAAGATGCTAGAATGCACCATTAAAGTTAGTATATCTAGAAAAGTTAGCAGTTGCAAAACACTAGTATAGTTTAATCAACAAAAGATCATCCCAAATTAACTTCATTTGTCTTTTTGATGCTGATACTAGATTGGTGATTCAGGGAAATAGAAATATAATTTAGTAAATCATTTAATAAAGCCTTATGTTATTATTGCGAATAGTATGGAGATGTATAAGCCCTGTAGTAGAGTTAGGTTGATATGGAACCAGTTGGATGACCAAACCAAGTGGTCATTATTGATTCAATGTCATTTTGGAAGTAGGTCTCTAATCCTGTGTTCCCAGGGATCTATGGCTGGCCTTCTGCTGTTTAACCTTCTAGTCAGTGACACAAGTAAAATATTATGCTTATCAAAATTTTACACTATCCAGGGGTAGGGACCCTTCAGTCTCTAGGTCATATGTGGCCCTCTAGGTCCTCAAGTGTGGCCCTTGGACTGAATCCAAACTTCACATAACAAATTCCCTTACTAAAAGGATTTGTTCTGTAAAACTTGGACTCAATCAAAAGGCCTCACCCAAGGACCTAGAAGGCCACATGTGATCCCAAGGCTGTAGGTTCCCCACCCCTGGCATATTTTAAATCTTGGAGGGATGGCTAAAACATTGAATAACATAGGATCTAAAAAGATTTTGACAGATGAGAAAAAAGGACCGAACACAATTTAACAGGAAGTTACATGAAATACTATACAGGAGCTCAAAAATCAACTTCTCAAGAATTTAGATATGTGATTGGACAATAATTCATCTGAAATACATCAGAGGTTCTTAGCAGACTTCAAGCTCAATATGAGTTAACAGAATGATATGACAGGCAATGGAGCTCATGTGACCTCAGGCTGTCTGGTGTTCTTATTCTTTTTTATTTTTTTTATTTATTTATTCTATTTTATTTTTTATTTTATTTTTTATTTTTATTCTTTGGCAGTTTGATGAAGTCTATGAACTCATGCTCATAAATGTCTTTAAATGTAAGTCTTTCATTAAACATTTTGTTGTTGTTATTTCTGAATGTGTGATCCCATTTGGAGCTTTCTTGGCAAAGAAAGTGGTTTACCACTTCCTTCTCCAACTCATTTTAAAGATGAGGAAATGGGGGCAAACAAGATTAAGTGGCTTGCACAGGGTCACCCAATTCAAATGTTTGAGGCCAGATTTGAACTCAGAAGGTGAATCTTCCTGACTCCAGGACTGGCGGTCTATCCACTGCACTACCTACATGCCAGATATTGTGCTAAGCATTGGGGAATACAAAAAGACAGTCGTTGGCCTAAAGAAACTCACAATCTAAGCGAGATGACAGAAACAAATGAATACAAATAAGCTACATACAGGAAAAAGACTAAAAGAGAAAAAGCACTAGAATTAAGAGGGCTTGAAAAAGATGAGATTTTAGTTGGGACCAGAAGGAAGCCGAGGAAACCAAGTAGGTAGAGATGAGGAGAGAGAACATTCCAGGCCTGGAGGATAGCCAGAGAAATTGCATAGAGCTAAGAAATGTGGTATTTTGTGCCATAAATAGCAAGGATAGCAGTGTCACTGGATTGGTAGAGAGTAAGCTGTAAGACGACTGGAAGATAGGGAGATAGAGTTAAGTTATGAAGAGCTTTGGACACCAAATAGAATTTTATATTTCACGCTGGAGGTGATTAAGAGAGACTGGAGTTTATTGAGTAGTGGCCTGATGGAGTAAGACCTAGGCTTGAGGAAGGTTTTGGCAGGTTAACGGAGGATGGATTAGAGTCAAGAGAGAATTGATGCAGGCACACCCAGCAAGCATAAGTTAATACACTAGGGTGTAGCGGTATGAGAGAGAAGCGAGCATACATAAAAGATGCTGCAAAGGTGAGGCCGACAGGCCTTGACAACAGACTGGATCTGAGGGGGTGAGAGATGAGATCGCTAGCCTGGAGGACAGTTTTGCCCTGGATGATAATGGGAAAGTTAGGAGTGGGGAATGGCTTAGGTGGAAAGAGAATTAGTTCCTTTTTGAACATGTTGAGTTTAAGGTGTCTACTGGATGTCCAGTTCAAGATGTCTGAAAAGTGGTTGGGGATGTGATGTTAGAGCAGTATAAATACCAAGGAGCCGCAGTAAGGATCACACAAAAGAAGAACTGTAGGAACCATGCATGAAAGTTGCACAGAGGTAGATTTAGGCTTGATATAAGGGGGAAAAGTATTTCTAACAAGAAAGGGATAAGAAGGGTAAGAAGGGATAATTGTCATTTAATATATAGGAAGACTGATATAAAAAGAGAGGGAGAGATTTATCCAAGATCATGAAGTGTCAGCCACAAAGATAGGATTTACATTGTGCTTTTCAGAATCGAATTTGCATCATCTCTTATTTTCTGATTTGGACCTCATGGGACCTAAACACTTCTTAGAAAAGGCCAGATTGCTCTGTGGCTGCAATATGTTACACTCTGCTGCTTGTTCAATTTCCTTGTTTAAGGGAAGGGTGAATGTATTAGTAACCTTACTAAGTCTACAGTGTATCCAAGTTTGAAAGGGACAGTTTGGGGAAATGTGAAGCTTTACTGTGTGTGGTACATGCTGTGAATTCAAACATAACTTTCTTATCCAGTTTGTAGAATTGGCCATTCTGGTTAGGGCTTAAACAGAAGAATCTCACAGTTTATGTAAATCTATGTCTATATTTCTCCTTAGGCAGCTAGATGGTACAGTGGATAGAATTCTGAAATCAGAGATTAGAAGGCCTAAGTTCAAACCTTGCCTCATATACTTAATATCTGTGTGACTCTGGGCAAGTGACTTTATTAGCCTTTATTTGCTCATCTGCAAAATGGAGATAATAACATTTATGGAGCAGGATTATTATGTAATTGTATATAGTAACTATGTAACAAACCACTCTGAAAACCTTAATGTGACATATAAATGCTAGTTATTAGTATATATATATATGTATATGCATTAATGTTGACTATCAACAAGATCTGTACAAAATGAATATATAAAACATCATATATATTATAGACATGAAAGACATATATTGATATGAAAGATATATGTTGAGATTTTTCCTCTAAACATCTTTTTAAAAAATCCTGATCTCTAATAGATGATGACTTAAAGGCATTTTTGAATAAATTCCAAATGCATTGAGTTAGACAAATAATTTTCTCTCTATAAATATTTATTTTTAAAGAGCAGACCGGTAGTTTAACTAGTGATCCTCCATTCAGCCAAAATTCTTTTTTTTAAAATAAGTTTTTATTCATGTCTTTTTATTTTTGTATCACTACAATTTCCCAATATATCTCCCATTTCTGCTCACATAATACCCTCCCTTATAACAAGTAATATTTTTTTTAAATAAACAAAAAAGAACTGGAGGAAAAAAATTAACATGAATGACCATTATGTTGAAAAAGTTTGAAAGTACAAGCAATGTACAATACTTAGAGACCTCCCTCCTTTGCAAAGAGTGTTTCTTTTCGTGTCTCTTGAGCAATGTTTACTCTTTGTAAATTTGCTAAATTAGTTTTTGTTTTTGTGTAGCTCTCTCCATTTACATTGTTACAGTGTATATATGGTTTACTTGACTCTGTTTACTTCACTTTCTATCAGTTCATATTAGTTTTCCCATGCTTCTCTGTACTTGAAATTTCATACAGAAAAGTCATGTTCTTCATATTCATGCAACAAAATTTGCTTAGCCCTTCCCCAGTATACATCTATATTTCTTCCAATTCTTTACTATCACAATGAGGGTTGCTATAAATATTTTGTTATATATGAAAATTTTCTTATCAATGGCATCCTCGGGGTATAAACCTAATGGTGTAGTTCTTGGTCAAAAGATATAAATGGCTTAATCACTTTAATTGCACAATTCCTAATTGCTTTCCAGATTGGTTGTACTAATTCTCACTACCCACCAAAAAAGCTCGGGTGTGCCTATCTTCCTATAATCCTTCAAGCCTTGCCTAGTCCCTTCTTTTGTCATCTTTACCAATTTGCAAAGCCTGAAGAGAAACTTCAGGATTATTTATTTTGTATTTCCCTTATTAGTCTTAATGTGGAGCACTTTTGCATATGGTTGTTAATAGTCTGTATTCTTTTTAGACATATATAGACATATAATACACATATTTATGTATACATGATAAATATACACATGCCCACACATATATGCATAGAAATATAATTTATATATCTTAGACATCAAATCCTATCAGAGATACTTGACACAAAGATGTTTTTCCTTATTTAGTTACTTCCTTTCTTATCCTAAGTGCATTAGTTTTTTTTTAATGCAGAAGCCTTTCAACTCCATTTAATTTGGATTAATCAAAGTAATCAAAGCTTCTGTTTTATCTTTTGTAATCGCCTCTATTCATTGTTTGGTGGAGAAAAAAAATCTCCTTCCTGTAGCCGTGAAAGGCATCGGATCTGCTTCTCTTCTAGCTTTATAAAAGTATATTCTTTAATATTAATGTCACATATCCATTAAGATTGTATTGTGGAAAATAATGGGAGATGTTAATCAAATTCTTGCCACACTGCTTTCTAGTTTTTCTAGAAGTTTTATTGAATAGGGAGTTTTTTTAGCTTTAATTGTTAATATTGAGAATGCCCATAACAAGCAAAACTATATGGTTAGGTGTTAAAGAGTACTGTTGTCTACAAAAAATTAAAATGCTAGGTGACCTAGAGGGTAATGAAGACATAGATGGTGTGTGTGTGTGTGTGTGTGTGTGTGTGTAGTTTGCTATACAGGCTACTGATAGAGAAATGGAATAAGGGATTTAATGAGAGGGATGTATATATAAGCAGAAAAGTAGGCGTCAGTCATTTAGCTAGAGGAGGGGATGACTTATGAGCAGTGCAAGTATGCCACTTATATCCATGCAGTTTCAAGGGCTCTAAAGGAAGGTCCCAAACACAATGGTTGAATCCGTTCTGGAATGTGCTTCCTTAAGTTCAGGGGCACTTTTGCTTTTGAATCCCTTCATACCTAGCACAGAGAAACATATCATAGATTTGGAACTGAAGGAATTGTCATCTACAACACTGGAAGGAGGCCCCACATCCCACCAAATCACAAATCAGAATGTTTGCCATTATTTTCTTTGGTATTTCCTTACCAGACTTTTTAGAACAAGAAGAAGGGTGGTAGGTTATAGGAAAAGGGTATCAATGCTTAGAAGTTGGGATTGTTGTTGTTGTGGAATTGTTTCAGTCACGTCTGACTCTTCATGACCCCATTTGGGGTTTTCTTGGCAAAGATGTTGGAGTGGTTTGCATAGCCTTGTCCATTTCATTTTACAAATGAGGAGACTGAGGCAAACAGGATTAAATAACTTGTCTAAGATCACACAGATAGTGTCTGAAGTCAAATTTAAATTTAGGTCTTTCTGATTCCAGGCCCAGAGTTCTCTCTACTGTGCTATCTAGCTGCCCTAGAATCTCAGACAGAAGCTCCTGTCACTATCGTTGACTCTGTACATCACCAGTCATGGTAATAGTTTTTAGTCAGTGGCTTCATTCTGCTACCTTAAAATTGAATTAATCCTTCTTGCCCTTAAAAGAATTTTTTAAAAATAAACTATCTTTATAAAATGTGTTGTGAATCCAAGGAATTACAGAAAGAATGTATGATCAAAATGTAAGTTGAAAAAAAGATTTGTTTTTTGTGTGTATGCGTATGACTTAGGTGCAAATGAAATTTATGGTGCCATCTCATTAAGTATGCTCTTATATGCACAGAATTGCTTTGGGGGTTGAATGACTGACTTGTTACAAACAAGAGGTCTCTCTTCTAAGGGATTAGGCTGGACATAGAGTGACAACAAGACATATGGAGAGACACACTGAAAAGAAACTACACAATAAGTAGCTGGGGAATAGCAGCCAGAGAATTCTGTTAGCTTAAAAATGCCTGTGTAGAGAGGCAGTGGGATATAGGGTAAGGGATACCATAGCTGGAAGAGCTGGCTACTCTACATTGTGTGAGTTGGCATGAATTAGTAAACTGTGTGCAGCTTTAGGGTCTTGAAGATACAATGAATTTGAAACTACATTAATCAATTACCTTATGGAGTTGTTGAGAGACTCAAACGAGATTTTCTTTAAGAGTATGAACTTTTAATTATAAATAAATTTTTATCTAACTACCTTCCCTCTCCTCTCCTCTCCTCTCATCTCCTCTCCTCTCCTCTCCTCTCATCTCCTCTCCTCTCCTCTCGTCTCGTCTCCTCTCCTCTCCTCTCATCTCCTCTCCTCTTGTCTCCTCTCCTCTCCTCTCCTTTCCTCTCCTCTCCTCTCCTCTCCTTTCCTCTCCTCTCCTCTCCTCTCCTCTCCTCTCCTCTCGTCTAACCCTACTCTCCTCCTCCTCCTCCTCCTCCTTCTTCTTCTTTTTCCTTCTCTCTCTCTTTCTCTTTGTCCCTTTTACATGTCCCTGTTTTTAGCAATGCATATGTATCTCCACCTAGTTCCCTCCCACCTCCACCCCCATGATTGCATTGGTATAAAAACATCTAGAGAATAAACTCCCTCAGCCAATGCAGACTGGCACCCACACTGCCACTTACATTCTTAAAGAGTTTCCTTGGTGTACTTGAGAGGATATATGACTTGGCCCAGATTATACAGTCAGTATATATCCAAGGTGAGACCTGAACCAGTCTTTCTGACTTTCTGAGCCTCATTATCTATCTATTACTCCATTAAGCAGTGAAGTGAGTGAGGAGGACCCATCTTTAAGAAATAGACAAGATTCTTTTGTAATGGGCCTATCAATCATTTGTAACAAATAAATGATTCTGGAAAGTTTGGAAGCAAGGGGCTGAAAATTGTTTTTCTCTCAAGTATTTTAAACATTCCTCTTGTAGTGTTCATGAACAAAAGGTTTTTGAAATAAAGGTTAGTCCTCAGGCTAGCACCTATTGAAATGAGTACAGATGCTGAATGAGAAGAAGCCAAAAAAAAGAATTTTCACAGAAATTATTCAGTTAACAGTAAAATAAAGTAAAATATATGCATGGCATATGTGAATTTTAGTGATCAGATGTTTCATATTATAGTTTGTATCTAAATGGTCCTGACATATCGGTGGGAGAGAATGAGGTTATTTCCTTTTAATTAAAATGGCACAGAATGTGAGTGAGCATTCTGGGGTTCAAATTCCAGCTGTCCCACTAGTTCTTTCAGGTAGAAGAACTTTACAAAGAATTATACTCTTTTAGGTTTACAAAGCATTTTACATGTTATCTCATTTGATCAAATCCTCCCAACAACTTTGTGAGGTAAATCTGGTTATCAGATCCATTTCACAGATGAGGAAATTGATGCTGAGGTGTTAAGATGAGACTTGCCCCGGGTCACGTAGCCAGCAAGTCTCTGACAGCAAATTTGAACACAGATCTTCCTGACTCCAGATACAATACTCTGTCTACTCCATCACCTAGTTGCCTCTAATTACTTGTATGACTTTAGGTGAGGCACTTAACCAGGACTATGGGTCTCAGTTTCCCCATTAATAAAGTTATGTGGTTGAGCAAGATGACTTTTCATGTCTTTAATTTAGCCATCTAAGGTCTTTAGAATGTTAGGGCACCAGGGAGCTAGCATGTCATTCTGATTCCTTCCCATCTACTCAGAACTGATTATCTTTAAACAAATAAACACATGCAAACAAAGAGGAAAACCCTTTTTTATTGGAAAGTTAGCATGCTGGTTTCTATCTGTGGTAAATTAACTTGGCTAATAATAGCTTCATGTGTCAGTTAGCTTTTGAGAAGAGATTAGAGTTTGGGGGAATGCCAAATAAAAATTATAGTGCATGGTTATGTTTTGCTTTAATAATGCGCTCTTTGTTATCTTCTCGTCATGTAAGACAAGTGTGAGTGTGCTGAAGATGGACATACTGCTTCCACTGCTCCTGTTGCTACTCACCATGTAAATTCTTCTCACCTACCTATAATTTGGGAGTATCATGCAGGGGAGGTTGTCAGCAATTATGTCTCAGACAAATCCCTAATCAATCTATTATGAGAAACATTTTGGTGCAGTAGCTAGAGGGTTTGCCTTGAAGTCAGGAAGAAGTAAATTCAAGTCCCATCTTTAAAATATAATAGCTGTGTGACTGGACAAGTCTTTTGGCCTATCATTCATTTAGGTTAGGGTGTTCTATATGAACTACATTAAGGAGGAAAACACACACATACACACACAGAGCTAAATTAGCTTCTATACCATTATGACAATCTTTTGGAAGTCAGATTGATGAGAATATGAACTCTAGGAATTTAGGACCTATTTGTTATCTGTGCATGTGTGTGTATATGTTATCTGTGCATGTGTGTGTGCGCATATGTGCACATACATGGCTTATGTGTACAGAAAATGATCTTTGACAAGTAGTCATTAGTCATTTTAGTAATGCATCATTTAATTAGGATTTTCTGACTCTGTTGTTGCGCCCCCCCCTAATTCTTTGAACCCAAGTTTAAGAAAAGTGGAAGAATAGTCTTATAGGTTATTTTGGAATATGCAAGACATACGCTGACGAGCTATAATTACATGGTGACATCTTGGGAACTGCTATCTGGAAGCTTTTCCCATTTGATTTATTGCTCTTTAAAGATGCGGCATTCACATGGGTACCTTCCCTTACTTTCCTTTTACCCTATTTTTATTTAACAGCTAGCAGCACTACTGTAGGTTTTCAACAGTGATTCAAAGAGCTTCTGTACAGCACGTGGCCAAGTTGAATTAAAACCTGGTGTACCAGCTGATGCAGCTAATCGTGAAACTCATGGAGGTAAAAATAAACAGCAAAATAATACCCAAGAGCCTCTAACTGCCTTCAAAAAAACAATCGTTGTGCTCCAGATTTGGTGCTGAGCTTTGCTCTACTTTCACAGAGTTAAAATAAACCTGACCAAAACCCAAAAACAACAACAAAAAACAAACGAAAATCTAGCTAGTAAGGTATGGTGTGAGTACTTACACAGCAATATTGTGACTAGAATAAACTTGATGCTAAATTTTCGTGGGGGAAAAATTCGACATTTCTTTCGAATGCACATATACAGTGGAATATTTTTGAAAGAAGTCCAGGTCCCAAACTCTCACTGGTGGCACACATCTCTCCTCCTGCTGTCCCCTAGTGCAATGGGATGGAATGGAAAGTAAGAACAGTATTTCTTTACTTCCCTTTGGCAGGATGTTGTGGTGAAACTGAGAAGAGAATCACTGATAGTCCCTTTGGTGAACTATCATTAATAGCTGAGTGTTTATTGGCTTGGGATGGAAGGACTGGTTTGGTGTATGATCCTCTAGAGAAAAAGCAAGTAAGAGGATCCTTTGCTTAACAAACTTGCTCAATGTTCATTTGGTATGGAAACACGATGGCTTTGTTTTCCTTTAGGAACACTTGACTGATGTATATCAATGGAAACTTGATGGATTTGTGGTGGGTTTCACTTGAAATAAAGACGAAGAGTGCTCACATTCTGGCAACATGTCCAAATAGTTACTGAGATGGAACTGATACACCAAGACAAAATTGATCCAAAATTCCTTTCCTTTTTCCTCATTCTCTTAGCCAGGGGTTCAAAGCTTCTCTACTCAGATTCTTCACTGTTTTTTAGTTTGAATGAGGGGACCCTCTGGAATGATATCAGAGCAAGAAGAATTTCTTGGTTGTCAATCTGCTGATAAACTTGGAGCCTGGGAGTATGGGTGGGCAAGAAGGGGGTTGGGGCAGTGGGGAGTGCTTTGGTAGAGTTAGTTATAGTTAGTATATTTTCAGCCTTCTTATCGACCCTGCTGCGACACAGCCTGCCTGCTGGCTCCGTCTCCTGGGCTCTGGGCCCATCACTGGGACTCTGCATTGTGAAGTCTGTGTCTGCAGCAATTGCATCCATACCCTTAAAAACTGCAGGGGAATGCTCTGGATATCTCTGAGAAAACATACATAAAGCTATGCCGCTGAAAGGGCAGGTAGCATGATATAGTGGAGACAACAGAGGGCCGATAGTCAGGAGATGTAAGTTGTTGTCCTGGTTGTATTACTAATTGGATGTGTGACCTTGGGCAAGTTTCTTAACTGTGACTGTAAAATAATCTGTAATCTGTAAAATAAGAGCATTTATTAAGCTTCTACTATGTGCTAAGCACTTTACAAATATTATCTCATCTGATCCTTACAACCCACAGAGGTAGATTCATTATCCCCATTTTGCAGTTGAGTAAACTGAGGCAAACAGATGTTTTTAAAGAGACTTGCCCAAATAACTAGGTTGCCAACCTGGGGAGTGACTTGAATGGAATAATGCAGTTTGCATTTTTTTTTCCCAAATAAACACCTCTCAGCATTCTGCCTTGAGACTACTGAGCTCAAGTTCAATAGATGGCCTCTAAGGTGCTATCTAAGCCTATGATCTCACGATCTTGGGTCATCCTTGCCAGTATGTGTCTTCTTTTCTCTTTTGATGTTCCCATTCTCTTCTGTCTCCTTTCACAGTCCCAAATCAGAATGCTGAGTGGTACTTATTTGGGAAAAGAGGTAAACTTCATTATTCTACTTAAACAACCCCCCTCACCACATTGACAATCTCTCATCTATATTTTCTTTTCTTCTTTCCTTTCATTATCCTCATTCTAAGTTCTTTGCAAAAGCATCTTCTCTACCCAAATGTTCCCCCAGTCAGCATAGCCTTTCCTCTACCAGCTTCTTGTGGAGAAGAGAGATGTTTTGGTGTTATAAATAGAGGAACAGCCTTTTCCAGGAATGCCTGGGTTCAAGTGTTGCCTTTTCCAACTTGAAATATATGATCTCTAAAACATAATGCCAGTACGATAATGGGCAAGTCATTTAACCTCTTAGTGTCAAAGGCAGTTACTAAGATGTTAAGTTACGGACAGGTTACTCAGGTGGTACAAATTTAATTATTTTCATTTTACAGCTGAGAAAACTGAGACCCAGACAAATTAAGGGACTTATCCAGGTTTTTATGGCCAGTCCATATCACAGTTGAGATATTATTCCAAGTTACTCAGGAATCCAACTCTGAACCTCTTTCCCATTCATCTATAATGTTGTCAGTATCACTCATGTTGTCAGCTTTTCTCTACCACCAGTGTCTGAGCCCAGGCTTTGAATCCTTCTAGATTCTCTGAATACTTGGGTGTGTGGCTTGCAGATATGTTTGCTTCTATGGGCAAAGGCACTGTCTGTTCCATGTGTCTGGGGGGTACATGTTCTATGACTTGCTTCTCTCCTTGGCTACAGAAAGAGGCCTGACCCTTCATGGATAATCTTTTTCCTTTAAATCTTCTAATACTTATTTACCTACTTAGACTTCCTCCCTTTTCTCTTTTCTATTTGCCATGACTCATTAAAGAGTATATAATTGGATAAGCTTAACTTAATAAGTGTGCCAGATCCTTACTTTATTACCTTCAGATATGTGGACATGTTGGTTTTTCTCTTCAATCTAATTTTCCATTTTATGGCCCTTTTTTTGGCTAATTTTCAGCAAGAGTACACAACTAAAGACATTAGTGGCTGCAAGCTGCCTCAGAAGAAAGAAGGGGATGAGGAGATATGCAGATTCTGAGGTATGATTGCCTGCCCTTCTGAGTGACAGGTTGCAAGGACAAAAATCAATCTCAATTCATAGTGCTAAAGACAATTATTGGATAAAAATGACCTTATGAATTAAACTCTTGTCACAAAGAATATGACCATGTTTTGAGAAGCTGAATAATCTTCTGTGGCCTGTGGGTTGGATAGCCCTCCTCAGAAATGGTCGTCCAGACATAATTTGTCTTGTGGGGGAAAATGCATTTAGATCAACGTAATATCTTTAAACAATATGGTCTAGTAACCAGTGCGCTTGAAGGTGATAAAGAAATATATACTGGAATGTTTTCTTTTCTCCTTTCAGCATCAGCTGAAACTTTGTTTTCTTGTTTGGCAAAGATGAGAAATGAAGCTGAGTTGTCTCTTAAAATGCTGATGTTAATGTGCAAAGAAGATGGTTTTCATGATAGAGCAGTTTGGGGAGAGTGGAAAAGGTACTTAACCTTAGGTCAAGTTTGTGCTGTGGCATCAGCTGCTAGAATACTGGGGATTTGGGCTCCATCCCAACTGCGCTTTAACAGCAAGGGCAGGTTCAGAATCTTCCTGATTGTTTAGCTAGGTAGGTGGCACTGTGATCAGAGTACAGTACTTTTAGTACCTGCAGTACTAGGAGTATTACCCCTAGAATCATGAAGATGTGAGTTCGGATTCTGCCTCAATCACTCACTAGCTGCGTGCCCCCAAAGATGTCATCTAACTACTCTCAGCTTTCATTTCCTTGTCCATAAAATGGAAAAAAAATATAGTAGCAGCTTTCTCACACACAGGGCTGTTGTAAGGACCACATTAAATAACATGTGTAAAGCATTTTGCAAACATGAAAGCTTTATTGTTCTATTTATTTATTTTATTGTTTTTATTGATTCTGTAGTCTCCACAAACACATGGTGGCCCCCACTCTTTGAAAATCTGGGTGACGGTTAATGACAGGGTCCTCCTGGGTGTTCTAACTTGGATCTGAGGTGTTTCAGGAGTTCCCAGTTCTGGATGATATTCAAAATTCTCTTGAGTCTGATTTTTACATTCTACCTAGGAATTAACCAATTCTTGGGATTATTGTGGTCTCTGTTATTCATTTAGTCTTGGTTGTAAGTCCTTTAGACTTGCACCCAAGAACAATTTTGAGTGCCTATCCTTTGGGCTTGGGAATGCAAGCCAGGATATGCTGAAGTCTAAGTGCCCATATTGCCCCAAGACATCCAGTGTATGGAGGCCATTGGAGAGGACTATATTAACACACGCTGAAGGAATCAATCAACAAAGATTTATTAGGTACCTACTATGTATGGGGCCAGATACCTTCTTAGCACAAAGGCAAACACTGTCTTAGCTTTTCTCCTGAATACTACATAAGCTTTGGGACATCACTTTTGCCTTACTTTGGTGAAACTCCACTTACATAGGATGGAAGTGGGAAAGATGCTATTTAATTCTTTCTTCCCCCAGGAAGGTTGAAAAGAGATTAAATTTCAGAGCATAACCAAAGGTTGACTATGCTATAAAACTGGCCTGTAGATACAATTGCCCACTTGGATAGACTCTACAGTTTGGGAAAAGGAAGAAAAATGAAGCGATTTTAAATTGACTACTGAGATTTATTTAGAATTTGTCAATTACATTAAATAATGCCAATAGATTACTTTTACCTACAAGGAGAAAGCCTTGGTATCATAGAAACTCAGATTATGGGCTTTTTTGTGGTAGATAGAGAAACTAGGAAAGTGAACATTTAGTTCATGTTAAAGGAGAAGTATATTTACCATTTTTGTTTATTACAAAAAAGAAATCTAGTGCTTGGTAAATATGGTAATAGCCTACTTGTCCTTTGGTCAGAATTCAAATATTTGCACTATGTCCTGAAAGTAAGGGGAAAAGACCATTAAATGGCATCCACAAACATGCACACACACACACACACACACACAGAATACCTATGTGTCTCTTTCTTCCCAGACTGTTTTAATTGCAGCCTATTCTATTGTCTCCTAATCATATCATATTACAGCATATTATACTGTAGTATTCCATGCCACATCACATAACATGTCATTTCATGTCACATCACATCCTCCGTTCATCTTTTAAAGCTCTACACGACCTGTTCCCAATCTGTTTTTCCAGCCTTATTGGATATTACTCTCCTTCCTGAACAATGCTATTAGCCAAACAGACCTTCTCTCCATTCATCACACAGGATACTCTATCTCTAGTTTCCCCACCTTTACATTGGTCATCTCTCAAGCCTGGAATGAGCTATCTCCTTACCTCTGTCTCATAGAGATCCCAGTCTTCTTGGATATGAATTTGAAGCATTATCTCTTCAATGAAATCTTTAGTTAGTAAGTCTGTTCATGTGAATCACTTATTACGTGACTACTATGTGCCATGCCCAGTGCTGAACACTGAGGATACAAATAAAAAATAGTAAAACAACTCTTGCCTTCAAGAAGATGGCAATCTAATGTGGGAAAAAAGGGGAAGGCAAAGGAGAAAAAGGTATCCAGAATGAGGCCAAAATGGAAAAAGTTCAAAGGGGTGAAGTGGATGGGAAATGAAGAAATGACTGCTCTGAGTGATCATTTAAACAGGGGCTTTGGATGGAGCATAGAGTTCCAATAAGAAAGACAGAGGGTCCTAAGGGTGCTGATGAGGCTGACACAGTCTTGTAGTCTGATAAAATTTCTAAATGAAGTCATTCCTGATCCCTCCAAATGCTAGTGCCCTATTTCCTCATCTACCTCGTATTTAAATGTTGTACTGGTTTGTATTTATTCATTCTTGCTATATATGTTTATGTAAATACCTCTTATCTATCTGTCCCATTATAACAAAATTCTGGATGTTCCAGAATCTCTCTACAACTGCTTCTGGTCCTCATTCTGAACCTCCTGACTCTGGGTTTGCATACACAGTTCTTAAAAGCTTTTCTTTTTCCATTTTCATAGAAAATTAAAACAGTAACAGAACTAAATAAACCAAGCAGGCTGAGAGTTGTTCAGAGTAAGGGCAAAAAGCTGTGTGCACTTCATTATTCCCTCAGATCTTCATTACCAGAGCATGGCGTATTTGACACATATTGAAGAGCTGAATCGTTTTGGAATGGCTTATTTCTATTCAGGACTTTCTGTCTGAAAAGTCAGGGAAGTGCATTAACATATACTTTAGAAAGATTTCTATCAAAAATACATTTCAAAATCTGCTATTCTGTTCAAAGGAGCAAGCTGCAATCTGGAATATTCACTTAGGTGGAACAGTGCAGTCCGTGGTGATGATGGTTCATTGAGGGGTGACTGAACAAGGTATTATTATTGTTTTATTGTTATTATTGTTTATGATTGTTTCTGTGCTACTTGAATTACCCAGAATAGCTGAGAGTAATAGTAGGAGCCATTACACAGAGGCTCAGTATAATGTAAAGAACCCCGGGTCTGACGTCAGAGGACCTGGGTTTGAATCCTACCCTTATTACTTATTAACTGTGTGAAACTGGGCACTTAATTTGTCTCCTGCACCAGTTTTCTCATCTGTAAAGCTAAGGGGCTAAATTTGATGATCTGTGCAGCACCTTCCAGCTCTGAATCCTACCTAATACTCTATCAGTTTAGTACAGACATCTGCTATGCATGTGTTAAGTCTAAAGATCAGGCAGCTAGGTGGTCCAGTGAGTAGAGTGCTGGCTTTGAATTAGGAAGACTGATCTCCCTGAGTTCAAATCTGGCCTCAGCTATTTACTATCAGGGTGACCCTGATCAAGTCACTTAATCCTGTTTTTCTCAGTTTTCCCATTTGTAAAATGAACTGGAGAAGGAGATGGCAAAACAGTCCAGTATCTTTGCCAAGAAATTCCCAAATGGAGTCACAAAGAGTCAGACATGACTGAAAATGACTGAGCAACAAAGTCTAAAGTTAAGTTTTTCTGCAGTGTTGGAGGATCTGTGTGTCTTGTTTTCATTTTCCTACTGCCAGTTGGCTCCTTGACCCCTTTAAGGTCACACAGGAAGGGAATAGTGCAGCTACTATTCAAACCCAAGTCCTCTTCTAGCATCATTTCCTCTATACGATACCACCCTTTTATTTGACCATGTACTGCTGTCTTTTCTATATCATGGAAGACCAGGGATCATATTCCTATGCTACCACTTAGTACCTGTTTGATTTTAGACCCATACAACTTTTGACTTTTTGATTCCTTCTTTATAAAATAAAGATAATATGTGTACTACCCAGAATGTAAGATTATTGTGAGATAAATACATAACATATAGTTTATAGGTAATGAGATAATAAATAAGACAAACATTTTGTAAATATAAACAATTATGTTCATAGATGTTGATTGTTACTATTACTACAACTACACAACAACTACTATTACTACAATAACTCCTCCTCCTCCTCCTCCTCCTCCACTTATTACTAATGCTACTACTATTACTACTACTACTACTAGGTCTCCAAGTAGAATATAAGCTTCTTGGCATCACAGACTACAATTGCATCTCTCTTTATATTGCTCACAATACCTAACATGGTGACCTCATGTAGTAGGAGGCTTAATAAATGCTTTTTGATTTGCTGATAGATTGAAATGAGACCGATTTCCAGTTATACAGACTGGCCACTGGATATATAAAGAATGTATTGGTTTGCCCAGAGAATAAGTGACATTCCTTGGATGTTTCTCATTCTCCAGGTTTGTTGTTTTGTTTCTAGCTTCTGTTAGTTCTTCTTCTTCTTCTTCTTCTTCTTCTTCTTCTTCTTCTTCTTCTTCTTCTTCTTCTTCTTCTTCTTCTTCTTCTCTTTCACCTCCTCCTCTTTCTCCTTCCTCTTCTCCTCCTCTTCTTTTACCTTCTTCTTTTTCTTCTTCCTCCTCTCTTATGACACATGATTTCCCCAAATTTCTATTAAGTGCCATAACTATGTAACTACCAGCTAATTGTATCAATAGTAAAATGTCTTGCGTCTTTACCAGAATGTGTTGATGGCACAACATTCTGTCTCTGTTCAAGGATTCCTTGTGATTTGATGATAATTGAGCAATTTCATAGCTTCCATAGATAAAGTGTGTTTCAGTTCCAGATACATTACAAAAAAAGTCAGAGTATCTGTTCTGAAAACAGTCCTGCAAAGTGGATGCCTTACTTTTGTTTTATTGAATGGACATTCAAATTTATGACTTTAGCTCCACTTTTAACCCTGATTGCTAACTGTCTAATCTTAGCTGTGCTTCATCGCTGTAGATACATACAATAGTCAGGGTGATTAGCCTTTAGTTACATTTGCAATTGTTTTGTTGCATAGTATTCATTGTTATCATGTGAGAAAAGAGAATTAGAAGGGAACGTGGCAGAAAGTAAAAGACAGGAACTTTTTTGTTACTCGCTCTGTATCATTAACTTGCTGTATACACTGGATTTTTGTTTTTGTTTTTGCTTTTTTGTCTTTTGGCAAGTGGCAAAAGACAAAAAAGAAAAGTTATTTGGGAGGTACATCACTGTTTATTTTATGTATTGACATCTCACCACAATAACATTTCTTCAAGCCATAAAGAAAAAGAATGAATCGGAATAGTTCTAAATGAATGTAAGATGACAGATTATTTCTACCCTCTCTCTCATTGCAGTACAGTGTGCCTAGATTAGTGCACTACAATGTATAGAAATGGATGTATTCCTGTAATGAAAGTCAATCTTGCTTGTTTTGTTTAAAGAGCATCATGCTTGTAATGGCTGAAGTCACTGCTAGTTACTTGTAGGGACTGAGGACTTGATTCTCTCTCATCCATGACTGCGTAAATCTATATAACTTCTCTCACTTGAGAACTCACAAAATCTTCACAAAGGAGATAATATAGATGTTTGTATCCCCGTTTGATAGATGAGGAAACTGAGGGGCAGGGAGATTATGTGCTGTGCTCAAGGATACCCAACCAGTATGTGGCATTGTAGGGACTGATCTTAAGTTTTTCTTATTCCTCCCTGATGACAGTTCCATTTTGTGTAATAAGAATAAAATACTGATTTTTATTTTAAGTTGGTGAAGCTTGTACAGTTGATAAAATGAGAGGTTTTTAGAACAAGAAGACAGCTTCAAGCTTATTTAATCCATTCCTTTCAT
This sequence comes from Pseudocheirus occidentalis, assembly GCA_028646575.1. NCBI lineage: Eukaryota > Metazoa > Chordata > Mammalia > Diprotodontia > Pseudocheiridae > Pseudocheirus > Pseudocheirus occidentalis. The sequence continues at coordinate 86,713,981 of CM053600.1, forward strand.
TCCAAGGAATCTGAGGCCCAGAGATGTTGTATATTTGCCAAAGTTTTCATGCCTAATAAGAGGCAAATTTAATTCAAGCCAATTAGCATTTACTATGTGTTTCCTATGTGCCTGGCCTAACACTAATAAGTAAAAATGAAATCAGTTACTGCTTCAAGGGGTATATGTTCTACTGGGAGTAGAGATGGGCAGATATACATATGGGCTGATACTTTAATACAACATTTGTACAAAGCAAATATAAAATTGTTCTGGTTAGGCACTCATGACTGGTGGATGGCAGGTAACACTTGAGGTGAATGTTGAAAAGAGCAAGGGCTTCCAAAAGGAAGTGAGGAAAGACAACAGTCTTCACACATGGGATAATCTAAGCAAAGTCATGGAGGCAGGAGAAAGAATGCCACATATGCCAGAAATATTGAATAGACCAAATAGTTTGGCTCAAATATAGCATGGCTGTGACATTGTCTGAAACTGGAGACAAGGTATCCTAACTCACAATCACCTGCTCTTTCCCACATACAGCTTTATGGACCATCAAATACACACATTATTTATATCCCCCTCCCTGCTTTATTCAGTTATCTTGGCTTCTCTTATTTGATTAGCAGATAAAACTCCCAGAGAAAGAAATGATCTGGACCATACAAACTGCATCTGGGGTTCAGCAGAACTGTGTAGTGCAACCAATTGCAGGCATACTCAGGCACTAAATGACGCATGCTTCTATTGTGATTTTTAGTGCTTAGAACAAAGGTCTCTTCTTTCATGAGGCAGAACAAAGAGGGTAAATTTGTCTCACCAAAATAACAAACAGTGATAAAATGACCTTTCATTTATACTTATTCAAAAGATTCCTATTTTGGGGAAATATGCTAATAAAACAAACCTAAAGCTGGCAGTTTGGGTTGGCACATGCATGCAAATGGATATATTTCAAAGACTCACTGAAGAGGTTTATGGTTCTGCTGGGTGACTGGAGGTGCCTACTGTTTCCATACCCATGCTTTCCCCCCCCCACCCCATCCCTATCTTGTCCCTACAACCCCCTATTCATTAAGAGAATCATTACATTCTGAGACAGGCAAGACCTTAAGAAACCAGCTCTTATCCTTGCCAATTTTTAAGTTTTGTACATCTTTGGGTTTTCGGGAGATAAGAGGAGTAAAAAAAACTGGGAAGATTGTGACTCAATGCTAAAAGAAACTTCTTAGGGTTTAGAGAATTCTAAGGGCTGCCTCAGGAGATAACAGGCAGTGCAGTTCCCACCTCTATAGATACTTAAGCAGAGGCTTAAAGATGGTGAGGCTATACAGAGTATGAGATTAAACGTCTTCTGAAGTCCCTTTCAATCAGTCACCAAGTAGGAAGTGCCTATTATGAGTCAAACACAATGCTAGGTTTGGGGGAAGCAAATTCATAATAGAACTATCTACTGCCCTTGAGCAGCTTGTGCTCTAGTGAAGAGAGAATAGGATGTACATATATAAGAATGATATATACAAAGATGATCTTTTGAGGAAGTTACTGTTGTAGCTGGGAGAGCAGAGTCAGTAAAACCTTCATATAGGAGGTGGCACTTGAGATGAGCCTTGAAGGATGCTAACAATTTCTGGAGATGGAGGTAAGGAGGGAGAGCATTCCAGACATGAGGAGTGGCAGGGAGGGGCAACCATTGAAAATTCACTCAGATTCTGAGATTTTAAGTCTGAGATTCTGTGATTTTATGAATTATGTATGATAGATGCATTTATATATGTATTCATATATAAATATACACATACATGTACATATATAAAATAAGCCATATATACATATGCATACATTCATACATCCTACTTGATATTTCCTATACATGACATTTTTTCTCTAGTCTCTTTGTAATGAGTACTTCCTATATTGGGAATATTTTTCCTCCTCAACATCAAGAAGGCAAGAAGGGAGAGGACTGAGAAGGCTGTTAAATTTGGTATTTTAATTGATTTTTAGTAACCAGAGAAAAAATAATTTCTACTGAGTTCTGAAGTTGGAAGTCAGATAGTAAGGGATAAGAAGTGAATGTGAGGTGAGCAAATATAGACACTGATGATGAATGACTTTATTCTAACTATTTGATTGTGAAAGGGAGGAAATATATAGGAGGAATTAGGACCAAGTGAAAGTTTTCTAAAAGAGATTCATTCCCTAACTGATAAATTGCTAAAGAATATAAAAATGCAGTTCTCCCATGAAGAAATCCAAGCAGTTTATACTCAGATGAAAAAATGCTATAAATCATTATGGATTGAAGAAATGCAAATTAAAATAACCTAGAGATATCATATTATGCTTATCAAACAGACTAAAATGATAGAAAGGTAAAGTGGCAAATGCTGGAGGGCATGTGGAAAAATTGGCACCTTAACTCGCTGTTGGTGGATGTGTGAGGTGGATCCAACCACTTTGGAGAGAGATTTGGAATTATGCCCAAAGAGTTATTAAACTGCCTTTATCCTTTGGCCCAGCCATACCACTATTTGGTCTGCTTCACAAGAGAGTTAGGGAAAATGGAAAAGAGCCTACATGTTCTGAAATAATTGTAGCAGGTCTCTTTGTGATGGCGAAGAACTAGAAATTGAGGTAATGTCCTTCGGATGGGGAATGGCTACACAAATTGTAGTATATATTCACTGTGCAATATTTTGCTATAAGAAATGATGAACTCAATGGTTTTAGAAAAGTAGGGAGAGAGCTCCACAAAATAATGAAGAGTGATATGAGCAGAACCAAGAGAATATTGTATGCAATAACAATATTGTTTTAAGAGCAAGTCATTCTATTATAAATACCTAAATTAACCTCAAATATCCTATGAAGGAAGATGCTTTTTGAATCCAGAAAGGAATACTATTATGATGTAGGACATGATGGAAAATGGTTGATTAAAAAAAACATAGAAAGCCGTGGATTTATGAAGCAAGATGCTACCTACCTTCAGAGAGACTCATGATAGGAAATAAGTACGGTGCGGTCCTACACATCTGTATATGAGTGTGTGTGTATACATATATGCATATATATGTGTATATATATATGTCTAAGTTTATACACAAACATATACACATATATACATGCAAATACATTTAATTGTAGCCTTCTTTAGCGTGGGGGAGGGAAAAATAAAGCAAAAAGTTAACAGCAGAGAACAAAAGAAAACCAACAGAGAAGCAAAGAAAGGCTGGGCAGCTTTGAAAACAATACGTAGTATCTATTATGTTAAGTTTTCTTGAAATGGAAAATTATTGTTTTATATTGAATTCTCTCTCTTGATCTGCTGTGTGCCTGACAATATTTTTTTTCTTTTTTTCATTGTATATTTAAGTGTAAAAATACTACAGAAAAGTGACAGATATTTTTTTGCATGTTTATGGGTAACAATAAGGAAAGGAGCCAATATTTAGGGATTGAATTAGTCAAAGCAAGTTCCAAGGGGAAGCTAGAGAAGACAGTATCAGCTCTAGTAGAGAGGTTGGCCTCAGCAAGAAGAGTCACCTGCTTAGAAACCGAGGCAAAAGAGGAGAAAGTGAAGGATGATACTGTTCTAACTAGTTTGGGCTCAGACTCTTTCCCATGATTCCACATTGCATTTTACAGGCCCTCTTTATAGGTTGCCTTCCTCGCATTAGAGTGTAAGTTTTTTAGGGTCAGGAATTGTCTTGCTTGCCTCTGAAACTTGACACTTACTAGCCATAGTGCCCGGTGTAAGTGCTTAATAATTTCTCTCTCT
>CM053600.1:86717846-86728519 GCA_028646575.1 Pseudocheirus occidentalis
AGACAACGACTTAAAATTGAGTTGGTTGACTATAGTGCCCAGGTTGAAAAGATAAGAAAGTGAGATGATGATGATTATAAGATATAATTATAGCAAGAATAATAATGGCTACCATTTATATAATACTTTAAGGCTTATGAAGCACTCTATAAATATCTCATTTTATCTTTACAACAACCTTTGGAGGTAAGTGCTATTCTTATATTTATGTTAGAGATGAAGAAACTGAGGCAGAGGATGAATAACATTCCCAGAGTCATACAGTTAGTATCTGAGACTTGAACGGAGCTCAGAACTCCCTAACTCTGTCTGTGTTCTATCTGCTGGCGGTTCTGAGCTCCTAGAAGAGGGCATGACTTAGGATAGCAGGGGCTACTAATTAGAGATTATGGTAAAGATAAAGCAATATTTAGAAGGGTTGATGCACAGGGAAAGGGGGAGGGTATGGATGTGTGTGGAGAATTTTGGGGGTGCCTTAAGTCTCAAGAAGAGAATCAAGGACATCTTTTTAAATAACACAGTATCCATTTATTCATCTATTCAGCATTCATTCCAAAATATGTATTAAATACTTACTGTGTTCCAAGGCTGGGTATTGGTAGAGATACCTTTCATAAAAGTTCCTGCCCCTACATACCTTGTACATCCCCTAGAACAGAAAGGAAACACAAACAATAATTGCTGTAATAAAAACTATAATAGTAACACTCTAATAAATGAATCGGACTGGTGAAGAAACAAGTACTACGTAAGGTACAAGGGGAATATTATAACTAAGAGATAGTAATCAGGGTAGATTTCAACAACGAGGTAGCATTTGAGTAAAATGTTAAAGGACTGGTAGCAATTCATCAGGAGAAGTGAAGCCATTCCAGGTATAGGGAACATAGAGCATGAGCAGAGACATGGAAGCAGGAAAGTGTACAGTGTATTTGGGAGAAAACCCTCCATTTTTGTTGAAGCATTAAATGTAGGGAAGGAGCTAGTATAAAATAAGAATGGAAAGGTAAAGGCAATGTAAGATGATAGAGAGTCATGAATGTTAAGCAAAGAAGTTTGAACTGGTAGGTAATAGTTTGCTCCTGAAGATTTGTTTTTGCTGTTTCTCCCCCGCATCCCTAGAAAATATAAGGGAGAACAAGGAGGAATGGTTAGGTTTTACAAGTCCTTTAATCTGTTTAGCTCAGATTATATACAATTCCGAAGAAAGTATTTTGTTACCCATTCTTGGCCTGCCAAGAACTGAGCCTCTTTAAATCTTAAATACAAGGCAAGCAAAACTTGCATGGGTTGTAGAAAATTGTTTCCTAACTAAAAATAAGACTTAGTGGCATCACTTATTTGCTGGATCAGAGCTTTGAGTTTTCTCAGCCGCAAAATATCCTCTCCAGTGGTTTCTCCAACGTTATTGTTTCCCAAAACAAACACTCTTCCCTCGTTAAAGTGAAGCTCTGCAGGTAATAGAAAGAAGGATATGATGGCTGCTGCTTGAGTAAAGGATTTTTTTATGAAGACAAAAATGCCCATCTCTGCGCCTAGGTTCTTGAGCTTAAATTAGCTAAGCAGGTGGAGAGATCGTATTTCCTCTATAGCTGAGCTCCAGGGGGATCCTGAGTTGCCTTTGTTAGTCTGCCCCAGTTCCTTTTTCCTAGTACCCAGAGGAGAAGGTACGCCCCCTTTTCTAACAAGTAGGGCTTTCGTGATGGGGGAAAGAAAAGTCCTAGACAACTGAGGTACTCCACTATTTATATGGCAGTGAAAAGGTGACAGAAACAGCTAGAGAAGCCTAAAACCTGCTTTGTCATCTTATACCTCTTTCTTTCAGGATGACTCACATTCCCTTTGGGTCTAGAAAAACACCCCAACAACCCACCAACAACTAAATTATAGGTGAAAAAGTCCTAGTTAGTGTAGGAATAAATGAGTATCCCTTTTTGTTTATCAAGATCTTGATGCTCATCACACTTAGGAGTGGAGAAATAGGTTTTTCTAGAATACTGAACTTTCTTCTCATCATCCTGTTAGGATTGCAACTCTTCTATTCTTTCCTATCCATCTCATTTGTACTGAGGCCTAGAACCCCATTACTGATTGGCCATTCCCTTTCAGGAGCAAAATACACACACTTATATTCTATATATGTTTTATACATGTTTACATATGTCACATTTTATATATGTTAAGAAGACGTGGGAGGTAAGTGAGGAGAGACATTGATAATAGACAGTTTGATTTTGGTTGTTTGGTTGAGAAAGTAAAGAGAGATATAGGAGAGATTAGGGTCAAGGGAAGGTTTACTAAACAGGATGGAGATTTTTGCAAGTTTGTAGGTAGCAATAAGGAAAGGAGCCAATATATAGAGATTGAATTAGAGAATGTGAACTCAGAGGAAATGAGAAGAGATAGTAGTGAAAAAAGACTCAGAGTCACACAGGATGACTAGATATTAGTGGTTTTGATCTGTATCAATAGAGAGACTACATATAATATTATGAGTGATATGTAATATAGAACTGAGATAGCATATACTTATGTGTACACATATATGTCTATATACACCTATGCATATGTGAAGAAAGCCTGCAGGACTTGGGGTAGATATTTTATAATAGATTTACGGAAGTTCTTGGATTCTTGTCAAAGGGTTGTGATCATGATTAGATGAGCTACTTCATATACCAATACAATGGGTGATCTTTTAAAGTGTATATGTATAAGCATATTTGCATATGTGTAGATAATATGCTAGCATTCATACATATGTCAACACGGCCACACAAGCATTTGCATATGTGCATATAGAGTATAGAAAGAATGTTTACTTGGTTCAAATCTAGCCTCAGATCCTCACTAGCTGGCTGAGCCTGAGCAAGGTCATAACATCTTTTTGCCTCAGTTCTCTTATCTATAAAATGATAACAATTGCACCTCCTGGGGTTATTGTGAAGATAAAATGAGGTAATATTTGTAAAGCACTTGGCATAATGCCTGGCACTCTGGTGCTACATAAATATTATTTATTATTATTTTCTTTTGGAGATGGGAAGGCAAGGCAACTGGGGTTAAGTGACTTTCTCAAACAGCTAGTTAAGTGTGGCAAGTGTCTGAGGTCAGATTTGAATTCAAGTCCTCCTGACTCCAGGGCTGGTGCCCTATTCACTGTGCCACCTTGCCACCCCTTTATTATTATTATTATTATTAATCAACAAAATAAAAGGTGAACAAAAGTGTAAATTATGCTACACCATACACGCACGCACATATGCACACACATACACTTTTCTTTAGAGTACCTATGATTGTTCTAGAGTGGAGAGGCTCTAGTTATGTTTTCTTTATTTAGGCCAGTGTTCAAACTGAGTTCTATATCCTGAATGTACATCTAATTGAGGGTGACAAAAACATACTTGAGGACCAGGGAAAAGCATATTTAGATTGGTATTTTGCAACAAAGTGGGCAATCTCTCTGCAATTATTTGAGGATTGATTATGTGAATATGCAAAATAAATAAATCTTCTGGCTTCAGCTCTTGGTGTAACATGAGGGAGGAAGAGAAGGCAAGATACCAATATGGAAAGAGTAGTGTGTGGGATAGTGTAAGAATTAATGGATTTGGATTCAGGAAGATCTGGTTTTGAATACTATCTCAGACACTAACTACTACATAACCCTACACAAGTCAATTCGCTTCTCTAGAACTCCGTTTCCTCATTTGTAAAATGAGAGAGGTGAATTTAATGACTTTAAGGTCATTAAATGGAGTTGGAATCAGCTTGACAGGGGAGTTAAATTTTCAGTTCAAGCATTTACATCTTGGGGAATTGGCAATCACTACAAAATAGGGTTTGAGTTATTGGGTTTTTTTTTTCCCTAGACTTAAGAAAGTGGTTGAGAAAATGTTAGTAATTCAGATTTAACTTAAAAATATGCCATGTGTACCTCTCCCTCCTGCCCCAGAAACCTGTTTGTTAAACATTACCAGCACCATTTAGCTCTATGATCCTAAAAATCTTATGACTGATGAGTTCAGAGTTAGAGGCTTCAGGTTCAAACCCTAGGTCTATCATTTCTTACCTAAAGGACCTTTGGTATCTCATTTAATTTTTCTTGGACTCATCTATAAAATGAGAAGATTGGACAAGATGAAATAAGGCCTCTGCCAGCTCCAACTATGTGATCACATGATTCTACGTTTGATGCATAAACACATCTCTTGCTCTCTGTCTCTGTCTTCTCTCTCTAATTATTTACTAACCTACAGTTTAGTGGATGAATTATTTACCAACCTACTTTTTGCAAGATAGGAGAGTTTTTTAATTTAAATATATGTATCTGTTTTCTGATTGGTTTCTTTATTGATCTTAGCCTATGTGTAGCTTGAAGAATTTAACTTCTATCCTTTTCACAATTACTATAAAGCATTAAGATGGAAATAATACTATTAACATCTGTCACTTCAATAATGCTTTAAGGTTGACAAGATTTATGAGGTAGCAGTTATTGTAAGCATAAGGAAACCAAGACCTGAGGATTGAAGTGAACAGCCTAGGATAATCCAGTTTATAAATAATTTACAGATTAAAATCAAGGCGTTTCCTTACATGTTGTCTTCTTAGTTAGAATATTAACTTCTTGTGAGCAAGGACTGTTTCTGCCTTTCTTTGTATCCCCAGAGCTTATCACAGTGCCTAGAACATAGTAGGTTCTCAGTAATTTCTAGTACATCCTGCGGCCTCTCTTAGGATCAATGGATTGGGAGTTAGTTGGGCCTAGGTCTAAACCAGATTTTGAAATTAATTATTTTATAACCTTGGGCAAGTCATTTCACATGTGTGGTTTACAGTTTCCTTACCTATAAAATGAAAATATTGAGTTTCATAAGTTGCAAGATCACTTCTGGTTCTGATATTGTATGATTCTATATCATTAACTTCAGCCTGCTCAGTCTTTCTCCATGAACTGTTCATTATGAAAAACAAATACTTTATTGAATCCTAACTTACTACAATTTCCCTTGTTTTTGAATGACCTGTGAAAATAAAATTGAATCTTAACCTTTCAGATATATATCCATTCAAGGACCTCTTCATGAAATATTCCCTTTATTTAAACAGGACAAATGGACTATGTAGCAAGTTAATTTGATTCAATTCAGTTGAGCAAGTATTGACCATGTATCTTCCATGAACAAGGTACTGACTGCACTTTGGTGCTTGGAATATGAGAATAAGCATGGGGAGTTAGGGAGCCAACTTTAACTGTCTTCAAAAACCAATTGCCAGGGGCAGCTAGGTGGCACAGTGAATAGAGCACCAGCCCTGGAGTCAGGAGGACCTGAGTTCAAATATGACCTCATACACTTAACACAAAAACTAGCTATGTGACCTTGGGCAAGTCACTTAACCCTAACTGCCCTCCAAAAAGAAAAAAAAAGTGCTAAATTTTCATTTAGACTTGAAAAACTGGTAGTCTCTACAAATCACAAATCAAAGTTTGATTTATTATTTTGTTGATTGCCTAGATTTAAGAAAGGGATGGAGAAAATATTAATAATGTGGTTTAAACTTAAAAGTGCACATGTATACATTTTTTCCTCTGGATATCCCAGTTGTTAAACATTTACTAGGGCACTCTATGAAAGTTGCTTGAGCTTAGCAGGAGAGCAGTAGAAAGCTTCAGGAATGTAATTATCACTAAGCTGGAGGCCTGCTAACTGTAGGATAATAATAATAACAAAAACAATAATGATGATGATTGATTAACTGGAATATATAGTCCTTTAAGTTTTGTAAAGTGCTTTATATGCATTATCTTATTTGAACCATATACAAAAATAGAAAAATGTTCAGTATCTGAGAATAGATACTATACAACATTTTTTCTGTTCTTAAGATGCTTCCACTCTCTATTTGGGTGGGGAAAACACCATGTATGCAAGGTATGGCACAAGGAAAAATGTGACTAATGGGAGACATCCAAATAAGTGTCATGAAAAACTTGAGGAGGAAGATATCACCCTCAGTATAAGAGTTCAGGGAGGGATTTAAAGAGAAAGGGTCATCTGACTTCAGCCTTGAAGGAAGGGAGATGGAGTTAGGAATTATATGAACAAAGGCACAGGGATTGTCTTGAAGCAGATAGTGGGAGACCAAGAAACATCTAATTTTGATGGAGATGTAAAATATGTCAATGAGAGTAGAATGAGTAAAGAAAGACAGGTGGAAGAAAAATTTGGGAGGGCCTGAAGGTTTGGAAGTAAAGGAGAGACATGACCAAAGTTACAGAGCCTAAGAAACTGGGAAGATAATGATTTCATTAACAGAAATATAGGGAACTTAGGGAGAGTGAAAATGGAAGGAGAGAGGGAACCAAAGAAAGGAGAACATAAACAAAATGGAAAGAAATGTTGGACAATTTTTCCCAAGTCCATCAAAGAATACTTATTGAAAAACTGACCAATGACTACATTATAATTCAATGTACTAAACAATACAATAGTTGGTCCAACCCATACCTGAACAAAAATTCTCTTTAACAACATTCCTGACAAGTGTTTTTCCCCTGGCTCTTTAAGGACCTCCACTGATGAAGGTCTGTTTCCTGAGGCAAAATCTTTCATGTCTGAACAGTTCCAATTGTTAGGGATGTTTTTCTTTATGTTGAACAAAAATGCCCCTCCTTATAGCTTCAACACAGCACTTCTACTTTTTTTCTCCTTTTGGGGCCAAATGGAACAACTCTCATCAACTCTCATCACTCTTTTCTATAATAATTCTTAACAGACCAGACGGTAGGTACCATGTCTTTGCTAAGTCCTATCTTTGGCTTACACATTCCTAGTTCTTTCACTTAATCCTCTGATGGTGCACAATCTAGGCCTCTCATGATCTTGGTCATCCTCCAGGTTTAGTTTATCTAGTTGTTAATGTCCTTCCAGTTATGTAGCACCCCAAGCTAAATAGAATATTTCTAGTGTATTGGGGAATGGTTAAATAAGTTGTTGTATATGAATGTAATGGAATATTTTTGTGTTATAAGAAATGAGGAGCAGATGGACTTCATATTTTCCTGGAGAGGCTTATACAAACTGATGCTAAGTGAGAAGCACAGAACCAGGAGAAATCTGCACACAATTACAGACACGACGTATGTGTGATGATCAGCTTTGATAGACTGGACTCTTCTCAGCAATGCTGGGTTAGAAGACAACTCCAAAAGACTCGTGACGGAGAGAGATGTCTATATTCAGAGAAAAAAACTAGAAAGAACAGAGTTTGAATGCAGATTTTAGCAAACTACCTGCTCTCTTTCTTTTTCATGTTTGGTTTTATTTCTTCTTTCCCATTGTTCATTCCATCTGTTACAATTCTTCTTTATAAACTGACTAATGTCTAATGTGAAGGTATTTGCAGATCCTATACTTGATTGCATGCTGCCATGGGGGGTGAGGAAAAGGAGGAGGAGAAAATTTGAAATTCAAGGGATTGTGGAACTGAATCTTGTATACCAAAAGTAAAAAACCAAATTAATAAAGACAAAAAATATTTCTAGTGTAGTCTAATCAGATCAAAATATAGTAACTGTATAATCTCACTCATTCTTGGTATTTTGCAGGTGTTAATGGAGCCTCGGGTGGCATTTATTTATTTAGCTATTAATTAATACTTTTGATTCAACTTGAACTTGGAATCAACTTAAACCCTTAGCCTTTTATCATACAAGTTAATTCTGTGCCCAACTTGGCTTACTTATAATATGGCAGGTTTTGTTTGACAATGTCAAATGTGAAATTTTGTATTTATGCATATTAAACAGAAAGGGTGTGATCTGTTTTATTACAAGAACTTCTAAACATTAGCAAAAATACACATCTCTGAAGCACTAATGAAAGACAAATTGACCTAGTCAGCAGAGTTTTGTGACTACCCTAGACAGACTAGAAGCCATAAAGGAAAGGCAGATGGTATGAGTGACCCACGCTTGAGGATTAGGAGTGCAGGAAGAGCAGAACAAGAGGCAGGAGCACAAAGAATGGAAGACAGTATATGTGTAAGTGGTAAGATTATAGGGTTAATAATAAAGAGAAAGAAGAAGGAGAGGTTGAGAGAACTGTGATGGATTGAGAGAATACCAGTTGAAGGAATATAATGAAAAATTAAGTATAGTTTCATGAGAAAGTTGCTGAATGGTGAGATAGAGGGTAAGAGATTGTGATCAATCAGAATTTCATTGGTGAACTGTTCACAATGATGATGAAGTCTAAAGTAGAATCATACCTGTGTATTGCTGATGTAGAGTGAAGATGGATGTCATTACAGTTGAACTGGGTGATGAACTGAGAAGTTAGGATGTTTGAAAGGTCATTAATATCAACATGGAAGCCATTAAGAATGACAGCAAGGACTAGGACAGAAAGGAGGACTATATGTAAAGTGCAATAATCATCAAGGATAGGTTGCATTGACAAGGTTAAGGAACTGGTGATAGGAATTTAATGGACGTATCTGCAATACTATCATGTATCTAGGACAGCATGCTCTATTAGAAAGAGTAAAGATCCCAAGATATTTGGCTTCCTGTCCTTCCTTGATTCACCAGCTGTTTGAACTTGGACAAGTTATTTAAACCTTTCACTTGCTCGTCAATAAACTTTTTGTTAGGATGAAGAGGTTAGAAACTAATTGATCTCTAAGTTTCATTCTAATTCTAATACATTCATGCTGATACATTCTAATAAAACTTAAGTCATCTTATTTAGTGATGGTAACTGACATTTATAGAGGGCTTTATGGTTTACCAAGTATTTTTCATGTATTATCATATTTGAGCCTCACGGGAAACCTCTCTAGGTACTACAGATATTTATATCTCCAAGTTATTGATGATGAAACCAGGTGTTAGAGAGGTTACCTGACTTGTCCATGTTTACATAGTTACTAAATGCATAAGGTAGAATTTGAAACCAACAGTTTCTGATTCCAAACCCAACATTTCTGTTCACTGTCCTATGTTGTTCCTTCATCCCAGGCAAAAGTGTCAGTTTTAAACCTATAATATAGCTATGCATACTTAAAAATTAAAGCATGATTGTAAGTAAACATAAATACTATCTATGTAAATTATAAGGATTAATGTAATAACAATTAGAGCTTAATAAATGTCAATGAATTTATTATTCTTCCTAAGCACCAATGGAGCAGGAAGCAATTATTTTATATAAACAGTACCTGGTTTCCTGTTATACTGTATTTAAGATTAAATTAGGATGCATGAAGGGACGTATTGTATCCATGACTAAGGATGTAATAATACTGCTATATTCTGCCCTGGTCAAATTGGAGTATTTTGTTCAGTTCTGGGTACTAGAAATGTGCACAGAGAATGGGCAAGGTGTGCCAGGTCCACACTCTCAGGATAACAGGTACTACATTTTAGTAAGGACAGTGATAAACTGGTAATTGTCTACCAGATAATGAAAGACCTCAAGTTCTGCTATGGACCTGGGTGGATTTTGTAATGTGTATCACAGGAAAGAGACTGCTGTGAAAGGCTGGTAGTTACAAGCAAAATGCGCCTGTACTATTGGGTCCCAGAGGGGATCACTAGGAGCAATGAGTTGAATAAATGCAAATTAAGATTTGTTTTAAGGAAGAAACTTCTTAACTATTAGAGAAGTTCAAAAATGGAACAAGACTTTTCCTAGAGATTAAGCAAAGACTGAATGACCATTTGTCAGGGACATGTAGAGGGGATTCCTATTTAAGAAGAATAGGATGGTCTCTGAGGTTCTGGTCTTTTTCATCTCTGGGATGCTGTGAACCTGTAAACAGAGCTCTAGTGTATGGGAATTTATCAAGGCATGAGTAACTAAGGAGAAAGAATAAAAGAAGACTTTGCAATGGATTAAGACAAAGAGAGAGCAAAAAGGATGTTTAACTGAATACTTCCTGGCACCAAAAAAGATTTAGCCTACATAATTAAGGGCTGTTCTATGTAAATTAAGATGCTATGATCTACTATCAGTAGGGCACACATTCTAAGTATTTTTTCCACTAATGAAATGAAGCCAATCCCTGTATCTACTGATTAGATTATCTCTGTTCTATGACCACAGAAAGTAGGATTAGCTCTACTAACCATCTTGAAAGCATCAGCCATTTATCATAAGTAGAAGTGGAAGGGGGTGGGGGGAAAGAAAGTATGGATGGATTAATTTGTAATTTGTACTACTGGAAAAATCATTCAAAGAGTATTTGATTGTACAAATTATATTTATAGCAAATATACTTCAAGCTAAATTATAACTTTGACTACTTGTATTCAACAGATGCTCTTCACAAGTTTGAGGCAATTTCCTCTGCATTTTTACTCATCTATCTTCCTTTTATTTTCCCCAAGAACTTCATTTTGCCCTTCCAAAAATGCCCAGCAATTTCCCCTTGCAAACTTTTTAGAGTTTGGTCTACCCCAAATCTCCCACCCCATGATTTTATTTTTATTAACTTTATTAACTGTGTGATCTTGGACAAATCTCTTAATTGCTCAGTGTCAGTTTTCTCATCCATTTCAATTGCATGACCTTTAAGATTCCTTCCAATCCCTAAGGTTATGTAACTTTGACTTTTTTATGCCTAAATTCCTTGATCATTTTAATGAGAATCTGAAGATCTTT
>CM053600.1:86729019-86780472 GCA_028646575.1 Pseudocheirus occidentalis
TGTGTGTGTGTGTGTGTGTGTGTGTGTGTGTGTGTAGGAAATATAAGCATGACACACTTTTAAATTTAATCTGTATTATTGACATTTTCTCTATCAATTTCTTCCTTCCTTCCTTCCTTCCTTCCTTCCTTCCTTCCTTCCTTCCTTCCTTCCTTCTTTCCTTCTTTCCTTCCTTCCTTCTTTCCTTCCTTCCTTCCTTCTTTCCTTCCTTCCTTCCTTCCTTCCTTCCTTCCTTCCTTCCTTCCTTCCTTCCTTCCTTCCTTCCCTATTGCTTTCCCATGTTATTTATTTCCATAACATTTTATGTACATTTAATAGGTGAAGAAGCTGACAACCAGAAAGTTTACTAAGCTAGTTAGTGACCTGCAACTGAGGTTTCTTGACTTTGAACCCTGTATATCTGCTCAAGTCACAAACTTGACTTCCATAAATCTCTGCCACCTAGCCTGCTCATGTTGTGAATTGTCTATATATTACTTAAGTACATGGTAGGAATGAAGACTGCATAATATAGTGCCAAAACCCCCAAAACTACAGGAGCCTACAGAATGGACTTTCCATTAACTACACTTGGTCTGATAAGCTCTGCTGCATTTTCATACTGGAACATATTCAAACTCTGTTTTCTTTTTCTCTCACTTCAGCAGGGGCTAGCAAATAACAAGGGAAATGGCAGTGTATTCACCATCTCTGTTGATGGGAATATGTATTTTGGCAAAGATCATAAATAGAAAAAAGCTTAGTGGTTATTGAATATTAGTCTCTTCTAGGCTTTTTGGCAACATTACAATATCTTCCACCAGCTGCTGTGTGCAGTTTCTAGTCTTTAGCATATTAAAAGCAAGAATTGGATTTTATGGGCAGATTTAGATTTGATGCAGTAGTTCTGAATGGGAATGAGGTTTATGAGAAGTCAACTTTCCTAGGCTGTGTAACTGATGGCTCTGAGACATGCATTGCTTCTTTTTAATTTCCATGACAAATACATTTGTGCAAATTTTAGAGAATCACTTACAAGAGATTAAGTTTGGAACTTCTCTTGCATGTGGCAAAGTTTTCTTACATATGGCAATACATCTGAACATCCTTTAAGTTAGCTAGAAATCAATAATGAATTTAAAAAAATTAGGAATGCATACCTTTATGATTTCTATGCAACAGTTCCTTATGTATGAAAGTACAGTTTCAAGGCTGAGTGTTTTCTTAACAAACAAATACAGGAAAGCTAAGTCCTGATGCTTAACTTTGGGGAAGACTATTTTCTTAGCTTGGGTAAACTCAGGTTTACTAAAAAATATTTTCTTTTCTTTTTAATTCATTTGTTCAGTCATTGCAGAACAGAAGTTTATTAATCAGTCAACCAACCAATCAAAACATTAGCACCATGTGCCAGGTACTTTGTTGAACTCTGGAGATACAAAGATGAGCAAAAAAGACACCTCCCCTCATGGATTGTACATTCTAATGAGTGCTCACTACTGGATGCTCAATATTCAGCATTATGACATTTAAAAGTCTTCTGCCAGTTATTGGGGTAAGGGCTAAAGAGATATGAAGATAATTAATATCCTGTATATCAGAAGGAAGGAAGGAAGGAAGGAAGGAAGGAAGGAAGGAAGGAAGGAAGGAAAGAGTAGATAACTGAACTGGTTTTATGCAGTGCTTTATTTTCAAGTTAAATCCCTAATTGTGAGGCAATAAAATATAGTCCTCCTGTACTGATGGTTTATCAAGGAGATAATACACATACACAAATAATCAGTGTCATACAATAAGCATGCAATGACAACAATGCAGAATAGGTTATTAGAAAAAAACATAAGAAAGGTAAAACATGCTATATGAATTCCAGGGAAGGAAAATTCGTTTTTACCTGGGGAGTTCAAGAAAGTTTTCATGGAAGAGGTGGTTTTGAGCAAGGATTTGAAGTCTGGATATAATTTTTTTCTGTGTCTATCTCCACTTTCCACTGTGTTAGAAATTTTATATTGTTCTGCAAACCTGGACCAGTCATTTCTCTCTGTGGGGCCTCAAGTTCCTGATTGACAAAGTGAGGAGCCTGGGCTAGTTGACCTTGATCTCTAAGATCTCTTCCATCCCTCAGAGTTCATGATCATATGAGAACTTGGAGGAAAGATTTAAGATTTTTATGATAATAAATTTTGATATAACTTTTGTATAATATATACAAATCAAAGTGAGTCCTCACTAGAGAACCGTTCAACCATCCAGTATTTTGATTAAATTAAGAAGTAGGTCAAATATATTTGGATATTTTATGTAGATTAGATCCTAAAGCAATCAAATTAGTTGTTTTTTTTTTAAATTACATGTGCTCCCTGCAACCTTCTCATGCCAGAAAGTCACTTTGTGCCTGTGTCTCCTTCTTTTGATAGGTCAACTCTTCCTACAATCTCTCCTTTAAGGAAGGTCCCAGTCTATCCATATTCACTCCATCCCTCTCCAGGCCTTACTACTGATTCTCTGGACTTCTTTCTCCACTACGGGTACACTCCTATACCCCAATGTCTCTTTTAGGTGTTAGTTCCCCTGGTGGACTGAAAGTTCTGTGAGGGCAAGGGCTGTCTTTTGTGTTCCTATGTTGGATGTTTATGCTACATGGATTGTCTAAGAGACACTTCTCAGGGAGGTGTGTGTGTATATACACACATGTGTATACACACATATATGTATATGCACTTACACCCCACATATGTATACACATATGTATATATGTGTATATATGTGTGTGTATATATATACACACATACATACACACATTCCCCCCCCCAGTATTTTATTTTTATTGAAACATGGATTTTTTTTCCTTTTAATGTAACTTATCTAATTAAAACATTCATCTTGGTAGTTACCACAAAAAAGTAACAGACAATTCTACTTACACCTGTGGACTAAAATAGAAATGTATAGCAGGTCAACATCTAACTGCCTTCCATAACATCCCAGAACAAAAACCAAGACCCCTAAGAAAGCAGTCATCACATATACCAAAGATCACAAAGCATTAGTTTGGTGGTCTGTACTATAATGTAACACAGAACATTTTAAATTGAACTAGTGAAGAATCAGAAAGGCTGAGATGCATGTCATTGTTTTTCACCATTGGCAGAGGAGGCTGTTTATACATATCTCTGTGATCCTGTCCACTTCTATACAAGGAAAACTTTTATTCTCATCTGGAGAAGAACAGGAAGAGGGCCCATGAAAACTCACCACTCTATTCTCCTCTGAAAGAATGAGTGCTGGACTAAAATAACATCTATTTTCCCCTTTAAATATGGCTGACTTAGAGAGATAAAAAAATAAGTATTCAAGCTTCTTTCCTGGTTATTAGCTTTCTCATAAAGGCGAAGAGGCAGCCCCAAACTTATACTCACAGGTTGACTCTTCCCACCAAATACCAGTTATACGAAAGATCATCAAAAATTGTGAGTAGAGAATAAATTGATCATTCTGAGCAAAAAGAAATCAGAAAAGCAATAAAAATTAAAATGTGACAGAAAATAGACAGAGTGCATCAATTCTCCTATTGCAAGTAAGATATCTTAACTAGATCAAGAGAGATGTCCAGGTCTTACTTGAGGAGAAATTCCCCATAGTCGCTAGAGAGGCAAGCTAGAAATTAGACATATGAAGGAGCCAGCTTTCTGTACATGTCTCCTTCCAAAGTATATTTTTCATTTTAAAGGATTCTCTCCTGAAAGAGAGTCTGTATCCACCACTGAGTAGAGTCTTATACGAAATACTTCAGACTTGAAGCCTGTGTTGCATAAATATAAATTACATGTCTTTTAAAAATTAATTTAATATGAACACTAACTGTGGGGAGAGTACTCTTATAAGCAGTGAGATTCAAAGGAGAATGGGTATTCTAAGAAGCAAATATAAGGAGAGGAGGTACTCCAGGCATGGAGGACACAAAGGTGTAAAGAAAGGAGATGGGAATAGCAAACAGGTTACTTTGGTTAGATCACAGAATGAGGAATGGGAATAATGTAAAATGGGCCTTGAAAGGCAGGTTAGAGACAGATTGTGAAGGGGCTTTAAATGCCAAATAGTCAAGTTGTATCTTGTCCTAGAAGCAACAGCAAGCCATTGGAGCTTGAATGGGGGGACTGATATGATCATATCTTAGGAATATCAACTTAGCGACTGGTAAATAATGGTTTGGAGAGGATATGGATTGAATAAAGAAAGAGATACCAAATAGGAGGCTATTGCAATAGTACAGGAGGGAAGTGAATTGGGTGAAAACTGGAAGTAAGACATACTTGTCCAGGCTGATTGAGCATAAGGAATGAAAGAATGTAAAGAGTTGAGGACGGCTCAGAAATTTTGAACTTGAGTGGTTAGAATTATTGCGGTGTCTTTGATGAAAACAGGGAAGTTTACAGGAAGAGTGAAATAGGTTCAATTTTGTACATGTTGAGATGGAGAAGTCTGTGGAATAATATAGTCAATTTGCACTAGGCAGTTGGAGGAAAAGGAATGACTGAATCACTATTTGATTCTGAGCTCATACACGGTAGCATAGATGGCACGTGTCTTCACTCAAGGAGTGGGGTGGGGTATGGAAGTTGGACTGGGAGGGGAGGACTGAACAAGATGAAGACATGAGGAATTAAATAGGTGTGTGTGTGTGTGTGTGTGTGTGTGTTGAGGTTAATGTGATTTAAATTGGAGAGGTTTAATAGAAACATTGGATGAAATGTTTGGTAGGATTGGTAGGATTGAATGGAGTTCTTTTAAATTTAATGAATCTAGAGAGAATCTATATAAAATTATTATCCCATTTTCCGCTCTACTTGAAAGGAATTCTAAGTTGGACACATCTCAAAGATGATGATTCTTTAGGAGGCTAGACTCAAATTGATGAAAATGGATGCCACATTCTGTTTTGTCAATCTTCCTATCCTGAGATTTAAAAATACACGGCTGAATCCTGTGGCTCAGAGAGATCTAACATTCTCAGAGGTCTGTTTCTCTGCTCCATTCAATTACTCGGAATGTTAAAGATCTATTAGATGTGTATGGTTGAACCAGAGGAGTGGGAACAACCAGAGAATCTTCCTTCTTTAACTTCTTTTTACAATTTGTGAATGTGCAGCAAAGAATGAAGTTGTGAGAAATCAAACATAATTTTCCCATATGAATGAATAGTAAGGTGACCTTCCTTCACAGGATGTGGGTGGTCATGCTCAGTTCCCATCAGAAAACAATAGTGCCTTTTTAGCTATTAATTTATCCAACAATGAATCCTATCTTCTTTCTTTTAGATTCATAGGCATGATATAGGCTGAGGAGCAGAATAATCTTGATAATTTTTCAGATGAAAACATTAATATAGTTTTTCAGAGGCTTAAATATTCTTACCTTTCTACATAGAAGAGAGGCAACGGGCTTTGGAATCATGAGAATTTTGGCTCATTTTCTGACAGGTTAGAAAATTGTAAGTCAAGTTACTTAATATAACCTCTGAGTATTCTCAGTGAACTCTCTAAAATGGGGGGGGGGGTTCTTAATCTTAATCTGAGTGAAGACATGTGCCATCTATGCTACTGTGTATGAGCTCAGAGTCAATTCTTAATCTGAATGATGGTAGAATTTCAATAAAACTAATTTATTTCATAATTTTGCCCATTTTATTTTGTGCATTAAACAGAAGCATTATTTTGAGAAAAGGTCAATAGGCTTCACTAGACTTCCAAAGTGGTTTGTAGCACAAAAAGAATAACAACCCTGCTTTAACACTATAACTTGAAGACTACGTTTAGATCTGCATTGATAGAGGGAATTTCAGGCACTCCTTCCACCAATGGAAACACAGTTCTGGTTAAAAAATGTGAATGTGAGAAATTAAAAGTAATTTTATTAGGAAAAACAAAATAATTTTCCTAAGGAAAAAATACGGTCTAATTAGAAACTTGAGTTAACAAGACCCTAAAATATGGAAGATTGTTTCAGTACATGCTAATTAATCAAAATGTAAACATATGAATAAAATGATTTTTCAAGAATGTATTTAGTCTATGGTTCCCGCCCACACGCCTATAAGATTTCCTAATTAGCCAATAGTAGATTTTCACATAGAGAGCATATTTAAATGGTTGTGTTGAACCAAGTTGATTGCAGTTAAAGTTAGTACTAATGGTGTTGTCTGTTATCTCCCTTGATAGGATGTAAGCTTCTTGAGGACTGTTTCACTTTGTCTTTGTATACCTAATGAAGTTCATTGCATATTACAGTTATTTATTACAAATATTTATTGCTTGATTAATTAGGGATACCTAATCCTGAACCTCATAGAGATTCTTTGGAGGAAATTGTAAGAGAAAATTAGGGAGATAACAAGAACTCAACTTTGGGAAATGTTTGCATTTATGTTTAACAATGAGAATGAGTTTGATCATAATGACATTGACAACATCATGTGAAAACTAGAGGGAATGGGGAACTTATGCACAGCTCTGAATGACTAATAGAACTTCTTAGACTTCCTAATAATCCCACAGTTACTTTCTTTCTCAAAAAGTAGATACAGTGGCATTACTTTCTGAATGGTGAACTGTGAGCCCGACCAATAAATAGTCATTTCTTCATAACAAATGAGTCCATGATAGAAAAATAGAGTGGAATGGGCTGCTCTGAGATATGGTGGCTCTCAGTTCCTTTATGGTCAGCAAAAGCTGGATAACCATGAGTTGAGTAGGTTGTAATAGTGAATTCTTTTGGGTATGAGTTGTATGGCATGGTTATTGAGATTTCTTCTAACTTTCAAATTCTGTCATTATGTGATTTTTTTTCCTTTCTAGATTTTCTTTCTAGCTGGTCCATCATATTGTTTTTTTGTTAATTTGGCCATTTCTTAGCCTTTTGAGACCTAAATATACAACCAGGTCCCTAAATTAAGAAGAGGGAGGAAAAACTCAGAAGATTAGGAAGGATAAGAAGAATGAAATGTCTCCCATAGTTTCAGAATAAGTAAGACCTTTTCTAATCACAATATATAATTTAACATTTGGATTGTAAATAATTTATATCCAGGAAAGAAAATGAATGCCCCATACAGAGGAGTTAGAAAACAACAGAAGAGCCCCTCACTAAGGGGAGGCATGAAGGAACATTGTGAGATATGGTTCAAAGAATAACTGAACGACTAAGCTATTCTGAATATTAGAACTGATATACAGAAGTACGCATGGTATTGTTTTATACATATATATACACATACATACATACATATGTACAGACATGTATACATACATATGTGGGTATGTGTGAAATGTTGGCCTTCTCTAGCACAGGGTGGGGAATAAGAGAGTTCAGGACTTAAAATGCAATAAAAGAATAAATTAAATTTTAAAAAGTGGTGCTGCTGGTATTGAAGTAAAAGTGACTAGTGACTCTGATTTTAGTTGAATATAGGTAAACTGAAAGTGAAGAAAGTTGTTTGAGCAAGACTAAAGAACATCGTTGAGGCAGACAAACTTTCTTATTGTTTCCTCATTGAATAAATTCATTTCAGATGGGGAGCCATCCTGTTCATAAATTGACTTTCCTGGGTAAGAATAGCAAATTTAACCCTGGAAGCTTTTCTGGAGGTATATGGGCCTTAGACCATGTAGGAGGGGGAGGGGAAGAAGAGTGGTGCTTTCATGGAAGTGCAAACAGACGGTAGTAGTAGTAGAAGCAGCAGCAGCAGCAGCAGTAGTAGTAGTCGTCATCCTTGTAGTAGTAGTAGTAGTAGTAGTAGTAGTAGTAGTAGTGGTGGTGGTGGTGGTGGTGGTGGTGGTGGTGGTAGTAGTAGTAGTGGCAGTAATAGTGGTGGTAGTAGTGGTAGTAGTGGTGATAGTAGTGGTGGTTATAGTGATGGTAGCAGTAGTAGGGTTGAGCTTGGAACAGGGAACTCCCAGGTGAGGAAACTCCCTCTGCTAATGCAATTTGGCAACTGAGAAGTTATGTGATTTGCTTAGGGTCAGTCATCTATGATGTCAGAGGTAGTATTTCTAGCACTCCAACAACAACAATAATGACAACACAAATTAATACTGACACAGTGCTTAAGTTTTCCAAAGTACTTTATACGGTATTTAAAGCCTTCAAAGTGGAGGTATTGAATTTTATCAACTTGTTTATCTTTCTTTTTTTAAAAAATTTTTGGGAGGGCAATTGGGGTTAAGTGACTTGCCCAAGGTCACACAGCTAGGTTTTGTGTTAAGTGTCTGAGGCCAGATTTGAATTCAGGTTCTCCTGACTCCAGTACCAATACTCTCTTCACTGTGCCACTTAGCTGCCCCAACTCATTTATCTTTCACAGTAGACAAGGAAAAGAGCTCAGCAAAGGTTCCAAGTTACTGTAACTTTGGTGAAGCCTCTATGAAGGCCTAGGTCCAGCTATCACTTTCCATAGGCATTCTTGCCTGACTGCCTGTTACTAGTACCCTCTTCCAAAAAATCACTTTCTGTCTAAAATGCATTGAAACAAATAGCCAGGAGCTATGGTTTCATTGATAGAGGGAGGGCCTGGTGAGGAAATTTCCTCTCTAATCCATATTTTTACTATTGCTTAGCAATTTATAATCAGAGTAGATTAGTTGGGGCATTGTTAATTGTTGAAGACAGACACTAGTTAAGTGACTTAACCAGAATCACATGGAGAGTTATGTGTTAGAGGTAAGACTAGAAAACAGGTCTTCCAGAGGCGGCTAGGTGGTGCAGTGAATAGAGCACTGGCCCTGAAGTAACGTGGACTTGAGTTCAAATGCAGACTCAGACTCTTGACACACTTACTAGCTGTGTGACCAAGTTACTTAACCCCAACTGCCCTCCAAAAAGCAAAAAAAAAAAAAGAAAAGAAAAAGAGAACAGGTCTTCCTCATTCCAAGGCCAGCTCTCTACCTACTCTGTTATACGGCCTCTTTGTATTAGGGTATCCCAAAAGTCTATCACTTATGGGACACCCTGAATTTTGTATTTAATTTTCTGTCTGCATGTTCACCTCTGCTTTCCCTCCCCTCCCAATAGAATGTAAGCTCCTTAAGGGTAGGAACTATTTCATTTTTAAGAAATCATATCCCCAGAGACCTCATGATTGCATACAGGGAGAGGTATTTTCCAGGTTTGGTAAGCTTATAAGAGACTTGATTTTAATGTTATTTCCAGTTCTCCACTTTACATTAATACCATGCTTTTGATTGTGCTTTTTTTGGTTAAGGTTATTATTATGCTATTATCCTATGCTATGCAAATGAAAGGTATTATTATAATTAATATTTTTTATCGTTAATAATACCTTCCATTCAAACAGAACTCTGAGTTTTCAAGGAGTTTTTCCATTCCTTTTTTCATTTTGCACTTGACTTAACAGCAGGTACATGAACACATTCTTAACCTAACTCTCTTTGTGTAACTTAAGACGAGCAATCTGCCAGATAAACCCCATGTGTTACTTTCCATTTTGCCTTTATCCATTCACCATTTGGATGCATGTTTTGATATATGCCCATCTCTGCTGCTGCCTGGATTTCCTCATGTTCCTTCTGTGAACCTGTAAAATGGGGTTTGCTATCTTTCTCTAGCAAATCTTAAAATGGTCAAGTCCTATTTGCAAAGTGGATTGAAATCCTTCAAAAGGAAGTCACATTCTAGGAGGGAATTAGTGATTTTTCTTTATAAGCAAAAAGCTTCAGGATTGTTCATCTGCATTTTCCCCAATGTGATTTACTATATTAGCATCTACTGCCACTTAATGGGCAAGATGGAAAATCCTTTTAATATTTATGCTGTTTGTAAAAGGTAATGGCATAATCCCCCTGGCAGTTTACTTCATTAAATGTATACTAATCTGAAATCGTGAGGCCTGCTGGGTGAGCGCTGGCTGCAAACATGAATTGCTTGCTTAGCAGGTTACTGTAGTGCTTTTTTTTTTCTAAGAAAACTCCATCTCTGTCAATATTCTTTCCAAGGTGTGTTGAATAATTTAAAAAGTGGCAGTTGCAACAATATGTAAAGAAAGCTGACAGCTGGTAGTGCTCGGCTTACTTTTCTGTCCTTTTCACTAAAAGCCCAGAGTGTTTTGCACCATGGGGGAAAGTAGAGTTTCAGACTTTGTTTGGGTTAAGTCCCAGCATAGGGCCTGATTAGAATAACAGTACCTCAGCACAAAGGTTTGGCTAGTGGCATTTGGCAGCAACGCTGAAAACCAGGGATTTAACCACTGAGGTAATTTTCAACAGTATACTTGCTCATTTTGAGAGAGGCGTTCATTTTTTTTTCTTACTGTGTCATTTTTAATGACTGCTTCTCAATCCATCTAATATTATGATGTCCAGATTGAGATAGCTGTTTTCCTTCTGTCCACTTCATCCATCAGCTCCTGGTCTTTTCTTGGCTTAATTTCTTGAGGTTTTGTTCATTTTTGTTCTTAAGCATCCTCTAAGATTCAATTGTGATTTCAAAGGAAGTTGTGATAGTCCAGGTGACTGACCCTCCCCACTCTGCCCGTGTGGTGCAACTGTTTGACCTATTTCAGTGGGACATAAATATTTTTATTTTACTTCAAACAAGAAAGGAAAGAAGGAGGGAAGGGAAGAAAGACAGGAAGGAGGGAGGGAAAGAAGGAAGAGAGAGAGAGAGGATGCTATAAAGGTATGATGTATTATAGCTACCTTTAATAAAATGAATGAGAATTAGAGATTTTCAAATTATCATATGATTAGATTTCAGCTAAGTCAAGGCAGAATACAGGATGAACCTGGTAAAATTAAAGACTATGCTCCCACTATATTTTCAA
This sequence comes from Pseudocheirus occidentalis, assembly GCA_028646575.1. Lineage (NCBI taxonomy): Eukaryota > Metazoa > Chordata > Mammalia > Diprotodontia > Pseudocheiridae > Pseudocheirus > Pseudocheirus occidentalis. Next base: position 86,739,833 of record CM053600.1, read on the forward strand.
CTGATGGGATTAACTAAATTAGATTTGGGTGAAGTTTATGGAAAAGAAGGAGTCTAATAAAGATACTTAACTGGTCATTTCTGCATCTGAAGCAAATGGTAAATGAATGCTCATCTGTCCTGTAGCTGTCATGGTAGTCATAAGAAGACACCACGAGGTGTCTATGTTGCTGTCAAGTAAAGAAACCCTCTTCATAAGGCAACCATCACGTCTGCTGTCATTAAGCAGGGGAAGGAAGAATCTCTTGGACTATGTCATTGGCAACCTTAAAACTTTTTGCATTGGAGCAAATTATATATGCTTTTTACTACTTGATGACAAGTTCCACAGGCCTTAAAAGGAAAAAAAAGACCAGGTCACTTAAAGAAGACCTTGGGCTAGGGAGTACAGCCTTGTGAAGAATGAGTCCAGCAAGAAGGACATCTCCATGATTTGGGTGCTGCCATTAATTTTATGCAGATTCCATAATCCTAAGTACAATGTCATGCTGTAGGCATGAGGACCTTGAAAAAGAAGATGAGACTTAAAAGAAAATGAGAGGTGATCCCGATGAAGGGTATAATATATCAATGAATGACATATCGAAAGGCAGGCTTCCGGGCAGGGCTAGCACTTTGAGCTAGGAAATACTAATAGAGACTGTCTATTCATCTTAAAGTATAGGTTGTCTCATTCTTTTGTCATACTCTAGTTTGGAGGTATTAGCTGCTATACCATTTTGGAGGAGGAGATGCTGTCCTAGAATCTTCCCTTATCTTTACCTCCCTCTTTGTGCCCCTTGGGTATTTCTAGTTAAATTGTGTACCCTTTACTTAAACATAAGTTGGCAGTTGCTTTAAGCATTGACTCAATCATGATTCCTTTCTGAAGTCTTTTTAAATTCCAGCAATGGATTCCAGGATCTTGCAATGGAAATTAAAAGACATACAGCAAATGAATAAACATTTAATGCCACTTTCCCCTCATGCCTGGGGAAAAGGCCTCAATAAAAGAACAGATACAGAAGAGAAATTACTACAGAAACAGAAAGCAATACCAAAAAAAAAGCAGAAATTAGAATTCTTAAAAGCAAAATTTAAATGTAAAACCAAAACAAATTAACTGCCAGTAAAATCAAGCAAATCAAATTAAAGCAAGAAGTACAAGTGGAAAATGTAAACTAAAACGAAATTTTAGATGAAGATCACTTAAAGCAACAGACTGGGATGGACCTGATAGAAATAATGATTCACCTTTAAAACACTGGAGCTTGGTTATGATGTTGTGATAATGGTGTTGCTAATCTTTAGCCTAATGGCCAAAAAGAACAAGTCCTATTGGTTTACAAAGAGTAAATGCAACAAATAGTAAAGGCAAGAATGAAATGCAAACTTAAGTCTAAGACTATGCAGCCTAGCTCTCTTCCCTACTGGCCAAAATTCAAAACAGGGTCACAGAAGAGCAAGTTAGTAGGTCCATGCTTTAAATTAAGTCTCAAGACAATTTGGACCACTGGAGTCAAAAGTCAATTGATCTCAAAATAAGGTCAAAAGATAAATGTGAAAATGGTTTAAAAGGCAAGGGCCAACAATTTAAGGAAATGATTAATCAATTAAAATTATGATTGAGACAAGGAGATCAATTATGATTATAGAGTAAAAGCATCCTTAAAAATAATTTGCCAGGAGAGGTAGAGCTACAAAAATTTATTCAAAAGGTAGAGGTCCATTGTGATGGTTTTGACTCTTTAACTTTTACATATTCTGATGTCTATGTGTTACAGCAATAAAATGATTTTCATTTTATTAATTTTTTCCATATAATTTTTTTCATTTTATTAGAAAAGTGTTCATCAAGATTTTTAACAATAAATTCCTATAGTAGGGTTAAACCAGAAGAAGGTTAGAGAAGAAAAAAGAGAAAAAATATTGGAACAATAGGAGAAGATAGCAAGAAATGTAAGCTTCTTGTGAGTGGGACCTGTTATTTTGTAATAATGGTAATATTATTAGTAATTAATAACACACTTATTTAATGCTTTAAAGTTTGTCAAATACTTTACATATATATCATTTTGCTAGTTACCTAGTAGGGTATCTTGCATGTGATGTGCTTAATAAATATCTATTGGATTATATTTGATAAAAGGAAAAAACACATGGGTCTTGATAGTATGGAGTGGTTAGGGAATTATAGAGAATGGACTCAGCAGCATATATATCTTATCTAGCTTCCTAAGGAAAGCCAAATTGATTAAATAAGATAGATAGATGGATGGATAGAGAATTTATCACAGACTTAATGTGTGCTAATCACTATGCTAACCACTAGGGATATAAATACAATAAGACAAGACACTACTTACCTCAAGGGATTTGAATTCTATTTAGGGGAGACAGCCAACAAAGGAGAGCTGGAAAGTGAGTCAAATGAGGTTACCTTAGCAGGAGTATGGTTTTTGTGGTAACCATCATAAGGAAGTCCACCAAGACCCAGGCTCAGGAGTTGCCAGTCAGGAAAAATGGACTATAGAATGGAGGTATCCTTGGATTTGGGATGCCACTTTTGGGAAGGTAGAGAGGATATCCACAAGAATGTTTGAGTTGGGAATAAAGTATGTCCATAGACTGCAAGAAATAATTGTTATTAGACTACTGCTCTTGATTGAGTCTATTCTAGAGAAGGAAACTGGGATAATGCATCTCACAGTGATGTAACTTAAAAGTACTATTCTAAGACTGCTTAATGTTACAGATTTGGAGTTTTTTCTTTTCCCTGAAACTCCTTGTTTTCAGTGAAAGACATTTATACAATTTGTGCTGAATCTAATTTTATACAATATTATCTTAACAGGCTTTTAAAATTTAGTTAGGGATCTTAAACACCGCATAAAACTGTTAAATGAATACCCTCCATGTTTCATTCGTGCCTTAGTTCTTGGGTGCTGGACAACCGGTTAGTCAGTAAACATTTATGAAATACCATCTATGTTCTAGGTACTTGTAACAGCAAGCGCCTTAGGATACCCAGGATGGCGGCTAGCATAGGTTCTTTGATATGTTTTTCTAAAGGAAAGCAACTCAAAAAGGGTTAACAATTTTACTTTAATCAAACACATATCATTTACCTAGTTCAGAGGAAAATGTCAGCACCTGAACTTCAGAAAATACAAACAGAAGTTACAAGCAGACAAAAAATACAGACAGAGAAAAAACAATTCAGCAGACAAACAGACAGGACTTCTAGCTGTCTGACCATTACATACATGCAGTGTTAGTTACCAGACAGAGAAGCATCGGGGTTTTCAAACCTGAAGGGCTCAATGGCTACCCAGAGTCTCATCTGGTCAAATCATACACCTCTTCCCAAAGTGAGTCCTAAAGCAAGACCTCACCTCAGAGTTTCATACACACACACACACACACACACACACACACACACACACACACTCTCACACATGTATGTGTATATATACACATCTATATGTATGTATGTATATAAAGACATATATGTATATGTGTGTATATATGTATATATGCGTATATATAAATATATATGTTTGTATATATGTATGTATGTATATGTCCTTCTCCAGGGTCAAAAAACATCACAACCCTTGTGATATATTACCTAATCACAAAGAAACAAAAGGTGGGGCTTCCTGAAAAAATAAGCCTCCCCCATGGAACTTTTTCCTGTTGGGCTCACTCCACTCTTCAGCAAATTCCCCCCACCACAGGCTCCACATGCCCACATTTAGCCTATTAGGGGGCAGAGTATATTTTCAAATCAGGGAAGGTCCTCAAATTTACTTAGGCTTATTAAGGGACAAGGAAGATCTTCAAACTCCCATTACCATTATAGCACTGCATTAAGGGCTAGAAATACAATGAAATGCAAAAGATAGTTCTTGCTCTTATGGAACTCACAGACTAATGAGGGAGATAATGAATAAACAAACAAACCCAGTCTTATATGGGACAATTTGGAAATAATCAATAGAGAGAAAGCAGTAGAATTAAGGTGGATGAGGAAAGGATTCTTGTTAGTAAGATTTTAGTTCCTATTTGAAGGGAATCAGGGAATATGAAAGATAGGATAAAGAGAGAGTGTTTCCAAGCATAGGGGGCAGTCGGTGAAAAAGCTTGGAGTCAGGAGATGAAGGTGCTTGTGCCATGAAAAGCAAGAAGCCAGTGCCACTGGTTCATAGGCTACATGATGGGGTACAAGACATAAGAAGACTGGAAAGGTGGAAGGGAGCACGTTATGAAGAGTTTTGAATGATAGATGATTTCATACTTGACCCTGGAGGTGATATGGAGTGCGTGTGAGGGTGAGATAGTGAGATATGCCCCTTTAGAAGATCACGTTGACAGCTGAGTGGAGGGTGACCTGTAGTGGGAAGAGACTTGTGGCAGGGACACCAACCAGCAGGCTTTTGTAATAGTCCAGGGGTGAGGTAATGAGGGCATGTACCAGGATGGTGGCAGTCACTTGTATCAGTTGTTACAGCAAAGGTTAGAGAATGACAGACCTTTATAGCATGGAAAGGAGCTTCATGGATCATCCATTTTCCTCATATTACAGACGACAAAACTGAGGACCAGAGAATTAAATGCCCTGCCTAAACTTTCTGGCTCTGTGCTTTTTTTATTGCATAGTTCTCATTCATATAAAGATAGTCCTCCCACCTGAAAACTCATTTGTTATATCTAATGGCTGATTGAGGGTGAAAATGCAGGGGAGAAATAAGGGAAGTGCTAGGGAAGAAGGAAGGGACTAAATTTAGGAATACTAAGGAATATGAGAGTGGGCTTGAAGAGGATCAACTACCTTGTCAGGAGATCTAAAAATATTACCTGGAAGAACCAAAATAACAACTGAAATGCCAAAAAGAAAAGTAGATAGACTCAAGTCTGAAATTAGATCTAGAAGTCTGGAGACTTCTATTTCTTTGTCTTTGTCTTTTTTGTTTTATTTTGTTTTACCCAAAGAAATAGAGTTCCCTCACTTTCTGTTTGACTCAGTGTCATAACTTAAGATCTGGGAGGAACCTCTGAGAACATCTAGTTCAGCCCCTTCATTTTGCAGATGAGGGAGAGCTGGAGCCCAGAGATATGACTCTTCCAAGCAATGGAATAGAGAGGAACAGTATTTATTCATGGCCTGCTATGTGCCAAGCACTGTGCTAGCCACTGGGAATATAAATAGGTACTGAGGTACTCTGTGTTCTTAAGGAGTTCTCATTCCAGTTGGGGAACAGAACTCATAAAGGAGGCTACATGTTTATGTTTAATTTATAGCACATGGCAAGGCCAGGTAGTACTGAGTGAGGAGAAAGTAGCAGGGCAGATGACCAGGTCCAGAGGACCTTGGGTAGTAATGGCAGGGCAGATAGAAATTGATCAAGAAAATAGTGGGTTCAAGGATTATAGTATAGTGGGACTTTGCGACATCTGCACCTAAGATAGGTATATGGAGGGCAGCATCCAGCTGGCATTGAGTGGCCTGGCCTTTGTGGGAACTGAGTAGTAACAGGCAATGAGGATTGTTTTGGGAAGGGACAAATCCATGACTCTTTTCAGTGGCAGTAGATGCTTATAGTCTGTCTTCCTATGCCCATTGACCAATTGGTGTGAGGAGATGGAAAAATCTCTGACTCCCTTCCTGCTGTGATTATACAGTAAATATATGCCAGAGAAACAATTTGAACTTATATCCTTTGATTTTGGTACTATTTCCACTGCCCTAAGCCTCATTGATGACCACTACTAGTTTTTGAGGTTACAAAGTGATTAAAGAAGAGATAATTATAAATCTGGAAGAGATGGTAGAGATAATTGAGGCCAGCCCATTCATTTTACAGATGTAGAATCTGATTGTCCTGGGAGTTTAGTAGTTTTATGAAATTTAGAAATGAAATAGACCTTAGAGAATGTTTAACCCAGTTCTCAAAGTGTGGTCTCCTGGGAGTCCCTGAGACCCCGAATAGAGAGTCCACAAGGTCAAAACTATTTTCATACTAATACAAACACATTTTAATTTAATATTATAAATAACAATAGATGTACTCTTCATAAAAGCCCTTTGGGACATCCTCAATAATTTTTAAGAGTGTAAAGTGATCTTGAGACAAAAAACACTGAGAACTGCTGATCTAATTCAATGTCCACCTAATACATAGGAGAAAACTGGGACTGGGACTTGCCCAGGGTCATACATGCATGAAATTGAAGAGCTCGGATTTGAGCCTAGATAATTTGACTCTAAATACTAGCTGCATTCTGCTATGTGATGCTGATTTTAACTCTACAATCCAAAGAACAGTAAAAATCTACTATGTGTGATGTAGCTATGGTTTCATCTGGATGCATTGTGGTTTATTGGATAGAGAACTAGCCTCTGAGGCAGAAAGACTGGTATTTGTCCTCCCTGAGCCTTGGAAACATGGTGAGTGGATGACATTGAAACAATCACTTAACCACTCAGTGCCCCCAAGCAACGTTTTAATGCTTTAAATTTTAGAGTTGTGGCTCATTTGCATTGACCATTTCCTTGTTGAAAGTTCCATATACTAGTAAAATCACAGTTCTAGGGGGAAAAGTAAGGCATTTTGCTGGAAGTTAGGGATATAAAGACAAAAATTAAAATAATCAAAGGATCTGCATTTTAGAGCTGGAACGGACCTTACAAGCCATCAAATACAACCCTTTCATTTATAGATGAAGAGCCTGATTCACAAGAGCCATTGCTTTCAGTTTGCTTCCCAAAAGTTTCCTAGTTGTAGGTCGGAGCATTTGCAGTATGTGTCTTCTCAAGAGTGCTTACAATCCTTAGATTTGGGGAGAGAAATGAACCAGAAGGCCTATTATTGCTGCACGTGAGAGTTTTCCTTTGGCTGTTTGGCTGGGTTTTGGGTTCAGTAGCTGCATGTGAACTTCTATGGAAGCGAAATCTGAAAATGTGTCTCAGATTGGATAGTTTGTATTCCTGATCTTTTTTTTGCTAATTAGCCAGATTATCTTGGTTTGAGCTAGAAAACTCTCTCTTTTGTTAGCAGGAACAACAAAATCTGCCTCACTGGTGAAACATAACCCTCAAATTTCAGCCTCCTTTGACTTATGACTTTATTTATATGTTTGTCTTAACAATTTACTTTTTAACATGAAACACACACACATAAGTGCACACATTTCTTAATAGAAGAGAACCCAAGCAAATTCTGACTCCAGTTTATGAATAATGTAGACATTTTGCTGTTTATGTCATTTCCATCTGTTGTGTGCATGGTATTTATGGTATTCACAAGATAAACTGATAGGAGTGTGTGATCTGCTAATATGTATATTTTTTGAGTCCCAGTTACTCTGTTTTCAATGGCAAAAAAGGATGCCATGTACCCTGACACCCAAGGATATAAAAGTTAGGAAACAAAAATAGCATTACACACACTTTTGAACATTCAGATTTTTTTAAAAGGGCTGGTATTTGTTCCTATGTCTCACAGCTTTCCAAGATCTCCAAGTACCCTGTCAGCCCTGGCTTCTGGGTACTGAGGAGATGACAAACAGGGCCTAGCTCTTTTGAAACATTCTCTTTTAGTGTTCTCCCTGATAGACTGTACCGTTGTTCAGTATCTAGGGGATGGAGGTAAATGCAATGGAAAGCATATGGATTTTACATTCATTATAGTTTGTCTAGTATTTTCTGCTATTTGAAACTGAAGAAAGAGAAGGCTTCTCTGAGAATCAGAGGCAGTGGCCATTTTAGGTTCAGCAAATCTTCTGAGGAAGTGGGGGGCGGGTAATAGAAAGGACATTGACTTGGGTTGTACAAGATCTGGCTTTCTTAGCGTAGTGACTTGGAGTAGCAACCTAATATTCTGCGGTATCATTTTCCTTGTCTGTAAAGTGGAAGGCTAGGAAGGGGAAAACTGATTATCTAATATCTAAGATGTCTATTAGTTAGCCTTAAAAACTTCATGATTGTATATCCACATTTTATTTCTATATATACGTATGTGTTTGAATGTAGGTTTATGACTTAGTAACATTAAGAGGATATCTAGGACATGCCATGGAAAAAGTGCTAGGCTGGGAGGCAGAAAGACTCATCTTGTTCAAATGTACCCTCAGATAATACTTTCTATCTATGTGACCCTGTACAAATCACTTAACTTTATTTTTATCAGTTTCTTCATCTATAAAATGAGCTGGAGAAGAAAATGGTTTGTAAACACTCAAACATCTCTGCAAAGAAAGCCCCAAAGGGTTCACAAAGAGTTGCACGTGACCGAAAATGACCAAACATGTTTCAGGCACTGCAGTAAGCATGTTTTATGAATATTATTTCATTTGACCCTCACAACAAAACTGTGAGTAAAGTGCTTTTAATGTCTCCATTTTATGGTTGGGGAAACAGAGCCAAACTCAGGTGAAGTGACTTGTTCAGGGTCACACAGCTAGTAAATATGTGAGGTCAAGTTGGAACTCTGTTTTCCTGACTCCAGGCCCTACCCACCATGCCCTCTGTAAGGAATGTGAGATACTTATTTCAGATTTTCTGTTCAAGCATCTCATTTGTTCTTTCAGCAAACACCCATTAAGCACTTCTGAGCCATCTTCAGTTGTCCTGATCTATATCTGGCCACTGGACCCAGATGGCTATGGAGGAAAGAATGAGGCTGGTGACTTTGCACAGCCCTGCCTCACTTAAATCCAACTCACTTGCAAGTCATGACATCATCTTCCTGATGCCATGGTCCTCTTTCAGAACTCAGTACAAACTACATGAAAGCCTTATTATGTACTGTGAGAGCACGGTACTAGATACTGAGGAACATGCACAATTTAGAAAAGACTTATTTTTGGACCCTATGGTGCTTTCACTCTATTGGAATATCATTACTCCATGGCAAGTGATTAATGAGATTATAAACAAAATGCTATGTGATGTCCTAAAAGGAAAATGAATTGGTATTTGGGGATAGGAAATGATCAGATTTGTGAGAAGCATACTAGAATTTCTCAGTAAAATGTAAGGCAAGTGGGGCGGCTAGGTGGTACAGTGAATAGAGCACCCGTCCTGGAGTCAGGAGGACCTGAGTTAAAATCCAGCCTCAGACACTTAACATTTACTAGCCATGTGACCTTGGGTAAGTCACTTAACCTCAATTGCCCTCCAAAAGGAAAATAAAATAAAAAAAAAATAAGGCAAGTTCCTCAGCTGAAAGAATAGGGAGGAAAAGTCATGCAAGAGGTATAAGAAAAGAACAGAAATTCTGGAACGACTAGTGTTGGGAATGGGATAGCACTGAAGGACTTAGGGACTGGAGATGGGGGATAGTAAGCATGAAGGATAGGTTTAGAAGGCCACCACAAGTGTTATCTTCATTTTACAGATAAGGAAACTGAAGCTGGACAGTTTAAATAACTTGCTCACAGATGTACATGTAAATGTTAGAAATAGAATTTGAACTCAAGTCTCTCCTAACTCCTGGTTCGATATTCCTTTCATTATACTGTGCTGCATCTAGGAAGTAGGGAGCCCCTGATGATTTATGAGCCAAGAATTAAAGTGATCAGGTCTAGAAATTAGAAATATTAATTTCGCCAGTGGCTTAATGGATAAATTAGACATGGAAGAGAATGGAGGAAAGAACACTGTTAAGAGGTAACTGCAGTAAGTTTAGGTATGTGATAATAGGGCTGATACTGAAATGGTGGCAGTAGAAAAAGAAAGGAAGGGATAGATTTTGGAAATGTTGTGAATGAAATGGACAGAACTGTATCGTTATGAAAGGTGATGGAGAAGGAAGAGTCAAAGGTAAACCCAAGAGTATGAATGTAAGAGACAGGATAAATGGTGTTACCGCAGACAAGAAGCATGGAATCAGAAGGAGTTTAGAGAGAAGGTTATCCTTCTCAAGGATATTAAGCTTACTATTAAGTTTGGTTTTGAATGTATTGAGTTTAATACTGCAGATCGTATGCCAAATTAGAGGTAAGCACAGAATAGTTTAGCATGCTGAACTTGGAGTCAGAAGGCAGAAGCTAAATACTAATATTGATACTTAATAAAAGGATTTTAAATGTAACATTTAAAAACCTCAGATAATATATGCATAAAATTGGAGTGAGAATACTTAGCCCTATTACCCACTTACCTATTTCAAGGGCAATGTGAGAAGAGCATTCTTTAAACTTTAAAGTGAAAGTGATATCAACATTTCTGTTACTAATATGATTTGGACCTAAAAAGAACGTCTTCACAATAATTACAGTAGAAAATCACAAACAAGATGTGGAGAAGAAAGAAGATTGGGGTATTGACATGTATGTAGGACTTATCCAGTCACATGACTAGAGAATATTTTCGATGATTTGAAGCCTTTTTAGGTAACGCATCCTCGAGCGTTCTCAAGTTTAGCAGTTAGTATAGTTTAAATGAATGGGTAATGGTTGCATTACCACAAAATAGCTGCTTTGTCTTGTGTTGACTACAACCACCCCTAGAAGAAGAACAGCTGTAGCGGCTCAGTGGATAAAGCACTGGGCCTGGAGTCAGGAAGACTCTTCCCGAGTTCAAATCTGACCTCAGATACTTACTAGCTGTGTGACCCTGGGCAAGTCACTAAACATTGCCTCAGTTTCTCCATCTGTAAAATGAGCTATAGAGGGAAATGGCAAACCACTCCAATGTCCTTGCCAAGAAAACCCCAAATGAAGTCATAAAGAGCTGGACACAACTGAAACGACTGAACAACCTGCAGCCCTTGGAAGAGTTCTTGTGAGACACTCAAAACTCAAAAAAAGTATGAGTTTTGTTTAACTGCATTGCTGTCTTTAAAGTTTTAAGAAGAGATCCCCTGTAACTGAAGGAATGTGAGCTTGAAGAAGGGGGTTGTTATTTTAGCCATTTTTAGGGATGGTAGAAGAGCTGAGGGATGTTATGAGTACTTGGTACATGAGAAAAGGTTTAACTATACATGCAAAGGAAGGAGAAAATTCCCTAAGACTAAGTTAGCTTTCTTCCCAGTTGTGCCAAAGGCCCACTAACCATGACTGAATTTTGAGTGAGGACAATTCTCAGTTTAAACATGGTTGGTGTGGGTCAGATTAATGTTGTGTTTTTTTCCCCCTTAAAATGTTGCCATTAGAAATTAATTTAAAAGATATGAAATTTTATTGGTGGAAGTACTCTGTACAGCAAAGCAAATAATAACCTATCACTTCCTTAGTAGATACTTTTATAAGTTTCATGAGCCAACAAGAAAAAGTATACGTGTTAGCCAACATTATGGTATTGAGCTTCTCCAGATTTAGCTGGGCTGATTGTCAGGTGACAGGCATCCAGGCCATTACTTGACACTTTTCTGCTTGGTAGAACCTATCAGAAGTTGTGTTCTACGGGAGTAGCCTCTGAGAACTCAAGTTTGTCAGGGACCCTGGGAAGTAGCATGGTACAAAGAAAGAGGGCTGGATTTTGAGTCAGAGGACCTTGGTTCGAATATTGTCTCTGCTACTTATTGCATGACCCAAGACAAGTCACCTACCTTCTTGGGGCCTATGTATAAAATGAAGGAAATTGGATGAGATGATCTCTAATAGCCCCTCCAATTCCAGTTTTATGATCCTCTGACTTCCACATCCAAGTGAGGTATTGAAGAAGGACATTAGTAGAGATTTTATTGGAACATATAATCAAAATTTACATCAGCCTTTGTGAAACAAAGAACTTGATTCAACTGTAATACTTTCCTATATTCTCTCCCACAGAGCATAGCTACACTAGTGGGTCTGACAGAAGCTGCTTATCCAATTAAGTGAAAAATGCGCAGTAGGTAACAATTAAGCTTTACTTAGCAGCTTTTCCAGTTGTACAGTTAAACTATTATTTGGGGGGAAATTGGTTTTATTGAGTTAAGCCATTTGCTGTATAATACATTCTTGTCAGAACTTGTATTAATTGGGTGGGGGGCATTGAAATTTACAACCTACTTCTACAAGCAAAGTATAATTATCATTGAACTAGAGTGCAGTTTATAAAATAAACCAAGTATGAGCATAACTTTTTTTTTCCTTTTAAATGCCAGCATAAAAACATTAGTGTTTCCTCTATATTTCAACTCTAGCTGAATTCCAGTAACTTCTTTTCCAAACTTTGCATCTTTCCCCGGAATCTGGCACCATGCTTTGAATACAGTAGGTACTTTATACATGTTTGTTTCTCCTTTTGTTAAATTATATTCCTTTATTCCATTTCTTCTTAATACAACACACTATCTTAATTATTGGAATGTGCCCCACTCACTTCATAGAATGTTTTTTAGCAAATTCTTAATTGCATATGAATCTTTTTAAAGTCTACTTCAATTTTGTCTTTCCCCTGCTCAATAATATGTGGTGACTCCTTACTACCTACCAAATAAGGTCCAAACACCCCAAATTTACATTAAAAGTCTGACCCTGTGTATCAGCAAGCACCCTAGCATACCCAGGATGGCTGCTTGCACAGGTTTTTAGATCTGCTTTTCTAAAGGAAAGCAACTCAAAATGGGTTAACAATTTAACTTTAATCAATCAAACATATATCATTTACCTAGTTCAGGGGGAAAAGTTAGCACCCTGAACTTCAGAGAATACAAACAGAATACAAACAAGTTAGAAGCAGAAATTACAAGCAGACAAAGAAACAGATCTGCAGATGGGCTACCAGCCGTCTGACCATCACATCCATACCTAGTCAGTTACCAGAGAGGGAAGCACCAACATATGGGTTTTCAAAGCTGGGGGGGCTCAATGGCTTCCCAGAGTCTCTTCTGGCCAAATCACCCAAGTCTTTCCAAAGTGAGCCCCAAAGCAAAACCTTACATCAGGGTATATATAGCCTTCTCTTGGCTCAGAAAATGTCACAGCCCCCTTGACATCCTGCCCAATTACAAAGTAATAAGGCATGGGCATTCCTGAAGAGCAAGCCTCCTGCCACAGGCTCCATGTGACCACATTAAGCCTATTAGGGGGCAGAGTATACTTTCAAATCAGGGGAGGTTCTCAGAGTCACTTAAACCTATCAAAGGGCCTAGGGGCAGGGAAGATCTTCAGATTCCCATAACACCCTGCTCAGGATCACCTGTCATGGTCTTGGTTTTTGCTTATATTGTTTCACCAACTGAGATGCCTTTTACCCTTTTAAACCTCAAAATATCCTACTCATCCTTCAAGCCTCAGCTCAAATACCATGCACTTTATGAGGTCTTTCCTGATTTTTCTAGAGACTTCATGAGATTTCTATTTCTTATATGTGCACTTTGCTAACCCCTAAGTCCATTCTTTCTCCTGATCACCAGCTAACTTCCCTCAGCACAGTTCCACCTGTATGCTAACAAATCCCAAATGAAACTGATTATATTCTTCCTAAACCTGCCTCTTCTCTAGACTTATTTTTTGCCTAGTCATATGGATAAAGAAAACTCTCTGGGATTTGACACTTATTCAAGGCATATATACTTGAACATAACTAACCACTAAGACTCCGCATTTCATAGTAATCCACCCTGTCACACAGGTTTCTAACTTTGAAATCATCTTTGACTCACTCCTTTCCCTCATGTCCTATATCTAGTTTCCAAGTCTTGTCGGTTCTAACTATACAATGACACTTGCATTCATTGCCCTCTCTCAATAAAATTGTAGTGGCCTATTAATTTCTCTCCTTAAGTCCAGGTGCTCTCTTCTCCCAGCTGTCCCTCCCATAGCTGCCAAAATAATTCTTTTAAAAGTTATTTTATTTTTCAATTTTCAAGTATTTATGTTTTCTCCCTTTCTAATTCCCCCCAATCCATAAAAATAGAAAGAAAAAACCCCACAGAATCCCTTATTACATAAGTATATTTAATCAAAACAGATCCCCACATTGGTCACATCCAAAAATACATTTCTTATTCTGCATTTCTTATCTCTGTAATGTGATGAGCAACATTCTTCTCTATTTTGAGTCATAGTTGATCATTTAATTGATTAGAGTTCTTAAGACTTCAGAATCGTTCATTTTTACACATACATACTGATTATGTGACCCTGGACAAGTCACTAAGCCTTTCAGTTGCTAGGCGAATCTCTAAAACCGTTAAGTTTCAGGATAGTTATTGATCTGCATTGGTAGATGGAACATCCTTCTTAACAGGAACTCCAGGTCCAGATCAAAATTGAACAGCAAAAAAATGTACTTAATTGGGAACTGCTGGAGGCTTTTGGGGAGGGGTGTATAACCATATTCAGTAAGAACATCATTAGGGAATATCTGAACAAATTGTGGAATACTATTGTGCTGAAAGAAAAGGAGAAAGAGACAGTTTCAAAGAGACACGGAAAGAATTATATGAAGTGAAATGAGCAGAATATATATAGAATTATGTATAACTTAACATCAGTATTGTATCATATGACAGACAGATGATAGACTAATATGCAGAATAAGAAATGTATTTTTGGATGTGATCAATGTGAGAATTTGTTTTGCTTGGCTGCACTTATCTAATATAAAGTTTTGTATTATTATTTTTATTTTTTCTTCTTTTTTAGCCAGATTGAGCAATCTGTACAAAGGTAGGGAGGCAGGATATGGATCTACAAGGACAAGAAATAGCAAGTAGGCAAGGTTAGCTGGAATTTTGAATCTGTAAGGGGAAGCTCTGAAAAATAAGTAATCTGGAGCCAGACTGTGAAGGTTTTCCAGAGGTAAATTGAAAAGGCCATATTTGTGGTAGAGACAAGAGGGAGCCTTTGAAGATTGTTGAGCAGCAAAATGGCATGGCATTTTTAGCAACTATGTAGAAGATGGGTTAAGAAGCTGGGGATCCAATTTAGAGCCTATTTCCGTGGTCAGGTAAGACATGGTGAAGGTCTGAATTGGGTAGTGGCCATGTAAATGGAGCAGATATCCCCACCAGAGTGGTTAATAGCAATATTGGAACCCAGGGCAAACAAGCTAGTGCAGGCAGCACAAGACTTATTGTCAAGATCATGCGATGCTGCTGCATGATTGTAAGCTGGCTAGTGGAGTCAGAAATCCTTGGATGTCACTCTCCAAGAAAATTGCAAGGTTGCTTTTTGGATAAATAGGTAGTAGATAGGATAAAGGTAGAATGAGGCAAAGTAGAAAAGAATAGGGCTGGGCTGGAAATGAGCTCTGGTCACATATCTCCCTGCTTAAACAGGTCCATCAAGATGCCCATAGGCATCTCAGACAGAACATATCCAAAACAGAATTCATTCTCCTCCTTTTGAACAACTGAAAACAACGACAACAACAATTGAACCCAAAGATCAGAACTAGGATCAATGTCTAGAAGTTCTGTAGGGACAGATTTAGGCTTAATAATAAGAGTGGTCCAAACATGTAATGGGATTCTTCAAGAGTTATTGGGCACTTATATTTTGCCTTATATAGCAGCAATTTCAATCCAAGAAACACTGATTACGTGACTACTTATGTCTACTAGGTGCTGACAAAGCAAAAGCTTATACTATGTGCATTTTATTTGTGTGTGTATCATCTACCCTACTAGATGGCAAGGGCTTTAAAAAGTCTTTGCTATGCCTTGCAAATAGTATATACTCAATATTTGCTTTACAATGGGAGCGTGAAAGCAGATTCTTGTCTTCAGTTTAAGTCTGGAAAGGCTTCCCAAAACTGAAAACTTTGTTAAGGTGTAATGACTTGGGAAGAGAGCTAGTGAAGTCTTTGACTTAAGCAGATACTGGACCACAATTTTTGAATCATCGCTTTAGAATTAAAAGGGAATTCAGAGGCTATCTAGTCTAACCCCCTAAGTTTCCTGATGAGAAAACAGAGGGCTAGGGAGATTTAATAACTTGCCCAAGGTCAACTAGGGAATAATTGTGCAAAGTTGAACTTGAACCTAGGTCTTATAACTTTAAAGTCAGTGCTATTTGATGTAGAAGGGATTCAATAGCTATTGAGATAGCTAGGACTAGGAGAACTCTGAGGCCCCTTCTAGCTCTAAGATTCTCTTATTCTTTTTTTTTTTCTTTTTGGAGGGCAGTTGGGGTTAAGTGACTTGCCCAAGGTCACATGGCTAGTTTTTGTGTGTGTGTGTGTTAAGTGTCTGAGGCCGGCTTTGAACTCGGGTCCTCCTGACTCCAGGGCAGGTGCTCTATTCACTGCACCACTTAGCCGCCCCAAGATTCTCTTATTCTAAGGATGAATTAAATTTATCAAACTTTCTCTGTCACTGCTTCCCAATATAAACCTTCCATTCCATCTAATCCAATCTAGTCACTATTCTCTGCACATGATGCAGTCAGTAATTCTTCCCTCTGTGCCTTTCTTTAGTCTAGCCTCCATCCCAACTTCCAATGGCTGGGAATGTCTTCCTCCAAGTTCTCCACTTCCTAGCGTCTACCTCTCCCTTAAGATCCAGTTCAGAGCCTATCACCTCTGACCAAGGCAAAATCAAATCCTTGATGGCCCCAACCAACCAATGCCTTTCATTTCTCTTATCATCTGAATTATCCCTTTGGCATATAGCTAACAAAATAAAGGAGTCTATGTTGGCTTTTCATGCAGATAATAATAACTAGCTCTAAGACCCTGGCTAAGTCACTAAATTTTTTGGAATTTCAATTTCCTTCTTTGTAAAATGAAGGCAATTGTACCCTATCCCAGCTTAAATTATTAAGGAGAAAAATGAAAAAGGCATGGGAAAGGGTTCAATAACTATAAGGCACTATGTACATGAAAAATTGCTTCCTTTTCTATCTCTAAAATGCCTTTAATCTCTAATATTCTGTGAATATCTAACACCATCATCATCATTAATATAAATCTTATTTCCTCGAATAGATTATAGACTCTCTGATGGCAGGTGCAATGCTTTGTATACCCTCACAATTCATTGTTTTGCGTATGATGAATGTTACATATTTATTGACTTGAATCACACAGTGGTATCAGTCAGCTGCACTGGGGTGTGGGATGGTTTGAAGAATGATCACAACTTCTGGGCCAAGACTAAGGGACTATTACCAATACTCTTTCCTCCCTTAGGAATAACAATGAAGATCTGTGGTAGGGGAGATTTGTCTACTTTTCCCTACTCTCCTATCACTCAGACAGTTGTAGGTGAACCATGAAAAGTCAGAGCTACAGCATTGAGAGTCTTTTACCTTATAGCACACAAGTCCTAAATCTATATGTATAATATGCATGTGTAAAAACACATATATTATATATAAATTATAATCATCATATAAACAGTACTGAAAAGTTGGCAACATATTTTGTATACATCATCTCACCTGAGTCTCTCAACAATCTGGTGAGGTAGGTATTATAAGCCCTCATTTTGTTAAGTGACTTGTCCATGGTCATACAGCTAATAAGTATAAGGGTCAGGATATGAAACTAAGTCTTACTGATTTTTAGTCCTCTGAGCCTAGTAGCCTCTGAGTTATGTCTTGAATTTAGAAATGGAGACTTTGGAAGTGGCTAGGTGGCTCAGTGAATAGAGCACCAGCTCTGGAATCAGGAGTACCTGAATTCAAACCCTGCCTCAGACACTAAATACAAAAAAACTAGCCGTGTGACCTAGGGCAAGTCACTTAACCCCAATTGCCCTACCTTCCCCCCTCCAAAAAAATAACGCAAAATTAAATTAAATTAAATAAAAAAGAAATAGAGATTTTGCCAAACTATCAGCTGCTTAAAAACAGTGTTCCTTTGTAACCATTTCCAGGTCCTGGAATAATAATAATGATAATAATAAAACGAAAAACCTAACAACTCCCAAGATGATGAGGTCAGACCTTT
This sequence comes from Pseudocheirus occidentalis, assembly GCA_028646575.1. Lineage (NCBI taxonomy): Eukaryota > Metazoa > Chordata > Mammalia > Diprotodontia > Pseudocheiridae > Pseudocheirus > Pseudocheirus occidentalis. The sequence continues at coordinate 86,757,644 of CM053600.1, forward strand.
GTGAGATGAGCATGCCTTACTATACTACATAGCTTGTAAAGTCATGAGCTCTTATGCTGGGATGATGAATCTTAATCCTGTGAAACAATTACAAAATTTCCCCCTCTGAACACAGCAATATAGACCTAATCTAGCAAAAGCTGTGTGATATTAACAGCAGGCTAGAAGTTGCTTTGAGAGGTCATTTAATTCATCCCTACTGCTTCTTTGACATTGCTCTCTTAAAACCCTTCCTCTATTATCTTAGCTCCCATCCAATTTTCTCCCTCTTACCTTTAATCTCTGTTCTTTCAATTGACATGTTTTTTCTCTTCTTCTTTTCAGTGGAATTGGAGGATATGCCAACCCCTATCTTCCTCAATGCCACTGGCAATTAATATTTGAAACCTATTCCTGTGAACATGTGCTATTAAACTGGGTGACATAGAGTCCATGACAGAATTGTTAAGGACACTCCTAAGGGAAGACACATCATTCCCATCAATTATGACTTCTGTTGGCATAGACCAGAACCTTATCCATCTTCCCACCCATTTGCTATTTTCTAACAGCTGTCAAATCTTGTCAGTTCTACCTTAATACCACTCACATTTGTCCACCTCAGTTTAGGCCTGCATTATTTCTCACCTGTACTACCCTAATAGCTTCCCAGATTTTCTCCCTGAATCCAATCTCTCCTCCATTAAATCCTCCATACAGCTGCTCAAGTGATATTCCAGAAGCATTAATGCCTGGCTTGGGAAACTCCAGTGACTCCTTCTTGTCTGTGGAAAAGAATACATATTCCATGTTCTTGCCAACCTGGTTCCAGCCTACCTTTCAAGGCTTAGCTCATTTTACTCTTTTTCACCTACTTTCTGTTCATTTTTTCATTGCTGGACTCTAGGTTTAGCCTCTGGATTTCAAGCGCAAATTTGCCTCTTTGAATTTGCACTGCCTCATTCCCTATGAATATGTCCATTATGTCTTTCACAAGTGATCCTTCCTTCCTAAGCCTTTTCTACAAGAAAAATATTTAACAGAAGCTATTTTCCATGTTAAAGCATTGTTTTTCTTAGCTAATACTTTAAAACGGGCAGATGACATTTGTTTTATCTAGTCACAAAATGCTTTATAAATGTGGAACAGATGATCCTTCTTTTCCTGAATCTCTTCTTTACAATGTGATAGAGTATTGCATACTCAAAGATCTGCCAATTAATCCTTGGCCCATTAAAATTTAGCATCTTTAGAATACATATACACTTTCCACATCATATTAAAGCAGTGCTTCTATCTAGTGTTTGTTTTATCTTGTTTCTGGTGAAGCAACCGTGCTAAAATTTTATAACCAGGTAAAAGGAAGTTTTAGAGTTGTATTAAAAGTAAGTAAAAAACAAACACATACACGCAAAAGTATTTCCTTCTGATTTGCTGGATTGCTTTGATTTTTTCCATTGGGAAGAACTTCCACTTCCACATTGATCTGTAATAAAGTACGTAACTAAAAGTGAACCTTAATCTTGGGAATCATTTGAACATAGAGAATGGGAATTGGGATAAAGTCCTCTCATGAAAGACTGTTGTATATACATATTTCATTAATATACACAGCATGGGTGTGAAATTAACTTTTACTCTAGTGGTCCCTTAGGCTCACATCCATATACACAAAATAGCTTTTAATAGTGTCATTTTTTTTCTAGATTTGTGATATGTTTTTAGAGTACCTAGTCTGCTTGCTTGAATAATTATAGTTGGCTTTTATATAACACTCAGTTTGTCAAGTGGTTTATATACATTATTTCACACAATGGGAAACCTTTAACATTCTCACTGTGGAGTACTTTTGTATTTCATTGGTTCTGGTCTTTTAAAGATGACTTTATTATTTATTAATTAATTCACTTGATTCCATCTCATTATTTTTTAAGTTAAGTGAAGTTTCTTAAAATTAAGTATCTTAACAGAAACTATTGATAGAGTGAACCTAAAGTTTTTAATGGTTGATAGTCATGTTTTCTGAATTTGAAGCTTGTAGGTTTTTTATAGTTGTATAGTTTATTTGAAATATGTAATATTTCAAAATAGGATGGATGTCCCTTTATGCATTCCCTTTTGGCAGCAATGTTTTTCTTCCCTCAATGCCAACTACAAAGTAGTACTGCTGACCACAGGAGATGTGTCTGGTAAGCAGAGGAAAAAATAATTGCTCACTGCAACTGAGTGTTTTGTCTTCTTTTTAGAATAGTGGTAGAGTACAAAAGTCAGTTTTGTTCAGCAAGATAATTGCCAGCAATAAACTGTGGTCATTGTTGACAAGTTCCCTGATTGGGAAAATGCCAAAGAATGAAAGGATAGCAGTATTTGTCATGCCTTTTCTATCTCAGGCTCATTACTTAGCATTAGCAATAAGTAGTTAAACAACAATAATTTATTAAGCATAAATGGTGTGCCCAGTACTGTGTTTGGTGTTGTAGAGAATACAGTAAAGGATATCAGTTTTATCATCTATAAAATGAGGGATTTAGACTAGATTATCTCTATGATACCTTGTAGCTCCTCTTCTGCCATTAATAAACTTATCATTTAGTTGAGATAAAAGGAACAACACAAAACAATTGACAAATAATATTGGTTCCTCAGGCAAGGGATGTTAACTACCTGACAGGATGATAATGAAGATGATGACAGTTTATAATCAGATGGCGCCCCATAGTTTCCAAAGGGCTTTTGCATAAATTATCTCATTTACTGAAGTGTGATTCAGTAGTGTATTTGAACAGGGAAGTGTGATGTAGGCCAAACAGCAGTAGATTTTATGGCAAAGGACCTTGTTGAATGCTAGTTCTATCATGTAGAACCTTTGTTGTAACATCTCCATGGTTTTTTAATCTCTCTGGACTTCAGCTCCTTCATTTTTAAAGTAAAAGGGCTCAGACTATATGTATTCTAAGGTCCCTTGTAACTCTAAATCTAATATTCCATCAGTTGGGGAAAAAGTCTTACTATTCATAGATGAAAACTCCATTATCATGTTCATCAATCTTCTTGTTGTTGTTGAGTCATTCCAGTCATGTTTGATTCTTCATGACTCCATTTGGAGTTTTCTTGGCAAAAATGCTGGAGTGGTTTACTATTTCCTCCTCTGGCTCTTTTTACAGATGAGGAAACTGAGGCAAACAAAGTTAAGGGACTTACCCATAGTCATTAATTTTGGGAGATAGGTGTTCTGGACTCTGGGCATGGCACTCTGTTTATTGCACCATCTAGTTGCTCCCATTCACTAGTCTACATTTTATTATTCTTTCTTGTATTCTCATACAGTTAATTGTCCTTTATGAAATATATTGATTAGTTTTATCTTTAACTAGTAAACTTTCCTAGGGCTTTATCAACTCATTTATACCAACTTAATATGTTCAAACCACTAGAATGGCTTTGATTTTGAACTGTTTCAACCCAAGTACCTGATATCCCTCCCACCTTGGTTCAGTACCTTGGAGGTGAGGCCTTTTGACTGGGTCCAAATTTTACAGAACAAATCTTTTTATTAAGGGGATTTGTTTTGTGAAGTTTGGATTCAGTCAAAGGGCCACAGTTGAGGACCTAGAGGGTCACGTGTGACCTTGAGGCCACAGGTTTTTTACTCCTGCCCTAGGAAAAGCCATCTACCCTTTCTTGGTCTCAATATGCTTATCTATGAAATGGGGATAATGGGGATATGGATAACAGTCAACAAGCAATAAATCACCAGTGACAAAAATGAAGTATTATATTCCAATTTAATTGTGCATGCCAGGTCATTATTAAACAATTAAAAACCAATGAAAATGTGAATAAACCCCAAGAAGAATTGGGCAAGTTTGTTCTTCTTCTACACACTAGTTATTTGACCATAAGTATGCCTATGCCTTCTTTTTTCATATTTATAATGATAATGATACTCTCTTGCTATTGGTCTAGTAAAGATTCAATTTGAATGTTGTAGGACCATAGATTGAGAGATGGAAGGGACCTTTGAGGCTATTTAGTAAAATTTTCTCACATAACAGAAAAAGAAACTGATTTTATAAACCAGGAAGTTGTATGGCTTGCCTACGATCTCCAAAGCTAGCTTTTGAATTCAGATCCTGTGACATTGATTCCGGCATCATTTCCATTTCACTATTACTTCTCTTTGGTTTATTCATTAATTGAGCAAATTGATTTTTAAAAAAATAAAGTTCTTCCTTTTTACTAAGTACTGGTATAGACCTTGAAAAGAATTAAAGGTGATAATAAGGTGTGGTTTCTGCTCTTCAGCTACTTATAATGTAGTTAGCAAAATAAGACACACTTACAAGATTAGTATGCAACAAGTATATCATTAAATGTCTGAATAAATGAAACAGAAGTGTTTTAGGAGTTCAGAGAAAAGAAAGATCCATTTAGATCCAAGTAGTTGTGGATATCCCCAGGTAGCAGGTAGGTTTTGGTTGGACATTAACTTATAGGTAGAATTGGGACAGGAAAAGGCAAGAGCATAGGGGCAGGTATGTGGTGCAGTGAATAGAACACTGGCCCTGGAGTCAGGAGGACCTGAGTTCAAATCCAACCTCAGACACTTGACACACTTACTAGCCGTGTGACTTTGGGCAAGTGACTTAACTCCAGTTGCCCTCCAAAAAAAGCAAAAAGAAAAGGTAAGAACATTCTGGGAGCAGGAAACAGCATGGAAAGAGATTAGGAATTGACATTAAGGATGATATGTTTGGAAAATAGTGTAGATATACCCCTACCTGGAGCAGAGAGTTTACTTTGGAAAGCACATTTTGGAAAGCACATGAAGATCAGGTTGGTGGGGGGTCAGTGGCCCAGGAGTAGAGGAGAATTGAGTTTGAACATAATTCTGTGGGAATTGGGGACCCTCTGAAAGCTTTGGAACAGGGGAGGAGCATGATAAAGCTGTTATTTAGAGAAGAATAATCTGCCAATGGAGTATAGAATATTATTATAAGGGAAGAGGTTACCGGCAGGGAGACCAGCTTGGAGTACTTACTGCCTGATGTGATGAGAGCCCAGATTGGGGTGTTTGGAAACAAGATGAAGAAGTATGGAGAGATAGGAAAGAAATATCAAAAAAAGACTCAGCAAGATGTAGTTACTGATTAACCATATGCCATGACAGAGAGGTAAAAGTCAAAGACGAATGAATGTGAGAATACTTTGTGGTCATTGGATGAAGAGTGCTATATTAATACAATGTGTCATCTCATTTTGCTTAACAAGCATTTACTTATACTATAGATAACATGCTCTTATGGCAATGCTGATGGTTAGAAAATGGTAATAAAACATGGTATTTAATGCTTTGATTTTTCAAATTTTAATTTTGTTCAGACCTAGGATTTCATCAGTTTTGATAACTCCTCAATATCGACTGGTAAACTACCATCTGAAAGAATTGCCTGGGACATTAAATATTTTTATAGCTTGATTGTGGTCCCAGAGACAGTATATCAGAGAAGAATTTGAGCCTCAGTCTTCTGACTCCAAATCTGACTCTTTATCCAATATACCATACTGCTTCCAACTTGATAAGGATGATAAAGTTGGAAACAACTGGAACATCTAAATAAAAATCTCTCTCTCTCTCTCTCTCTCTCTCTCTCTCTCTCTTTCTCTCATCTATCTATCTACCTATCATCTTCTATTTCAGTTTTTTCCTGTCTCTATCTCTCTCTTTATCTCTATCTGTGCATCTCTCTCTCTCTCCATCTTTCTACCATGGTGGAATACCACCTCATTCAGTATAAGACGTTTTTTACTCTACTTTGGCAAGTTCTTTTTAAAATACTTATATTTATTTTTTTTAACTATGACTAAAGTTAAACAGAGTTGCATAGTTTGAGGCCTCACCAAGATAGTGTTGGTTGTCACGTAAGATGAGGACAATGGTCCTTATGCTTGTTCACTAAGTTTAAACTGTGGGTGGTACATCAAGAGGCTGATGATGTCTCTTAGCTTTGTCACTGAGCACATAACAAAAGAACAGGCTGGAGGCAGCACTCCTCTTTTGTGGAGAAATGATGAGAAGCAGTGTATCATCACTTCTTTCAAGAAGATAAATCATCTCTGAGTTGATGGGAGCTTTTCTCTTGCCCGTCAAATGAGTAGCAATCAGAGAAATTTTATGGGAAAGATGCATCAGAAGCTGACGTTTGTCATGTGGCCTAGTGCTCCTCAGGAGAAGGATCTAAAACAACTCTTTAGGTGCATATGGCTTAGTTGACTTCAGACAACCAAGCATAGAAGGCCATTCCTGGAGGAAGGAAAAACTGGATCTTCTCTCTGGCACATAACTTGCTGTTTGGCCATAAGAAAAGTACTTATTCTCTCAATGACATGGACACTTCTAAGACTCTAAGTCCTGCACTAGTATCAGTAGAGGAGTTTTTTATAGCTTCACTGTACTGAAGAAATCACAAGTCTGGACCCTCCCTTCAAAAAAAAAAAATGAACAACTTTATTGACATTTCTGAGTCAACGGCTGGCCTTCCTAAGTGTATATGTTTCATAGTCAGGTTAGCATTTTTATAGTGTTTGTTGATCCATTGGATTTTAGATTTGTAGTTACAATGAACCTTAGAGTTCATCAAGGCTAAATGGCTCACTAGAAAGCCATTCTTTTGAACTTTCTTTTTTCATTCACCTAGACTATAATCTGTACATTCAGTTCTTCAGAGGTCATGACAGAGGCTGTTCTGCTAATAAATTGGAGCATGCTTTGTTTCCAAACTCCTTGAGGGCAGAAACTGCACCACTTTCATCTTCATGTCTTCCTCCATTCCTTGTATATCATGGGTGTGCACAACCTCCTTACTTTTCCAACTTCTGTAGGTTGGTTGTAAAACAAGAGGAAAACACTGGCCCACACTTCATAAATAATAACTCACATTTATGTAGCAATTTGAGGTTCACAGGGAATCCTTGCCAAAATTATTGATGTAGGCCAGAGGTGCTAAACACAAACTGTGACCTACAACACTCCCAAATATAGTCCAACAAAGATTAAAAGGTAATCAGGAAAATAACAAAATAAATAAGAACACAAAAAATATAGATAATTTAAATTTTTTAAAGAATTTAAATTAAAATTTAACAAACTATTATTGAAAATTTAAAAATTAAATCCATTTTATAATTAAATCACTAGGTTGCCATTATGTAAGGTTTATTGGCTTTTGTTTTTATTTGAGTCTGATACTACTGATGTAGGCAGTGTAAGTATTATTATTCCTATTTTAGAAAAGAGAAAACTCAGGTTCAAACTTGTGAAGCAATTTGTCAAACTCAGGGTTACTCAGCTAGTAAATGTCAAAGTTAAGACAGCATTCTATTCTAAGGCCAGAGCTCTTTCCTTTTTATCCCAATGTTTGCTGAATTGAACTTACACGCATACACACATATATGCATACATATAGACACAGTTATATGTGTATGTATATATAACATATACATGTGTATTTATGTATCTACTCAATAGACATATGTGAAGGTGTATTTATATAAATACATCCCCATATGTTTGTATTCATACGTGAATATACACATGAAATATATGGACACATACAAACATATATAAACTAAGGTGTATTTACACATATATGTATATAGTTAACACACCTGTATACACATGCATCTGCATGTTTATGTGTACCTATTTCTATATATACATTCATTTACGTGTGTACATGTATATACACATATACACACATTATACACACACATGTATGGGCAGCTAGGTGAGGCAGTGGATATAATACCAGGTGTGGAGTCAGGAAGACCTGAGTTCAAATTTGACCACAGGCACTTATTTAGCTGAGTTAGCCTAGGCAAGTTACTTAACCCTGTTTACCTCAGTTTTCTCATCTGTAAAATGAGCTGGAGAAGGAAATGGCAAACGGCTCCATTATCTTTGCCAAGAAAATCCCAAATGGAGTCACAGACAGTTGGGCATGACAAACTCCTGAACAACAACATGCATACGCATATATGGAACAACCTATGATTTCGTTGGTATAGGGAAATCCTGATAGGTAAACTTCTTCTAGTAATGCAGGTCCATACCTGTTCTGCACTTTTTAAACTTAGGAAGTTGTCTGGGTCACTGAGAAGTTAAATGACTTGCCCAGAGTCATGCAGTATAGCCAGTTATGTCAAAGGTTAGGTTTGAAGCCAGATCTTGATTCTAAGGCCAGCTCTCTATTCATCATACCATGCTACCTTTGAATTGTGTGTGTATGTGTGTGTGTGTGTGTGTGTGTGTGTGTGTATTCAGGGAAAGGGAGGGTTTTATTTCAGATGGAAGCATAAAGAGTGTCCTGAAATAGTTAAGGTGAATCATGGTTAATTTAATCCTCTTTTGAAAATGCTACTTTACCAGGAGAACATTGTGTACCTTGAGTCTTGTTGAAAGCCAAATTTCTTTAGGATTGACTGATTTCTCTGTCCTGACCCCTGCCCACTCCTCTTAGCTGTTCTGGGAAAAGAAACAAATGAGTTTAACATTTGAAGTCAGTGGCTTGGGGCCCAATCGAGGACAGAACATTTAGCTTGATATGATACAGCTAGCATTGTTTCCAAATGAAAATTAGAACCAGTAATGTCCCGATGCTCTTGTCTAGACAATTGCTATGACTATAAATCTCTACCATGATAGCACAGTAATGATTTGCTGTGGTTTGTTTTTTGCAGGGAAATGAGTATCTACAGAACACATTTCAGTTTGTTCTGAGCCTTTATACTAATTAATGGTAATTAATCTGTTGAGTAAAGTCCCAAGATTTATATGCATATATAATATGTATGTTATATATATATGTGTGTGTGTATACACATATGTATATATGCATATACGTCTGTATATGTGTATATATAAATATATATAAACACATTTATATATAAAATTCCTTCAAAAGACTCTTCTTCCCCTCCCCACCCAACATATTTGTCTTTTACAGATTGTTATCCTTTCCTCATTGGAAATATTATTCAATAGACTTCTTCCTGATGTGATTCTGTTTTGTCTGCAAGAAATTTCATTAGGATAACCATTATCCAAAATTGTGTTTTCCGAGCTTTGCTTTTGAAGATATGGATGAAGCCACTGGCTCCAGCTCAGACTCTTTATTCATTTTCCTCTGTGATAAGCAGTTGTTCATATAGGAAGTTTAGAGAATCTGGCGTGTCATTCCCTATAAAGTACTCATAATTCTCTGTGATGCTAACTTGAGAGCTAGGGCCTTCTAAAGGGAATAGAAGAACCTAAAATACACATAAATATTCCTCTTTTCATAAAGACTAGTATCTAGTTTCCTAAGTAACTTCTTTAATCAATTAGAAGTTATGTTCTACACATAGTTTAACTTTCATTGGCATTGTAATTCCTTTATGTTGTGTAGGATTCTCTAAATAAGAACAATACTTACAAAGGGATGCACTTTTTAAAGCAAAACAACCTGATATAATTATTCTTTAAGCAACCTATGAGATGCTATGATGGAGAAGAAGGAGGAGGAGAGGTCTGAGCTGAAGCTTTCCAGATAACAAAGCCAGAAGTCACAGTACCAGAATGGACTAGTAATTATCAACCCACAAAAAGGTCCTGTCAGTTCAACATGGGGTGTCTTCAGTGTGGCTTGAGACCTTTGAAACTCCATTAAGTACTACATTTGCAGATACAGTCTATTTCAGGTAAACCTGTAAAACTGACAGGAGTTACGTATTTATTGAAAGATACCCAAAATATCCTCTCCACCTCTCCCTGGAGAAATTTGGAGCTTATATGGAGAATAGGACTTAGAACTGGGGCTTCAACATCTCTGTAACAGCCCTGAGAGGGTGAGGGGCCTGTTTTGAGAGAATATGTATACACAGAGCAGACTTTGGGCAAAGTCAGCTCAATTCATGGCAACCAGGACTATGAGAGCCCCAGGTGCTGAAAGCCAAGCTGAAGAAAGGGGGATGGAAAAGAGGACAGAGAGATAAGGAAGAGAAGATGAGAAGAAAATTGAGGAATATAAGGGAAGGAGAGTGGAAAAAGTATGGTCAATCAATTAGCAAATATTTATTAAAGCTTATCTTGTGCTAGGCTCCACATTTGATACCAGGAATAAAAGTAGAAAGAATGCAACAGTCACTACCCTTAAAGAGATTACATTTTTTTAGAGGAGAAAATATGTACATATAAAATTATATTCAGAATAAATACAAAATAAATAAAAGGTAAAGATAAGAGGGAGAAAAGGCAGGAGAAATAGGTTAGAAGGTGGTTCTTGAGCTTCAGATTGAATGGATAGTGAGTCATGATGCAAAGGTGAGGAACAAATGCATTCTGGCTAAGCACAGCTAGTGCAAAGGCATGGAGAGGAAAAATGGATTACCACATTTGGCTGGTTCCAGAGTGAGAGACCAGGAAAAATGTATATGTGAAGAAAAAGAGAAAGTGAGGAGGGCGGGGTGGGAGAAGTACAGAGAGTATTTGCTTGGATCTAAAACACTGGAATTAGGTCCTGGTTCTGCCATTGGACTTTTTGGGCACCCATCAATAAAATGAGGTGCGGGAGGAGGGGTTTGGGGCAGATGATCTCTAAGCTCTCTTCTAGCTCTAACAATCTGTAGATCTCAGAGGTTTTTAAAATCATTTTCCAGGAAGATAATTGACAATCTATAATGCAGTGGTTCTCAACCTTCCTAATGCCACAACCCTTTAATACAGTTCTGGTGACCCCCAACCATAAAATTATTTTTGTTGCTACTTCATAACTGTAATTTTGCTACTGTTATGAATCGTAATATAAATATCTGATATTCAGGATGTATTTTCATTGTTACAAATTGAACATAACCCACAGGTGGAGAACCACTGCTATAATGGATCCATAAAAGAATGACAATGATGGGAAAGGACTTGTGTGCTTTATTGCTCATTTGAACAATACAATCATATTTCCCCTAAAGAAAAAAAACCCTCTGGGGGAACACTATATCTATCTTCAGATAGGTGTAGTCTTAGAGAAAAGGTATTAGACATTATCTGCTCACCTCAGAATTCACAATTGGGCTTAATGGATAGAAATTACAGTGAGGCTAATTTTACTTCAATATAAGTGTTGTTTCTATAGCTTTTTAGTCAGGCCTGATTCTTCATGACCCCATTTGGGTTTTTTAATCAGGAAAGATACTAGAGTGGTTTGCCATTAATTCTTCAGCTCATCTTACAGGTGAGGAAACTGAGGCAAACATGGTTAAGTAACTTGCCCTGGGTCATATAGCTAGTAAGTGTCTGAGGTTGGATTTGTACTCAGGAAGATGAGTCTTCCTAATTCCAGACCTAGCACTCTACCCACTGCTCTACCTGTCTACCCTGCAACATAAGTAAAAATATCCTAATGTTTGGAGTTGTCCACAAGGAGAATGGGCTGTCTCAGGAGGTAGAGAATATTTTCATTCAAGACCTTCAAGTAGATGTTGGCTATTCATTTGAGGATATTGTAGATTGGGTATTGTTCAGATTTTGGTCAGTTTGGATGACCTGTGACATACCACGTCTAAAATTCTCTACACATCATGGGTAGAATGGATTCTGCCTCTGCTAGTCCCCTGTTAACTGTGAGTAAGCCACTTAACCCAGTCTTGGGCCTCAGTTTATTTATCTATGAAACAAAGGAACTGAATTAGATGATCTTTGAGATATTCTAGCTCTATGATCATTCATCTATTTCTGGTCTACATGAAGAAAGTCAAAGGGAAAATGGAGAGCAAGCTAGAGTCAGAACCAGGGAAACAGGTCCTGTGTCTACCAAAACCTCTTCATGTGTGATCTCTACAGGTTACCAAGCACAGCATAGCTTCATGTTCAACCACAGATGGAAAATGAGACACAACATGGAACAGATGCACTCAGATAAATCCCATAATGCTTTCAATAGATATGAATTGGAGAAATATTTCTTGATTACTAGCCAGTACAAAGAAGGCAATCTTCTATCTAGTGAGCCGCTGTATTTTAGTAGGTATGGGGACCATGTTTATCATGTTTATTACTGAAGGGTGAAGGGACTCTGATTTTCTCTCTCTCTCTCTCTCTCTCTCTTTCTTTCTTTCACTTGGGTGATCCAGAATGCCTAGCTAAACCACCAACTATAACTGTGTCTTTTATTTCTAAGGAAGAACTGTTTTAGGGGCTGTCAGCATGAAAATATATCTGTTATAATAGTATATCTTTTGTTTTTCCCCAAAATGTGTGTAATATTGTAGAATATCAAGGACGTAGAGTGGAGATGGGAGGGAGACTAGAACAAAAGTAAAGGGAGGGTAGAGAGGAGGGAGGTTGGAGAAGACCAAGAGGAAGGTGTTAGGAAAGGCCCGAAGCATCTATTGAACCTATTCAGCTGAACCAGAGAAATAAAACGATAACTTCCTGAAGATTCCGTGAAGTTCATGTAGTCTTTGAAGCTTTAAAGTGGGATCCACTAGTTTAAAAAGAAGGGAACTTCTATGGAATAAAGCATGGGGCCTGAGTCAGGAAAAACTGGGTTCAAATCTGGCCCCATACACTAGCTGTGTGACCCTGGGAAAGTCACTTAAACATGTTTGCCTCAGTTTCTCATCTGTAAAATGAACTGGAGAGGGAAATGGAAAACCAGTCCAGTATCTTTGCCAAGAAAACTCCAAAGGATCATGGAAAGTTGTACATGACTGAAAAATGATTGAACAATAAAATTTAAAAGAGCATGTAATCAACCTGGTTGAATACATTGAATGTACAAAATCAGATATACTGTTCTATTTTGGAGCACTTGCGAAGGCTTTTCTTCTACAGATCCCAACCAATTTTGGGGGGGGGGGGGTGGAGGGTTAGATTCTTTTCTGACATTATGTAAAAAACACATTGTTAATAAAATAGACTTGTTTCATGTGATTCTGTCACCGTTGGTCTCTCCTTGGTTTATTCTCTGTGCTATATCTCATTTTCCTTCCAAGGTTGAAACTATGCTGTGCTTGGTAACTAGGAGAGATCACTCTCAAAGGGGTTTCAGTAGAGCAAAGGCCAAGGGTTCCTTCCCAGGGGGTTCATTCAGACTCCTTCTGATTAGTCTTTCTGCATGCAGATAGCACATCCTCCTCGTGGAGGGGCCTTGGTCAAATGACTTACAAGTGAAAACCCTCCTTAACTTCTTTTGTTCTAGTCTCCCTCCCACCTCCACTACATTGTGCCACCTAGCTGCCCTTCTTTTTAACCTGGTGGATCCCACTTCCAAATGATGGAAGAATAGAATCAGAGGAGAAGGTAACAAAAGGCAAGTGGGAATTTATATTGACCAGCATTCAGTCCTCACAGAATCAGTTCAACTTGTGTTGTGTAACTTGTCTTTTGCCATCTTCAGGATTGAGGTTGAAGGTCTGGGAACTGGGGAGAGGTAGCTGGTTATGGTTTAAGTTATTTGCCCAATATTCCTAAAGTTATGATTGTGTTGTACTCATATAAAACAATATCCCCTGTTTACTTTCTGTCAGAAAAAAAGCATTTTCCAGTATAGGATAATGGCATTTCTTAGTTGTAAAAGGTATTTGCAATCACCTACTCTAGCTCTCTCACTTTACAGATAAAGAAACCAAAATCTAGAGGGCAGTGACTCATTTACAGTATCATTGAATGTTAGAACTGAAAAGGATTTTATAGGTCACTTGTTGACCTCCATTTATACGAATTCCCTTGTATTTACATATCTTTGTACCTGTAACCACCTTGTTGAATGTACACTCTGTAAATTCAGGCAGTTCTCTATCCTACTTAGTTTTTTTTTTGTCTTTGTTCATTGAATCCTTTAGTACATTACCTTGACTATACTTAGTAGACACCTAATATTGACCAAGTTGACTTGATTCAACTGACATTTATATACTGCTTTAAGGCTGGCAAAGTTCTTTCCATACATTATCTCACTTGATCTTCAACCCTGCACAGAACATACGCTGCATGTTCTATGCAAGCCTATACCTTAGATGAAAAACACAACACAATACAACACAACACAACACAACACAACACCCACAGCTGAAGCCTAAGGTGATTGAATAGATTTTTTTCAGATTAAACAGCTAGCAAATAACAAATCTCAAACTTGAATTTAACTCTTTTTATTTCAAGTCTGGATCTCTTTCTACTACACCATGATGCATTTAAGGTCACAGGATCAGTGACAATAAATTTAAGAATTAAGCTTCCTTTTCTTCTTACTATGCTTCTCCCCTTAGAGTCTATTCTTTAAGAACCAACATATAAACACTTTATGGTATAAACCTGGCTACCTCATACTTAGATGAGTTGGTTTGTTTTTCTGAAACTGAAAACCCACCTTGAATTTCAATGAGTTCAATGTGTCAGCTTAGACTATTATCTTGTGAATTTGGTGGATGAGCAAGAAGTATAGAGAACTGTGACAAGAAAGCAAGTAGCTTCTTTTACTAGATGTGATTCTATCCACTCTTGCTCTTCCCGAAGCATCCATATTCGTTTCAAAGGTGGGAAGGATCTTGTGTTGTGGGTTTAAGTATCAGGCAATGAGAGAGGCTTGCTAGGGGTTTGCATTCAGATGGATGAAAAGTGTTTATCACCTACTAGAGCAGACAAGTACTACCTAACCTAATGTCACTGATTTATAAGGGTAAGAGGCTCAACTTAACTCTTACAGAGGCACGGATGCTTGACTCACAGGACAGCTTCTCCAGCTAGTCTCTTATTCATAGTTTTCTTGTTGAATAGATGTTTACAATAGTGTCTGTAACAAGTTCTCTCTAAATGCCCAAGTTTCTATCTCTAAGGTGATAGAGAACTGGATTTGGAGTTAGGTTCAAATCTAACCATTTTTGAATGTTTAGCTATTGAATAGTAGCATTAAACTAGTCACATAAGTTTTCAGTGCCCCAGGTTACAGATAGGGTCCTGAGATCTGCATCCTTAAATGGAATTTTTATGGGGAATTTCACATACTAATGAAATAACAGGTCAGGTCTAGAAAAAAAGGTGACACTATTTGTTTCCAACAAATGTGGCTAGCATAAATGAGCTCTGGCCTCTTTGATCAGATGATGTATAAAAAGTAATAGTGTTTTTAAATTAATCATCACTTAACTCGAGATTACCAATTTCTTGAAAACTGTAGGTAAAAGCATTTTAAAATTGTTTTAAAATGGAAGTTATTTGTCATTAGACTCTTAATGACATAACTAAGCATTGCATAAGAGAAGTCCCAGATGGTTTGTACAACATTCATTGAGAGAGAGAAAATCATCAAGTCAGCAAGTATTTATTAATCACTTGTTATGTATCAGGTACTGTGTTAAAGGTATTCAAAATAAAAGCAGAACCAATCATTGCTTCTGTGGAGCTTAAAGTGTAATTGGGGAGATGGTGGGCAAACACTTGTTTGTGACATGTGATAAATCTGAGATCATCACATAGGGAAGGCACAAACACTAGGAAATAATGGGAAAGTTTCCCTGCAGATGGTGGGCTTTTAGCTGAGACTTGAAGTAAGCCAGGGAAACTTAGAGGTAGAGAAGAGAAGGAAGAGAAATCCAGGCATGAGGGACCGAGTGAAAATGAACAGATTTGGGAGATAGCGTGTCTTTGATGGGCAAGAGGCCAGTGTCCCTGGATCTTACAGTACATAAAGGGGGAGGAAGGCAAAAGAAAATGGGAAAAGTAGGACGTGGAAGTGTCTGAAGGAGTTTAATAACCAGAGGATTTTATATTTGATCCTACAAGTAATAAGTAGCCACTGGAATTTAGGAAGATTAATTTGACAGTCGGGTGGGGTGAATGGATTAGAGTGGGAGAGACTTTGGACAGGATATCAATTTACAGGCTATTGCAATGCCCCAGAGGTGAGATGATGAAGGTCTACCAGGGTGGTAACAGTGTAAGAGGAGGGAATCTAGAGGAGACAAGTTACATCAGTAAAATTGAAAGGATTTAGCAATTTATTGGCTTATGGCTGGTAAGAAAATGAGGAGTTGATGGCACCTGAATAACTGAGAAAACAGTAGTGCCAATAACAGATAAGCTCAGAGAATGACATCAAAGTATATTCTATCAGCATCCAATCATGTTATTTTATGATTTTACAATTATCTAAAGACTGATTTAAAAAAATAAATGCCACATTTTTAAGTAAAATTAGGTATATTGTTTTTATATCTCCTTGAAGTGAAGATTTTTACAACTCCTTAACAAATGACTCACTTTCCTAATATAAACTCTGATAAACCCATTTGAGCTGAAATATTTAGAAATGAGTGCTCCAGATTGGAGATTGTCCTTTTATACAAATTGGAATTAATAATTTGCCAGCAATTTGACAAGAATCTTGTTAGGCTTGATGGAACTCAGCAGATATCTTCTAAATAAATTAAAACAATGGAAATATATATATATATATATATTTCTTGAAGAGTATCAGATATTATGAAATTTAAACTGACATGTCATGCATGTATAAATTTCAGCAAGATTTTAACACCATAATTTCTGATATTCATCAAGAAAATATATCTCTATACATGTACACATAGGCACATATTATTTATTTATACTGAAAATTACCAGGATCATGACAAAATAAGAGTCGTCCTAGCTTTGTATATAATTTACCAGGCCTGGTCAAAATTGATGGCTAAAAAGTATTGATACCTTACTATTTGTGCCTCTAATGATATCTTGAGGCTAATGTATGTTGCTCATGGACAAAGTTTCACAAATTACAGACAACTTTCCCAAATAATTATTAAAAAGGTATTATAGTGGGTCCCTCATAAGAGAATATGCTATATGTATGTATGTGTATGTGTGTATATATATATATACATACATATATATTCCATTTTTATTCTCATTTTACAAATAGGAAAATTCAAGCAAACAGAAGTTAAGTAGCTTATTCAGGATAACAGGACTGGTATGTGTCTGAAACTGGATTTAAACTCAGGTCTCCCCAATGCTAGGCTCAGCACTCTAACCACAGTGCTACTTAGCTGTCTCTTTTCATATATCATCCTGTTGAGGAGAATCCTAGTCTTAAGGTCAGCAGGACAAGTGCTGTCATCCCAGTTGAAAGATGAGGATTCTCTACATCAGGAAGCTAATGACTAATTTTAATAATGTTTGGCACTTTTGTTGCCATCAGAAAAGCATCTTGTGGTTGAAAGTGGGTTGGACTTAGGTCAGGAGACTTGGGTTAAAATCCCAAGAGTACAAGGGTCACACTACCATCTTTCTGAGTATAGGTCAGTCATTTAAACTCTGAGCCTTGGTTTCTTCATCTTAGCAATGCAGTAATAACATTTACATTCGAAGTCTCAAAGGATTTTTGTGAATGAATTTTTTTATAAATGCTGAAGGACCATACAGCTGTGAGTTGACATTATTACTATTATATCTGAATTCTTAAATAAAGGGGGAAGAGAAGGGAACAATTATTTATTAATCATCCATTATATGCCAGGCATTGTGCTGTTATGGGAATCTGAAGATCTTCCCTGCCCCTAGACCCTTTGCTTAAGTGGCTTAAGTGGCTCTGAGAATCTTCCCTGATTTGAAAGTACACTCTGCTCCCTAATAGGCTGAATGTGGTCATGTGGAGTTTGTGGTGGGAGGCTTGTTTTTAGGGAATGCCTGTGCCTTGTTGTTTTGTGATTGGGCAATGGGGTCAAGAGGGCTGTGACATTCTCTGACCCAAGAGAAGGCTATATATATGCCCTGATGTTTTGCTTTGTGGCTAGCTTTGAGAAGAGTTATGTGACTTGGCCAGATGAGACTCTGGGAAGCCTTTGAGCCCCCTGGCTTTGAAAAACCCAGATGTTGATGCTTCCCTCTCTGGTAACTGAATAGGTATGGATGTAATGGTCAGATGGTTGGAAGCCTGTCTCCTGACCTGTTTCTCTGTTTGCTTGTAACTTGTGCTCGTAACTTGTTTGTGTTACCTGAAGTTTTGGGTGCTGTTTCCCCAAACTAGATAAATGATATGTGTTTGATTGATTACAGTACGATTGTTAACCCATTTTGAGTTGCTTTCCTTTAGAAAAGCTGATCTAAAATCCTGTGCTAGCAGCCACCATGGGCATGCTAGGGTGCTTGCTGATACATGTGCTAAGTGTATTTCAAGTAATACTCCATTAGATCCTCACAACATCCCTAAGAGGTAGGTAATATTAGTATCCCATTTTGCAACTGAAGAAAATGAGGCATAGATAGGTTAAGTGACTTGCCCCAAGTCACACAAGTAGGAAGTTTCTGAGGCTGGATTTAAACTCAGGTCTTTCTGATTCCAGACCCATAAAACATACCTGCACCTATATACAGAATTCATAGGACATACCATCTTTCTTGATTCTCATCACTTTCCTTTTTCTTGTACACATTGTAGCACTAACACAATAATAATGGCACTGACAGTGACTATTAAAATGCTGGCATAATTCTGAATTGTAAAATATAACAGACACTCCATATAGATGACAGAAGCAAAACTTTTATTCAGATATCAGAAAGCCAAATCCCAACACCAGAAAGCCAAATCCATCATAGCCAACAAAGAAGTTAACAGACATTATCACTGCAGAACGTAGCACCATGCCAAAGGCTTCCTACAAACAAACAGTCACAAGCCTGGCTATCTCCTTGCCTGTGTCTTCTCTCCTCCCTCCAACTAGCTGCTTTGACTCCCAGCTTCCTGCTCTGTGCTTCAGCAAATTCTTCCCATCACAGGCTCCATGTGATTATATTCAGCCTATTAAGGTGCAGGGAAGATCTTCCTATTCCCATTCCCATTCCCATTCCACATATCAGATAGCATTTGACTTTCTTATTCTCTGCTGTATTATAGTATTATATTATCATGTATGTATTATAGGACTTATGTTTGTATCTTAGCCTTGCATTAAACTCTCAACTCCATGAGGAATGAATAGGACCTTATCATTTTTAATCTTTGCATCCTCAGACACACACCCAGTTCTTAACAGAATATTTTGTGCATAATGGCTTCTTAATATGTGCTTGTTGCTTAAATGAATGAATGGAAAGTGTTCTTGAGAAGTTTTTGGCATATTATTTGTTGGAAATAAATAACTTCTTTTCTTTTTGTTTAAATATAAGCGTGTATAATAGAAAGAATACTGAACCAGAAATTAGGAAACCTAATTTCCATTTCCCAATATAGCCCCAACATCCTGAGACAGCCACCAAGTGATTCTATTGCTAGAACAGTAGGCCTGGAGTCAGGAATACCTACATGCCAATTCTACCTTAGAACTCATCATTGGTGTGACCCTGGGCAAGTCACTTAATCTTTCTCAGTTTCAGTCTGCCCTTCTGTAAAATGGGGATAATATTAGCATTTATCTCACAAGGCTATTGTGAGGACCAAATGAGATACCACAATCTTTAAAGTTCTATGCAAATATTAATTATTATTATTATTATTGTTGTTTCTGCTGTTAACCTGGGCAAGGCACTTATTCCTTGGTCACTCTGGGCTTCTTTTTCCTCATCTACAAAATAGTGGAGAATATAATAGATAGTTGCAAAGACTCAGTCAAGTTCTAGCCTTCTACTCTGTTCTCAGAATTTATGAGTAAGTTTTGCTCAACAGAAAAGAATCCTATAATTCAACAAGTTAATTTGAGTAGAAATTGCATTAGACATTTTAATAGTAGGGCTGATGCAAGTTTCAGAGGATAATATTTAGTAGGGGGAGGTAGGGATTAACAGGTGGTTGTAGTTGTTATGCACTAAAGCTTTACAGGAGAGAAATGTGGTATGATCAAGCCTAGCTTGTGTGGGAGCCTTTTTGGTATCCAGCCATTAGTGAAGAATCTTGTTCTTCATTTGGGTTCATTTAAGTGGCATTAAGTCATAAATCTCAAGTGGTTATTTAGAAAGGTCAGGTTAGTACTTGTTTAAGGATATATGATCTCACAGATCTGAGCATATGGCTTCATGTCAGGAGGTCTCAAAGGTGTTCCTCTTCCTTCCTCCCCCTCCATTTCCTAATACACAGAAACCAACCTGCTTGCTGAGTCACTTACAGCTGAAATTGGAAGCTGAGAATCTCCAGAGAGGTCATGTCACTATCGATGACTGCAGAGTCATTCATGTGTCCTGGGAGAAATCAATGATTCCTTCATACGCTTCCCATTTACTGCTAGCTGTGTTATTGTTGTTTGTCCTTCGTTCTTGAAGAGGATCAATGACATGAGGAAGGTGATGTCTTGCAAGTGAATTGGATTTAAGTGAGATAGGGCTGTATGAAGTCACTGGCCTCACTCCTTCAGAGTCATCTGGGTCCAGTGGCAAAACATATATATCAACATGACTGGATGTGGCCCTGGGGAGACCTTGGCTTTCTTAAATTAAGGTCTTTCCAGGATATCAGTTTGTCTGAGGCAACACCCATTCAGTGATTAAGGCTAGGTAAGAAATGAAGCAAAAGAAGGTCTCTTTTACATAGCGGGGCCAGGGGTGGGGAATCAGTCCGGTCAGGGAAGACCTTCAGGGTTTCTGTTCTGGTCATCAAAACTAAGCAATTACCAAGAGACGCTTGGGAGCTACTTGAGTATAGCTGTATTAGAAAGTTCAATAGAGGAAAAGGGCTTAGTTGCTACTAATCCACTTGACCTATGAATGGAAACTATTAATGTCTTTAAGTTGAAAGAAATCTGAGAAGTAATTTAGTACATCTAAAAGATCTGAAAAAGACCTTAATGATCCCAAATCTTAATTTTATAGGTGAAGATACTAAGGCCCAGAGTACTAAGTGACTTGTGCAAAATCACAGACGTTGTAATACACAAAAATGGTATTTGAATGGAGTTTCTATGACTCCAAAGTCAACTCTTTCCACTGTCCAATGTACTACTCTTTCAACATCAAATGCTCCATGGGGATATAAAGGACCATAAACCTTGCTGGAATAATTTAAATATGACTCTTAAACCAATACTGTACACAGGGATACAGCACACTACAGTAATTCTGTAGTTATAATAAAGAAACGGGAAACTGATGATTCTTTAATTAGGAAAATAATGACAAAAAAGGTTGGTTGCCTTGGGACTGTAGCTCAAAAGATGGGGTAATGTGGTTTGTTTCCCATTCCTTTTGCTTTCCATCCTTCCCTCCTATCTGCTGTTCATTCTAAATAAAAGAAAATTTAAATTTGAAAACAATAATTGATCATAAAGTAGATCTATTAATATTTTTCATTAGCAATGCCTTGGGAATTGTTTTTTTTACCATCACAGATAGTTGGAGTATAGCATAATGCAGCGGTTCTCAGCCTATGGGTTGGAACGAGTTTGGTGGTTGAACGACCCTTTCACAAGGGTCACAGGGGTTGCCTAAAACCATTGGAAAACATATTTCCTATGGTTTTAGGAACCAAGACACCACTCCTCTATCCATCTCCAGGCGGTCTACTCACATGCAGATATGCCCACATATGAGTATTAAAGGGTTGCAGCATTAGGAAGGTTGAGAACCACTGGCATAGTGGGTGGTGGGCACATGGGCCCACTTCAACTTCCCAGCAAAGGCCAATTTGGAAAAGATTTTCTTATCATTAAGAGGAAAGCAATTTTTTAAACTAACTTTAGAATGAGTAAGACTTTATTCTGCAAATTGTAGGAGAGAAAGGGACTGAGGCTGGGATTTAGACCAGACCTCTCTCCTCAGACAACAAAGGTTTTTGTATATTACAAGGAATACAAAGACTATCAATTAAGAAAAAAATAGCTTGTATAGAGAGAACCAGATTGCAGAGTATAATCAAAGGAAAGGAATATCAAAGGAGCTGCAGCTGACATTTAACTGCCTTAAGTTATTTAGGGCTTTGCTTATTAACAAGGCCAAACATATACAGTTAGAAGAGGGAGGTCTGTAATGCATTGAATGATAATGAGGATTAGATGATGATGATGATGATGATGATGATGATGATGATGATGATGATGATGATGAAGAAAATAATCACATTGATAAAGATGATGATGAGAACAGTGAGGATGAAGATGATGCTAATGTTGATACACTTTAAAGTTTGCAAAGCACTTTACTCCTGGGATTTTATTTGATCTTCTTAACAAGCCTGTGAGGTAGGTACTTTTATTAACCATGTTTTATAGATGAGGCTGAGAGAGACTTTGAATGACCATAGTCACAGAGCTTGTTAAGTGTCTGGGGCAAGATTTGAAATCAAACCCTCCTAATTTCAATTCTAACATTCCATCTACTCTAAAAACCTAAATTTCTGTAGTCACTTGTTGCTCAATTAATAGAGCTTTATAATATATTTATCGTTTAAAAAAGAAATCGCGAAGTGGGGCGGGGCAAGGACCGGAAGTAGGAGGCTGGTAGCTTCTAGAGCTCGGGAGTCTGGACGAGGCTACAAGGTGACTGTGACTGTGACTGAGCGGCCGGGCCAGGATCATCATGGCTCTTAAAAGGCTCTCTAGGTTTTTATCTCTTGTTCATTCTGCAACGTCAGTGTATTTTCGAAGGAACATTGGTGTTACAGCTGTTGCATTTAACAAGGAACTTGATCCTGTTCAAAAACTCTTCGTAGACAAGATTAGAGAATATAAATCCAAAAGACAAGCAGCTGGTGGACCTGTTGATACAGGTCCAGAATATCAGCAAGATCTGGAAAGGGAGCTATTCAAGCTTAAGCGGATGTACGGTAAAGCAGATAGGAATACATTCCCAACGTTCAAATTTGAAGACCCCACATTTGAAGAGGCACCTA
>CM053600.1:86780972-86804965 GCA_028646575.1 Pseudocheirus occidentalis
TCAAATTTGAAGACCCCACATTTGAAGAGGCACCCAAACCCTCGTCTTTTGGAGATTGACTACGGAGTGCATAATATTGCTGTTTGACTCTTTGGAATGAATTCGTTGTATAACTAATCAGTAGTAACAATAAATTTTAATTTTGCTTTCAAAAAAAAAAAAAGAAATCGCTGTGCTGTGATCTGGGTTCAAACCAGCCCTTTGACACTGGTGATTGTGTAACCTCGGACAGATCACTGACTCTCCCTAGGCTTTGGTTTTCTCGTTTGGGAAAGAAGCAGGCTGAATTAGATGATGTCATTCTGATTGACATAGCCTCCCTGCATAAGATTTAATATCCTATGATCTGGTGAACATGACCACTGATTCTTTTTGAGCCACTCTGACTAAAAGGGTCTGCTTTTGCTAACATTCGTGGTAGGTGCTGGAATAATGGTGATTCTTCCTTTTGCCTCTCCCTTGGCTTGGATCGTGACCCTTTGTTCTCATTACAGCATCCACTTAGCAGAAGAGAGCTGAGTGCTAATAGTGCCACCGCCTGGACCGTTCATACTATTGCCTCGGGAGCAGAGAAGCCTATTTAAAGGCTCAGTCAATACTGATTAGCTCTAATGAGAGATGTACAGCCAGAGGGGACTCATCATAGAGCCGTGTGCTTGTTTCTTCCCATTGCTTTCATTGGAAAAGGAAGGTTGACAGGACCCAGCTATGGAGAATTTAAGCTTTCATGTATGAAGTATAGTAATGGCTTATTTACCAAGGAGAATGAGTCTGCCCTCTCCTGACCCATGTCTCTGCTGCAGGGTATAGGAGCAGACTCTGTTTTCAGTTATCCTTTTACTTCATAAGCTTGCATGTTTTCCTTCTTCAGCTCTGTAGCATTTTCCCCCATTAGAAGCTGTGGGAATCAGGCCCATCCAGCTGAGAGCTGCATTTGGGACCAGTTGATTTCCACTGAAACTCAGGCACAACAAGTTCATTGTTAAATGAATCTTTGGAATTTATTGCTGTGACACAACAATCTCCCGGTACTCCTAGAAATGAGAAGCTGGCCTCTTCTAATTATTTGTTTGGATAGAATTAGCAGCTACATTTCCATTCACCACCTCTGTAGTACAGGATGTGCTCATACCAAATGTTATTTGCCAAATATTTAAGAATAACAAAGTTTCAGGCATGTTTGCACACTGAGGGCTAGGGGTTTCATTACTGGAAAACGAATATACTTTGTGCTTGTTGGGGCTAGAGGATGGGATAGGGAGAATCCCTTGGATAACTTGAAATTTAATTACCAAATACTCAGAACACCTTCATTCAAAGGAATCATAACACTATAGATATCAATTAATCAATCAACGTGTATTTATTAAATGCTTTATCATGTGCTTGCATATCCTGATGGACACATAGACATATGACAAGCTTCCTGATCTCAGGAACTTACAGTCTAGTTCAAGAAGCAACACTCAGGGAGCACACACACACACACACACACCACACACACACACACACACACACACACACACACACACACACTACAAAGGGAGTTCCAAGAAGGTAAGATTAGAAAATTTCTTTGGGGAGGGGGACCTTGAAAAATGAGTAGGATTTAACTAGGTGAATAGAAGCAGAAAAAAAACATTTCAGTGAGTTGGAATAGTTCAAGCACAGGCTTATAGGAAAGACTGAACATGGTTTATGAAGGGGAGAGTTGGGAGACTAGCTTACCTAAAGCAGAAGTCCAAGAAGGCATTTGTGTTCCTTGATCAATTTGAAAACTGTCCTCCCTCTTCCATCCACTTCCTAAATCAGGTGAAAATTGTGCCCTTTGTTATTGTTCTCTGGAGATATGGAACCTTTGGTGAAACACATGTAACTTCAGGTATCAAAAAAATAAATGCCTGTGTGCCACAGAAAACACTTTTTCTGCATTAGAATGTGTATTTATAAGAAAAAATGATAACAAAATGAGAGGCAGCATGATGTAGTGGCTGGAGGAACAGCTGTCCAATCAGAGAAGGGGACTGGCTTAAATAAGAAATAAACTCTGTACTGATTAGCTAAATGTTATCAACTGAATTTTGGAAATTTTATAAAATATGTCATTTCTTAAGTTCAAGTCCTGCTACTAACACATACTAGCTGTGTGATAATATGAAATTCACTTGATCTCTCAGTTCTCCAGGCAACTTTTTAAAACTAGAAACTATAACTGAATGGCTGGTTTGCATTGGTGGAAGGGATTTTCTATTCTGGGAATTTCCTACAGCTATTAAACCATAGATCCTAATCAAAATAACAACAGCAAAGTATTCCTCACTGCACCCTCTCTGTGTTGTACTCTAGGAAATGATCTACTTTTTTCAGCATAATTCAGGCTCCTATACTGAGGAGTAGTAGGAAAAATAAAGCTGGATGGGATGGAAGTCACTGAAAGTCAGGCAGAGTTTAAGTTTTAATGCAGTTGGCCAAAGAGAGCCATTATAGGTTCTCAAGCAGTGAAGTAATAAAATTTAAAGTATCTTTTAGAAAGTTTTAATTAACATGGATATCCAGAGGACAAACTAGAAGAAGGGTGACTTGTAAGAACGTACTGAAGCCATCCAAGCAGGAGTTGATAATGGTCTTGTTTAAGGTGGTGGTATTGGGAATGGAGAAGAAGGGAACAATTCAAAGAACCATTCATAGAAAGGAATTATAGGACTAAGTGACAGACTAGATTTGAAAGAGGAAGAGGAGGAAAAAGAGACAAAGATACCTTAAAGTTATTATCATGGAAGCTTGAGGGAAAAGAATTGTAGCGCCACTGGAAAAAAAATAGGGAAGATGGGGAAAGGGGTGGGTTTGAATGGGAAGGAAACTTTGTGTTTAGATAAATATTCTCAATGAGGTTATGGAAATTACATAAAATTCACTATTTTGTGAGTTTCAAAGAACGACCATTTTATCTGGTCCATTATCTCCTCAAGAGTATGGAAGAAGGCTCCCAGTACATTAAGCAGTAGTGGTGAACTTAGGGATGTGAATATGGAAGAATATCACAAAGGATAGGTAGACATGGATGACTAATAATCAGCATTATTAGTGGCAATGTACAAAACAGTGAGATCATAGATGCAGTGGAGTATTAAAAATGGAGTATGTAATATTTAGAAGCTTCAGCTTAAGTTGTAGCAGAGAGATGAGAAGTGATATCAATAAACATCACTTAGTCATTACCTACCAACTAAATAAAGAAGATTTTATTGGACAACATGTGCAGTGGCAGTACTTCCCATCATGAAACCAACTCTATTTTCTGGTTTTATTCTTCCTTGGTAGGATGCAATTTTCATGTCTTAAGACAAACAAATTTAAGAATTCAGATCTATGTTGAATGCTTGCTTTTGACTTATAAAGAGGTGTTACTGAAAAAAAGAAGAATTTATGTGTATAAATTAGCCAGTTAAAGATATTATGTAGATTCACCCAAACAAATATAGTTGTGACCAACTGGGTTTTATCAAAATGGTAAGAATCAATCATAGCACAATGTCTTAACTCAACAAATCATGTTTAATTGAATCTGCCCAGGGCATCTTGGCACAACAAATACTAACTGAAACCTGCTACAACCCAGTTTATCACACAGGTGTCTTTGGAGAGGGAAAATTCACCCTGACAAAACAGTGAAGAAAGTGCACCTGCTACCTTAAAGATAGGCCTCTTTTTGAGAAAAAAGATATGCTGAAATGCTCAGTGAATTTTAGAGAATCACATTTTCTTTGGCTTTTAGATAAATGGAGTGTTTTCTGTGGCATATTGTATGGGCTTGATAAATGCTTGTTGATTGATTGGGTGGGTGATTGATTGTTTCTCTCATCTTCAGCCCTGCATGTATTCTGCCTAACCAGATAAGGCCTGTCACTGAGTCCTCTAGGCCTACAGTCCATTTACAACCCTCCTCTGACTTCCTTTTTTCACTACTCTTTTATTAATTTTTTAAAAAGCCAACCACCACAGTGATCGTTTGATGTGTTTTTAACATCATTTTGGTAAATAGCTTTGAATTTTTAAATTTATTGCAACTATCCATTTCTGTCAAACGTCTAGTTTCCCAAATACATGATTCTTAAAAAAGACTTATGCCTTCTTTTAAAAACACAGGACATCATAAATAACAATAATTTGCTACTATCAAAATTGTTTTATACTCCAAGTGAGGTTTTCAAACTTTCTTAATAAGGTCATATCACCCTTTTTTCTGAATATTTTTAAAAGACTGCTTAGTGTGTGGAAAGAACATCGGTGTGGAGTAAAAGAACCTTGTTTCAAATTAGGGCTGTACCATCTACTAAACTGTATAATCTTTGGAAAATCCTTTTGGTTCTCTTGACCTCAGTTTTCTCAAAAATTCTCTAAATGATCACAGATTTAAGAGTGGAAGGTACTTTACATATCACCTAGTCCATCATGCTAATTTCGTAAATGCAGAAATTCAGTCTGAGAGTGGTTAGGAGACTTCCCCAAGGTGTTAATAGGTAGTAGGTAGCAGAATTGTATTTTGAATCCAAATGTGACTTTGACTTTTTTCAATTTGATTTCACTTCATTGCTCTTCTCACTATAATATGTTTCTTGTAGATCACTAGTTTCTAACTTCCAATTAGATGAAATTCACTAGTGGAGTGAGTTCCTGGGAAGGACTCTCTCTCTGCCAATGCATATTGACAACTGCTCTAAAATTCAAAGTCTCAAAGAGTTGCCTAGGAGACTGAGTGAATAAATAAATGAATGAACGTGTACAATGTGCTGACTATTGGTGATGCAAAGAGAAAAAGAAAAAAAAATGACTTATCTAGGCTCACCCAGCCAGTATGTTTCAGAAGTCTGGCTTGAACTTAGCTCTCTCTGAGGCCACCACATGAGCTGTTTCACTTGATGCAAAGTAAGAGTTCCTGAAGATTATACATAAAAAAGGCTTACCCCACCCTGAAAGACACATTCCCCAAGATTCTGTTCCATCATACGGCCAAAGATGTGTCCACTCTAGAAAGGGTCTTGGGCCCTAGGTTTCCAAAGTCTTATGCAGTTTGCCCTAACTCATCTGAACTTAATAAGAATTTGTTAAGCATCTATTATATATCATATATAGTCCTAATCATGATGTCCTAGGAACTTATGTTCCAGTCACAGTGAGAACTACTTTTTAAAATAAATGTGAGCAAATAGAACCATTAGGAAACAGGCTACATAATAATTTTATCAAAAACATAGCCTTAGAAATGCATAAACATAGACAGATCTCAATATATATTGATGAATTTATATCCCTGATTCACTCACACAAGAGTTATTTCCTTATTATGTCAACACTTAATAAGCTCTACTATACTAGAATTTCAGGAGATATTTCTAGTTGGGGAACTTTTTTATAAATCATGCCACATTTCCTGCTTCACTTATTTGTAAGACCAGGCCCAGCAAAAGAAAGGAACATTCAAATCTGGGTTCAAGTCCTTTGTCAGCCATGTACTTGTTGTGTGGCCATGGGTAAATCACTCAGTGCCCTCAAACAACTCTTGAAGACTATAAGCTACAGAAGAATTGCCTATATTGATGAAATAAAAAGTCTGAAAAATATAGCCAAAATACATAGATACATAAGAATACCATGATGTAATATATTGTATGACATTATAACATTATATATGTATATATCTTCAAAATAAAAATAGTTAAGCAAAATCAATGGACACACTTCCCTTAGCTGAAAATATATGCAAAATATTGTGACTGTAGTTTACCCCCAAACATATCTGCTCACACACCAATACTGAACATTACAAATAATGAGATTTTGACTCCCTTTCCATGTTATTATAGTTTATTGTGTATATGTGGCATAGTGGGCGGAGTGCTCAGTTAGACGTTAGAAGAGGCAGCGTCAAAGTTCTGCTTTGGACACATTCATTATATGACTGTGAGCAAGTTATCTCACAACTCAAAGTCTGCTTCTTCATCTGTCAAATAAAGATAATAGTATGTATAGGATCTACCCAACAGGGTTATTATGAGAACCAAATGAGAAAATGTATGTAGAATGTTTTATCAATATCAGTTCATGTGATCATAGATTTAGAGATAGAAAACATCACAGCAATCGTATAGTCTACTATCCTCATTTTATTTCCTCACCTCTCATGGAGTTTATATTCTAAAGAGAGAAGATAGCACATTCAAGTGATCTGGGAAATAGAAAGGGTCAGGAGATGAATGGAAAGGTATCTGAATAGGACCATGGTGTTAAAGTCCAGAGAGCAGAAACAGGAGAGAAATAAAGATTAGCAGGCTTGGACCCATCTCCAAAACAGAGGCACATGGAGAAACTCATCACTGGGAGAAGAGAGTTGATATGGCAGAGGGTTATTTACAAAGAAGGTCACAAACATATATACATATAAGATTCATTATAAATTCAAGCTGTCTGATCTCACCTGGTTCCTCACCACCAAGTGTTGACTCTTATCTTACTCTTCATGGTGGTATTTTAAACTTTTCATCCTTGAGACTTGATCCCTACCCTAATTTTCACCACTCTACAAATAGCCTTGATTTATTTTTCTAAACTTCTCCTTTTACACATCAAAATCTACTTGTATAACCAATCCTCCATACAGCGAGGGTTTAATAAATGCTTTCTCATCTCCTGGGAAAACTGAAAATCTGTCAGGCAGAAGTTAGGTTTGTTTAAACATATTCACACCATCTTCTAAGATGTTGTTTGTCCTTTGTTTGTCCTTCTATAAGCTCCAAATGGATATATGACATATATAAAAGGTGAAAAATGAAACAAAACCAAGAAAGAAATTACCTTTCAGATCAGTGGATAGAAGAGTCCATTATTAAACAAGGGGTAGAAATGATTACAAAAGAAAAAAGTGACAATTTTCATTATATAAAATTTTAAAGATTGTACACAAAACTAATGCAGCGAAAATTAGGTGGGAAATAATTAACTGCAAAAATCTCTGCATCAAATTTCTCCAACAAAGATCTAATTCCCAAGATACATGAAGAACTGATTCAAATGTACAAGAGCAAAAGTCATTCCTCTTAAATTAAAAAAGTTGGAAAGACCTAATATAAAAATGAATATGACGGAAAACTATTGTGGATTTTCCCACTATACCTCAACTTCCTGGGATTTCCTCGTTACCTGGGGCCATGTTGTACTGTAACATCCCTTGGTCTCTGGAACTTTCTCATCCTGGGACAACCCTTTGCCATGTCAGCTCTCTTTTCCCATTGATGAGCATCTCTATGCAGTTCTATTTTGAGGAGGGTCCAAGCCTGATAACTTTCACTTTTCTTCTGTTTCTACTTTCTGGACTCTGACTCTGTGTCCCATGCAGATACCTTTCTCATTCTTCCCCTTTTGCTTGTCATCTTCCCTCTTTAGAACATAAACACCTTGAGTGGTGAAGACGTAAAATGAGTATAATAGACTAGATAATTTATATGGTCTTTTCTGTCTCTAAATCCATCAACCTATGATTCTATAAACTGATAAAGCTGATACTGATAAGGCATTCTACCTTACTTTGTTTCATTTGACTCTCTCTTCATTTTACAGATGAGAAAACTGAGATTTGATTATCAGGCAACTTACTCACCAACATACAACTGATGTGTCAGAAGCAGAATTTCTTCCCCCAAGGAAGAAGATCAGAGAAAACAGAGTGTGGTTTAACTAGGTGTGAGAAATGGTAACATAAGGACAGCAGGAGGTCAAGGGAGCAAAAGAAGTAAGGGTTATATATGTATTACTGAAGTTAAAGGCATATTTTAAAAAAAAATTCAGGAGAGTTAATCTCAACATTCATCAGATACCACTAGGAACCTATTATATTTAAGAAAGGCTGAGGAAACAAAGTCATATAATACAAAGTACCTGCCAACATGGAACTAAAATTCTGTTGCATTGAGAAGAAAAATATATACAGATATAAATTCTATCAGACAATACACAGCGAGTACATGATTTAAGTAACACAAAGTAAATAACAATTGCTCACATTTACTTTATATTAAACTTCACAGATTGTTTTATTCTTAGTAATCCTGTGTCATAGAGAGTACAAGTGTTAATCTCCCCTGTTTACAAATGAGGAAAAGAAAGCAACTTGTCCATTGCCACACAGTAGAGCTGAAACCTGAACCAGGTCATCTAACTCCAGATCAAGGAGTTCTGAACAATTGAAAATTTTCCAGGATCAAGAACAATGGAAAATATCCAAGATTCTGGGCTTGTAGATGGATTCTACCAGTCATGTTGCCAATTTTGGTGAGGGGAGGTCAGAGGGGAAAACTGAGTTAATTCATGTGGCAATGGAGACTGGAGTTGGGAGGTCTGTACATCTTAGTGCCCATGAAATAATGTGCTCATTTTTGGCGAAGCAGCTGAGAGCCACTGACAGCTCTAGGGTGTGAGTTGAGGGATAGGCAACATGTGTTAGATATGATAGAATTGTGTCATGGCCCATCTTATTTGCATATTTGTTTATTTTTCCTAAAACAGAAATCAGTTAAAGGTCATGCATCATTTTGATTGACAATGTTTGAAATGGGGCTAGTGATACTGAGTCTTATGTAAAGTGTTCTGAGATGAAGGATATGCTTTCTTAAAAGGAGAGGATATTTTTGTTTTCTTCTTTTTTTTGTGTTTCACATATGGCCTGAACAACTCCTGATGCTATTCCTCTGCTGTACATGAGGGCAGGATTTCAGGGAGACAGAAGGATGCTAAGAAATCAGTCAAGCAGGCTTCGGGAGTTTTGCATTTTTTCCTGTGAACATCTTGCTGATGAAACAGTTTGAAATAGATTTGGTGAACAGACACCAGCAGTTTCAAATTTGGAAGTCAGAAGCAATCCAGTTGTCTTTGGGGTCCCCAGAGATCCCAAGGTAGGGATAGATTATTTCTCTGAAGGTTAGATAACAAAATCAGCACTTTCTAAGTTATAAATAATCATTGCCACACATGGGATTTGAGGGGATAAGGTTGTTCTCTGAGAAAAAGACAGGGCAAATAAACATTGCCCCATTTTACAAAGAAACCGAGGTACAGATGGAGTAAGTGACTTGTTTGATTATTAATTAATTAATTATATACAATTAATATTATAATGAAGGGAATTTTGACTTAACCTTGGTCTCTTAAAAGTAACTCTTTTCCTACTGGGCTAATTGTCCAGTCACTCCTAGTGAGAAGAATAAACAGAAGAACAAGGAAGAAATTTCCTCTCCAATTTATGGAGAGGATAAGAATTCATGACCAAACAAGGCATAGAGAAGATCACAGAAAAATCCATTCTTTAATTTTTTTATTGATGTCTTTTGTCATTATATCATTGCCATCTTTTGAAGAAAATCTCATTTTCCTCTGCTCCAAATGGTGGAAAAGAAAAACAGCTAAGCAATGATATCCAGTACAAGGACTGCCTCTGACAGTGTGTGCAGCTTCCTGTCCTAATAGTTCTCTGCCTGTCTGCTCTGATAAAGGAGTTATGTTCTATTATTTTTTTCTAAGAGAATAATGTATTTTTTCCCCTAGTGGCTCATCATGCAAGTTTTTTTTTAGAGATATTTTTACATTACATTGTTGAGGTCATTGTGTCTATTTTCTTTTTCATTATGTGTATTTCTGCATATCAGTTTATAGAAATCTCATATCTTGGTTTGAGATATCAAATAATAAGCATTTAAGTGTGTACTATGTATCAGGCACTGTGCTAAGTACTAGAGATTAAAAAGACAGGGAAAATTGGATCTATGTCTGTTTCCAAGGAGCTTATATTCTACTGGGTGAGAAAACATGTACATATATAATTCTATACAGAACAAATACAAAATTATCACAAAGTAGACAGGGAGAGAGAACATGAACCAAGAACAGGATTATACCACGCAGTCTCAGAGTTCCAGGACACCATCCCCTGTATTCCACTATACTCTTCTATCTCTACATTCCTGAGAATAGATGCTAGATCCAGAGTTCTTAACCTGGGGTTTGTAATTCTATGTATTTTATGTACTTAAAATATTATTCTGGAAGGAGATTAATAGACTTCATCAGACTGCCAAAGGTGTCCATGACACAAAAATGTTAAGAAATCCTAAAGAATGCTAGCAGGAGAAAGCAGTTAGAAGGGGGTAGAATGAAAATAATATTACTTGGAAGAAGGCATTGCAAACTAATGTCATTAAAATTAAGAAATTGAAAAGACAAAATTGTGGTGTGGGATAAGCATAAAAGACAGGGAGAGAGAACATGAACCAAGAACAGGATTATACCACGCAGTCTCAGAGTTCCAGGACACCATCCCCTGTATTCCACTATACTCTTCTATCTCTACATTCCTGAGAATAGATGCTAGATCCAGAGTTCTTAACCTGGGGTTTGTGAGCCTTTAAAAAACAATTTGATGACTATGTCACAACATAACATTCACCTGAGTGAGAAAAGGAGAAATTTTGTTGTTAAAAAACAAAAAGAGAGACAGACAGACAGGAGGACTCAGAACTGGAGAGATTGAGAATAATGGTAAAATTACAAGCAACAGGTGGGAATTTGAGAACCAAGTTAGAGGAAGTGTAACAAACCAAAGGGACCATGTGCTGACTTAAAAGCAGAACTAAATAATCTGTACATATATAAAAGTACATTTTGGAAGATAACGGCAAGGTAACAGTT
This sequence comes from Pseudocheirus occidentalis, assembly GCA_028646575.1. Lineage (NCBI taxonomy): Eukaryota > Metazoa > Chordata > Mammalia > Diprotodontia > Pseudocheiridae > Pseudocheirus > Pseudocheirus occidentalis. The sequence goes on from CM053600.1 coordinate 86,791,707, forward strand.
ATAAACCTAAATGTCAATGGATTAAATTCCCCCAATAAAAAGAAGAGAATAGAACAACAGATTGAACAACCAGATTTTCGTGTACAATATCTTTTAAAAATATCAGTATATACTGAGAGAAAAAAAAGAGGATAAGGCAAAGTTTTTCATGCTTTTAGTGACCTTAAAAGAACGGTTGTAATCATGACCACTGATAATGTACCAATAAAATTAATGATTCAAGAGAGACAGAGAAGCTACATTATGCTTAAAGTTACTATGAAGAAGATCACAGAATGAAAACAATAACCTAATTAAATGCATGTGCACCAAATGGCATAGAGGTTAAATCCTTAAAATAAAAGTGAGGCAAATTTCAAAGATATTTGTAGTAACACAGTACAGTAGTATAAGACTTAAACATTCTTTTCTCAGAGCTCAATAAGTTCAATAGAAAGATGTACAAGAAGGAAAATGTAGATTTGAACAGGTTGTAGAGAAAAATAGATTTAACTAAACAATGAAAACTCTTGAAATGAATATTAAAGACTACAGATATAGTTCAGTATCTTATTGCAAAAACTAGCTTTCTATGTACTACAGGATATCCTCTCTCTAAATAACATTGGAAAGATATGAATGAAATCAAGGAAAGGATGACGTGACTACTAACGATGGATGGAACAGTGAGTGTTATGACAGGTTCAAACAGTTTCATTACTGTAAAATGTGAGATTTGAGTAAATAAATAAAGAAAAAAGGAAAACTAAAAACTTTAATTTGGATGCAAAAGCAATCCATTTGCCAGTTTGAATTTTAATGAGATGAGTATAGAAGGTAAGGGAAAGAGTATATAATTAAGGAGGAATACAAAATAAAAGCATGGTCCTATAGTAGTGTAGGCTGATAATGAACAATTGGATAATAACAATAAAGAATATAATACCACTCAGTTAATAAACACTTATTTAGTGTCTCTTATGTGCCAGACACTCTGTTAAGTAATGGAAATGCAAAAAGAGGCATCAGAAAGTCCTTGATCTTAAGGAGTAACAACAAGCAAACAGATAAATACAAATCAGCTACATATAGGATAGATAGGAAATAAATAGGAGAGGGAAGGCAGTAGAATTAAGAGAAGATGGATATAATCTCATGTGATCCTCACAATAATCCTGGGAGGTAAATGCTACAATTATTCTTATTTTGTAGAAAAGGAAACAAAAGTTAACAGATATTAGGTTAGTTGTCTAAGGTTATACAGCTAGTAGTTTGAGGCAGGCTTCAAGATCAAGTCTTCCTGACTCCAAGTCCAGCATTCAATGAACCACACTACCTGATGACTTCCACAAAAAGGGCTAGGTAGGACAACAAAGAGAGCTTTTTAATTTTTAGCATTTTAGGGACTAGAGGAATATCAAGGAAGGGTAGTAAGGATACTCACAGTGCATAAATGGAGGATGATAAGAGTTAAAGAAGGGAACACAGAAGTGCTTCACCCTTATTCTGCTTTCTGTTCTGTTGCTAAAGAGAATGAATGATCTTTGGGTTTGGAAGAATAGGACAAAATGGTTAATAAGAATTTGAAACATAAGGCAAGAGAGCATTTGGCTGCCCTGAGAGTTTTCAGGCCCCTAGATCTGGATGCACTATTTTCCAAGGTACTGAAATAACTGGTGCACAGAATTGCTGAGCTGCTGTAGATGATCTTTGAAAAAATCATCACAGGTGGGAAGAGGTACCACAATCATGAAAAGTAAATGTCCAAAATTCTAAAAGAAAAAAAAGAATTGGGTGGTGTCTTTCAACTATAGGCTAGTGAACTTGACATCAATTCCTGGAAAAAAATTCTTGAATATCTTATTAAATTATATCTTAATGAAGGAACTGGAAAATATATATAACTGTGTAGAAAAAGGAAGCAATGATTTCTAAGAGATACTATATCTTCATTAGTATAGGTCATGCCAGATTAATCTAATTCCCTATTTTGGACAGATTTATTGGACTAATCAATTAAGGAAATATTGTAGAATTAATATATCTGGATGCCAGCAGAGTATTTGGAATTCCTTAATGCTTTATCTTCATGAATAAGATAGAGAGATGTAGGCTAGGTGGTATTATATGTAGGTGTATTTTTAACTTGTTGAATGACTTAGACTGAGGAGTAGGCCTTCATAGTTTGATGTCAACTTCTTGAGAAATCTCTACTGGAATTTTCCAAGGATTTTTCCTTTGCCCTAGGATCTTCAATATTTTTATCAATGCAATGGATGAAGATATAACTGCCATGCTTAGCACACTTCAAATTGATGGAAATCTGAGGAGAGGGAACACATTACGTGGCAGAGTCATGACACCAATATATATTGGTATGCTAGAACAATGGACTGAATTTACTAAGATTAAATTCAATAGGGACAAGTCTGAAGTCTTCAGACTTCTTCAGCTATTAAAACAATCCATTTCAAAGGTATAGGATGGGGGGTGGCACTTGTGTAGCCAGAAATTTATAAAGAAATAATCTTGCAGTTTTAGTGGTCTGCAAGTTAAATTGTAGCAAACTCGTCTATGACGAGGAGATAGAAATTAATGTCATTTTGAATGGCTTTAGGAGAGGCACAGGAATAAGGAGGCATTTTCCTTCCCTGTTCAGCCCATGTTTGGAATATCATGTTCATCTCTACATGTCCCATTTTAGAAAGAATATTGCTAAGCTATAGCACATCCAAAGAATGGTAATCAAGATGGTGAACAGATTGGATATTATGCCACATGGGGATCAACTGAAGGAACTGGAAAATGTATAGACTAGAAAAAAAAAGGCTTTAGTTGGGGATGGGGAAATATAATTGCTTTCTTCAAGTATTTGAAGAGCTATTATATGAACTCATTCTGCTTGATCCTAAAGGGCAGAAATAGTAGAAGTTACAGAGAGGCAGAAAGAAAAGCTTAACAAAAATTAGGGTTCTTAAAAATGGAATGAGTTTCTTTGGGAGGGCATTATTTCACCCTCTCCTAAAGTCATCAGCAGAAGCTACATATAAGACCATTTGCAGAGGAAAGAGTAGGATATATTTCTGATCATGTATGGATTGGCCTAGATGGTCTCTCAGCTCTGAAGTTCTTGGATCTTTAAGGTAATATGAATTTTCTCTTCCAATAGGAAAGGATAAGGAGGGAAATCTGATAAGACCTCTTAGAAGTACCCCTAGTCTTGGATACTTAGAAGGATACATCTGATTCTATTTTATTCTCCTAATCATCTTCTTACTGCTAAGGATTTCATTAAACATCTATTGTTATACCTTTAACCCTGATTGAACATACTTCTCTTCTCCAGTGATATATATATTTTTCTTCACACACATACAGTAAGACTCTGCCATGACAAAATTTGTTGTTTCATATATTTTATAGGCTATAGTCAACTCAACATTTCTGCATACCCATAATTATACCGAAATAAACCAAATGTGGAAACTTCATGGAGACTGGTGATCAGGAGTCAGTAGAGGAGAGGTTGTACTCAGATATCATCAGGTAACACTAGACTTAGATCTAAGTTTTCATTGAAGTCTTCATTTCTAAGAGCATCTGGGACTGCTGAGAATGGCTGAAGTCATTCCTGAAAGTTGACCTTTTTTTAGGGGTATGCATTCTAGAGCTCCTGAGAATGTGGGAAAGTGGAAGGACAAACACTATAATCATCCAGGAATGTGGTTGATGCTATTTGAGTTGGTTTTGATTGGCTAGTTTTCAGATTAGGTGGGGGCAAGGAGATGAAATAAATAAATTATCATGAAAAGTCTCTGTGATTCAAGCTGGAACACTTGTGGGTCCACAGAGAAGGTAAGCATGAGCTCAGAACACATTAAATTGAAAGTAGGAAACATTTGTTTTGCATATCCCAAAGGAATAAACTTAAGTTATTTTTAGGCTAGAGTGCATCATATGTTAAACAGAGGCAAAGTATGGTAATATCTTCTTTCTACATTGTAAATACCTAGCACCCTGCCCTGCCTCCCCTCAAATAATAGGAGGGAAAGCTAGATTTTTGAGTTAGTAAAATTCACTACAACCTGAGAAGAGTATAGGTAATAAGAGTGGCACTTTCTCTCCCAGATATTTCTAGGTAACCCTGATTTCTATAGGCTTCTGAGTGTACTTACATTCTCATTAGTGATGCAGATTGTTCCCTCCTGACTATTCTATTAAACTGAATCTTCTTGAGGGCAGGGCCTAGGTCATATACTCTTGCATTTGCATTCTCAGTGTTTAGCATAACCTGCTACAGATAGTAGGCTCTCCTTAAAAGAGGCTTGTTTAACTGGAATGAATTGTTGAAGGTCAGAGAAAGGAGGATTGGCTGACACAAAGAAGATCCTGGAATCTGGCCCGGTGCTAGAGTAAACTCTTCCGTTGATCTCAAAATGCTTTAGAACCACACATATTTTTCCTGACCTGTAGCTTTCAGCTTATACTATTGAATTTATTTCTGTGGAAATGAAATTCCAAATTCTACAGTGGAAATCATTAGAGAATAGAATCTCCTCTGCTAAAAGTTTCTCAAGTAGAACTGGTCCCCCATAATGTAGGTTAACTGTAGTTGGCCAGATTAATTAGTAGGTCTTTCAGGTACTACTCAAACCAACTTCCTTGAGTAGCTTGTGGGTGATGGTGAGGCTGAACAATTGCCCTTATTGAATTGATTTTCTTATCTGGCTTAGGCTAGAGCACTGATTTCAAAAGAAACCTACACAAGGGGAATTTCATGTGTTCAAGTAAACACTCTTGAAGTTATTGTTCAAACAAACATATACATACACACATATATGTATGTGTGTATATGTATTTATGCACACATATATGTTAAACACTAAGTAAATTTTAGCTCTTATTAGCTGTTACTACTGCCCATGTGAATTTAGGCAAGTCACTTTAATTTTCCTCAGTTTCTTTAATTTATTTATATGTAAAATGAATTCCCTGGACCATGTGACTTCTTATATATCTCTTATAGTTCTAATCCTTGAATGAATCTTGAGCTGCATAAGCTTTTTAAGCAGAGGATGCACATAGTCAGACTTGGATTTTAAGACAGGGTTGTAGAGGAAAATTTGGAAAGGGGATCAGAGAACAAAATTAAAGAAGGCTTTTGGGATCATCCAGGCTTGATATTGTGTTTTAAGGTATGTGTGCACTTCACATATGGTATCTTTCATGGTAATAATGATATCTACACTTTATATAATGACTAAAATTTATAAAGCAGTTTACAATGTTATCTTATTTTCCCCTAACAACAACTTTGTGTGGTAGATGCTATTATTATCCCCATTTTACAGTTGAGAAAACTGAGGTGGACAGAGGTTAAGAGGCTTACCAGGGGTCACATGGCTAACAAATATCAGAGACAGAATTAGAACCCAGGTCTAAACTGATTTTAGGTATAGCACAAGTCTTCAGCATTTTCTGTAATAATCTAATTTCCCAAAGCCATTTGCTGAGATTTCAGGTTACTTCTCAAATATAATGCCTCTTAAGGGAAGAGACTAGGTCTTATAATCCTTCCTGTAAACTTCCTTTTGGATATCCAACCCTTGCCCCAAAGCCATAGCTGTCTTTCATTCTAGGTACTATTTATGCATTATACTAAGTTCTGAAGAAAGGCCCAAACACAGTCCCTGCCTTCTAAAAGTTACATTCTAATAGGAGAGAAAACATGTAAATAACCACATAGAAATGAAAAAGAATATACAAAGTAGATGGAAAGGACTCTGAGAATGTAAGACATTAGCAGCTGAAGGGACTAGGAAAGGCTCACTTTAGGAAGTTGGATTTGAGCTGAGTTTTGCAGGGAAACTAGGGGGGCATGGCGTGGCACAGAGCATTCCAGGTGCGGGGAACACACAACACTAAGGCCTGGGGTAGAAGATGGAGTGTCAAGTTCTAGGAACTACAAATAGAATGTAGAGGGCTTGGAGGAGGATCAAATGTATTAAAGTTAGACAGCTAGGAAGAGGCTAAGTTATAGAAAGCTTTAAAAGTCAAAGAAGGGAGTTCCTATTTGATCCTAGGGAGGGGGTGTGGCATAGAAAGCCACTTCAGCTCATTCAGCATGGGGGGTGTGGTGTGATTATATGTATGCTTTGGAAAAATGAAATCACCATCTGAGTGGAAAATGGATTAGTGTAGAGAGCCTTGAAGCCTGCAGACCAGTTAGACATGGATTGTAGTAGTTCAGGTGAGAGGTGACTAGGGCCTAAGGATACTAGGGTTGTGGTTGCCCGAGAGGAGAGGACACACCTATAAAAGATGCAAAGGTAGAAACAAGATTTGACAGTGGATTAGTTAAGTGGGATTAGAATAAAATGTCTTAGGCTGTCTTCAAGAATTTAGGTCTGAGATACCAGGGAAATGGTGGTACCTTAGACAGTAATAAGGAAATTCAGAAGAGGTGAAGATTGAGGGGGGAAAGAAAAGTTCTCTTTTGCGTAAGTTTGAAATTCCTACTGGGCATTCATTCTGTCCAAAACATTCAAAAGACAGTAATATGAAACTGCAGTTCAGATGAGAGTTTAGGTTAGCATATATAGGTCTTGGGCTAATTTAAATAAAACTTGTAATTGAGCCTGTGAGAATTTATGATTACTGAGTAAAATAATCTAGTACTAAAAAAGAGGTATAGGCCATAGCAAAAGATTCTCTTCTTATACATCTAGTACTAAAAAAGGAGAGAGCCTTGAGGCATACTCGTGGTTAGTGGTAATAACATGGATTAATAAGGAGAAAATAGACCAAAAAGGGGTAGTTGGATAGGGAGAAAGCCATCAGAGAGTTATGAAAACCTAGTAAACAGAGAATATTCAGGGGCAGGTGACAAATGCTATGGAAAGGTAAAGACGGATTTGGATCCAAAAGTCACTATTATTTTAGCAATTAAGAAATTATTAGGTAATTTTGCTGCAGGGGGAAGGATGATAAAATAAGAAGCCTGATTGGGGGAGATTTAAAAGTGTCTAAAGGAGAAGTTGGTGGCACTGTGTGTGGACAACCTCATCCAGAAGTTAAGTCACAAAGGGGAGAGATAGCAAAAAGGTAGCATCAAGTGAATTTTTTGTTTTGTTTTGTTTTAGAATGGGAGAGACATCGGTATGTTTGTAGACTGTTGGGAAGGAGCCAGTAGGTAAGGGCAATATTGAAGTCGTGGGAGTTTGTGTGTATATGTGTGTGACATATAGACACACACAGAAACAAAAACAGATAGAAAAACTAATAATGGGGCACAATCCGCTGAAGTCTTGAGGGGACAGGGTCAAGGATGAATGTAGAGGGGTTGGTTTTGGCCAGGAGAGGAGTAATTCAATAATAATAATAATAACAACATTTATATAAAGACCTTTAAGGTTTTCAAAGTACGTTACAAGTGTTATCTCATTTGGCCCTCACAGTCTTGGGATCCTCACAACCCAGGTATTATTATTATTATCATCCCCATATAAAGTTGAGGAGGGGGGGCTAGCTAGCACAGTGCATAGAGTATTGGCCCTGGAGTCAGGAGAACCTGAGTTCAAATCCAGCCTCAGATATTTAACATTTAACTAGCTAAGTGACCTTAGGCAAGTCACTTCAACCCAATTACCCTGCTTTGCCCCCTCCAAAAAGCAAATAAATAGATAGATGATAGATAGATAGATAGATAGATAGATAGATAGATAGAGATAAATACGTAGATGATGGATGAGAAAGAGAGAGAGGGAGAGAGAGAGAGAGAGAGAGAGAGAGAGAGAGAGAGAGAGAGAGAGAGAGAGAGAGAGATTAAGTAATTTGTCCAGGATCCCTCAGCTAAGTGTCTGAGACTGAATTCAGATCTTTACTCCAGGTCCTGTGCTTTAATCATGATACTACCTACATCCAAGGGTGAAGGAGGAAGTAGTGGGGGAAGATATCTCAATGATGTAAGTTGAGGAGGAAGGGAAGAAGGTCTCAGGGAAATGGCATCAGTAATTTATCCAGCATCACTTGGAGAAGCTATGAGAAGAAAGCAGCAGTTCCTCTCTTGCTGGGATCTGCATCAGCAAAGTCATCCTTCAGCTGAGCCTGAAAGATCAAGCCAGATTGTTAAGGAAATATCTGCCAGGTGGAGAGGAAGGAGGAGCAACATTCACAGCAAACCCTTAAAGAACTATACTCTTCTGTTGTAGGCTAAACATTTTGCAAAGGAGTGTGAAGGAATCATTGAATGAATCTCCATGCATTGCCTCTGTGAAATCAGATTTTGTATGAGATGGTGGAGGGGAGGATAATTTAAAGTGAAGCTGCTTTGGAAAATAAAATGAGAAGATTCAAACCAGGAAGTTTTTGATGAATGCCTCAACATCTTCAAGGCTCTGACACTCCCTCATTCCCTACAAACCCATAGAGTGTCAGTCCTGTAGTAAGGATGCTGCAAATGGGAGTCCACATTTACTGACTTATTTTGCAGAGAACCCTTCATAACTGTGCTCCCCCATAACATATACCCAATCATTGTTACAACATATTTATTATAACCAATCTTCTCTCCAAATTTGGACACTTCTCTATAAAACAACCTTTTCTCAGTCTTTGGAGAAAGATCATCTTCTCTCTGGTGCCCAGGTTCTGTCTTTGTTCTTCATTTGAATTGGTAAATATCCCAGAGATGTTGATTAGTATAAACAAACTGCAGACTTAAAATGGCAAGAGCCCTAAACAGTCTCAGGTCCTTTTGCTGTTTCTGAATGGCCATCCAGGGAAGTGCTCTCCTTAGCCGTTTCTTGAAATGCAATAGAAAAGAGAAGGGGAAAAAAATCTAAAAAAAAAAGATTAGCCCAATTTAATGCTTTTTCAAAGTTACCATTTCATCAGCTCTCCTATTCCTCCAGTCTTTTGATCATGTGTAAATCACTTCACCTCTCTGCCTCAGTTTTATCCTCTGTAAAATGAGAGGTTTGAACTGAATGGACTCTAAGGATGCTTCCAGTTGATTTTGGAGAGAATGTTCTTTTTCCACACAGAGAAGAGGCTGTTATGAAAGCTGGGTTATTACTTTGCCTTTCTGTGACTAATGTGGGTGCTTGTCGCTGACCTTCTTTACAACCTCATCAGAAAGATATTTATATGAGTGATTCAGCCCTATCTCTATAACTTTGTATGCTTATTCCTGGAATTCTGCAGTTATTATTACTGGATTCCCATGTCACAGCCAACTCTAAAATCACTTAGGATTGACACTGGAACCAGACACTGAGAATATTGACAAGAAAATTAGACTAAGCTAGGCCATAGCAAAAGATTCTCTTCTTATACATCAGCTAGTTCCAAATGTATATTCAACCTAAATATGAAAGGTCACATCCCTTAAAAATTAGACGAATATGGATAGAGGTATCTTTCACAGGTATGCCTGGGGGGGGGGGGGAATTCTTAACTAACCAAAAGACAGAGGAGATCACAAAAGGAATAACAGATACTTTCCATAACATAAAATTGAAAAACTTTTTCACTAACAAAATTAATGCAGTTAGGATAATGCAGTTAGGATAAAAGGTAAATTCTATTGGGAAAGAGTCATATCCTTTGAAAAAGACATCCTACAGATAGGTATATATCTTAAGGAAATAAAAGACAGAAAAGTCCCACATATACCAAAAATTCATCACAGTCCTTTTTGTGGAAGCAAAGAACTAGGGGGTAAAGTAGGTGCTCGTGAATTGGGGAATAGCAAAACACTGTAGGAAATTAATATTATGGAACATTATTGCATCAATCAAAAGTACGAATATGAAGAATTGGGGGAATTATGGGAAGGCATATGAAATGAAGCAGAATGAAATAAATAGAATGAAGGAAAGCAATAAAAAATTAACTACAACTTTCAATCAAATGAAACTTAATGCTGTATAATTATAATGGCCAAATATTTCCCTAAGAAGAGTTTAGAGAACTTGACTCTCTCACTTCATTGCTGAGGTGGGGGTACTGTAGGTTCAGACAGTGCTTACGTATGCAAGAGGGTTTTTTTGTTGATTGATTAGGGTGAACTAACAATTTCAATTTTTGTTAAAAGGGATAACCATCTAGATAGAGGAGAAGAGAAAGAATATATACAGAAATAAATGAACTATAAAAACAAAAGCATCAAGAAAAATTAAATGAAAAAATGAAGGAATCAGGGTAGATGATCTCTTAAGCTTCCTTCCAGCTCTATGTTATTCTGTGTGAAATCCAATCTAAAGTGTTTTCCGGCCTCTAAGAAGGGGAAGATTTGACTCTTTTGTTCTGTTATTCTTTCTAGCAGTATTTTGTACCTCCTGATTTCATCCTTATTTTTTCTCTAATATATTTATTGGATGTTCTGTTTTCATCTTACCAGCTGCATCGTAAATACAGTGATGGTCAGTACTATGTCTATAAATACTAGATAGATATAAAGTAGACCTTCAAAATATTTATCATAAAAAATTAGAAGAGAATGAAAGAAAATGTTGCTTACAGCTCTGTTTAAGGGAAAATGCTTGATCAAAGAAAGGGTGAAGGTGTACGAAAAGGGAGAAAAAAGATCTTTTCAAGTATATAAAACTGAAAAGTGTTTGTATTAAGAAAATAAGAGAAATGTTTATATTGGAAAAGGAATCTTTCTATCAATATCTTGAATAAAAGTCTTATTTCTAAGGTATAGAAGCAATTGAAATAAATATATATGACTGAGAGGCAGGCCTAGTAAATAGTGGTCAAATAACACAAACAGTTTTCAAAATAAGTATTGAAAATTATCCATAACAATATAAAAATATTCCAAATCATTAATAAGAAGAATGCAAATTAAAATGACTGTAAGGCATCACCTCACCCACACGAATTGAAAGAGAGGCCCTCTAAATAGAATTAGTAAACATTTGAGATTTTATGGAGAGGGGGAGAGGAATGCTAATTATTAGATGGTTAGTAGAGTGTTGGATTTTTCCAGTCATTCTAAAAAATTACATATGAATTATATAAGTCATCACTAAGTAAACCAAGATTATAACCCAAGGACAAAGATGGAAAGGGCTCACAAACAGCAAAATGTTCCTAGGAACACTTGTGTGTTTGTCAATTGGGGAACAACTGAACAAATCGTGATATGTGAATATAATAGGATGTTACTATTTCATAAGAAATATGGGAAATTCACAAAATCATAGGGAGATTTGTATGTATTATTGTGTCTTTTTGTTCCTAGAACTGAGCACAATGTCTTCTGCATGGTACATGATTAATAAATTGCTTATTGGAATGACTTGGAGAGCAAATTAAGCAAAATCAAGTGAATAACATAAACAATGACTGTGACAATATAAATGAAAAAAAAACCCACTAAAACAGATCCAGACTTTGCCTAATTATAAACACCAATCTTGATCACAGAGAACAGATGATGAAACACACCTGAGTCATTTTGGTAGCAAAATAGATGATCAGTATTATATACATTGTATATGTATCAGACAAAACCATTCAAATTTTTTTTAAAGGGAGGGACCAATGGTATGTATAGTAGAGTATAGTTGGAGAATTATTGTGATATAAAATTTTAACAAAAATATTTTAAAGAAAAAATTAAACATCATTTTGGGAACAGGTAGAACATTGTTTTAAAGGAATATTCCATGGTTCTTACCTAGGAATCTTTTTCTCACTGACCTTTCTGGGTTTTTTTGTGTTGTCATCTTCCTCTCCCCCCAACTCATTTTGATTAGGAATGTATATAAGGAGGCAAAATGATAGGTTGGTGCTGGAAGACCGAGGAATGGATAAGGCACACTGTCATTAGCAGTAAGAGTGATCTAAGCCAAGCTTTAAATTAAAGCATTTTCACTTCAGACATTAGCTGGGAGCAGAGAAATCAATGGGGGAAGATGTATTGTATAACATTAGGACACACATTACCTGTGTCCTATTTTAGAATAAGAAGTACAGGAATTTTACTATAACTTTAATGGTGAGAAAAGAAGACAATGATCAGTCACTCCTCAAAAATACTGGGGTTCTTTGACTTCTGAATTCCACTATTGATTTAATTAGATAGGCATTTTTAAAGCATCTTCTATATCCAAAGTATAGACATATAAGACATGCAAAGATAGTCATGAGGCCCCTAGTCCCCAGGGATGCCATTCTTCTGGTGGGGGGGGTGCTATTGCATATACAGACATGTAAACACAGTTAAATAAAAAATTAAGGAGAGAGTGCTTACTAAAAATGACTTCACCATTTACCATATTTGTGATTTTGGCCAAACCACTTACCTCTCTGGAGGTCAGTGCTTCATCAGTATAATGTTGGGATGAACTAGGTAGCCTCTAAATTCCCTTCCAGCCCTAAACTTATGATACTGTGCTCCATTGAACTGGGGAAATCAGGGAAGGTGACCTCTGAAAGGTGGCTCCTGAGCTGAACTTTAAATAGTGACAAGAATTCTGATTGTGGTGGTCCTTCACTCCCAGATTGAGGTGTTTGTGAATCATGAGGCAAATGTGAATCATGCAGTCAGACCTGTGTCTTAGGTAGATAATTCGGCAGCGCTCAGTAAGTCAGATGGGAGGTAGTGGAATTTGGGCATGGAATAATTTTGGATGCTATTAACAGTAGTCCAGGACAGAAGTGATAGAAGCCTGTATTAGGTGATGGACATGTATGTGTGTGGTAAGAAGGAAGCAGATGTGAGAAATACCGTAGAGGTAGATTCGACAAAAATTATCAACTAATGGAGTGTCAGGGTGAAAGCAGGGGAGGACTGAGGGAAAAAGGAAGGATCAAAGTAAATCCAAGGTTGTGAATCTAGGTGATTGGAAAGAATGGGAAAGTTTGATGGAAAACAGGTTTGGAGGTGATGGGTGTGGGAGAAGATAATTAAATCACATTTTTAGACATGTTGAATTTTAGATGCCTATGGGACATTCAAGAAGAGACATCCAACAGGCAGATAGTCATGCCAGACTGGAGTGCAGATATTAGAGCTGAAAATATAAATGTGAATGTCATCTTCATAGAGATGATTCTTAAAACTAAGGGAGAAGATAAAATCATCAAGGTAGAATGTATATACAGAGAAAGACAATAAGATACAAAGTCAACAGGAAACTGATGTTTGCAGAGGACAAGGACCTGGGAGGTGTTCATCCCTGAGGATTGGAGGAGAACCTGTAAGCTTTCAGCTCCTGAATCTAGGTGATTGTCTGGCAGATTCAGGAGGGAGCTGGGACCAGGGA
>CM053600.1:86805465-86885488 GCA_028646575.1 Pseudocheirus occidentalis
TATAATATAGAGACTTTCCTTGTTCTGAAGATTGTATATAATATTGTGAACTGTTGAAACTGTGAACATTGTACTGAACAAATATTTGTAATGGAATAAACAGAGTGTTCACTAATACTATGTAATCTGAATCTTAAAAGCTCTGAACAGTAGCATTCTCTCAGGAATCTACTGCTGATTGGCTTTTCTTCTTCTGTCTGAGGGTCAGACAGAAGAAGAAAAAGGAAGGAGCAGTGCCACAGAAATCAAGGAGAAGGAAGAGTTTTTGGGTCAGGAGGAAAAGGAAGATGATAAAAAATAGACAGCAGTTGTGATCATTCATAACCTTGGAGAGAAAAATTTTGGTCAAGTAATGGTGTCAGAAGCTGAATTAAAAGGGAGACAAAGAACAGAATGGGTGATGAAAAAGACTATTCAGTGAATATAACGTATTCTTTCTAGAAACTTGACAAAGAAAGGAAGGAAAGGTATAGAATGATGACTTGAGGGCATTAGATGGATCCAGAGAAGATTTTTCAAGAATAAAGTAGAACTGAATTTATTTATAGGCCCTATGGGAAGAACCAAAAAATTCGGAGATATTGAAGATAAGAGTAGAAGAACATGGTAGAAAAACAAAGATTCTGGAAGTTTAATGGCAGAGCACAGAATCAAGAATAGAGATAGTGTGGTTGACCTTGGTAAGGAAGATTTCACCTATTCTTCTGAGACAGGAAAGAACAGAAAAATGCCTGAAGACATGAAAAATGAGGGAATTTGGGAGGGATGGACTGGACTTTCCCAATAAAACAAGACCCAAGGATATTTGCTAAGAGGGTGGGGGATAGAAAGGAGGGTTATAGAATAGTAGCTAAAAATGGGACAGAGTGAATCGAAGAAGAATAAAAGCATTTCCATGAAGCATTTCAGATTAAATGTCATTAATCTGTCATAGATACAGTTAGTATGGTGATATGATTTGTTCTAGGGATGTTCAATAGTTCCGGAGTGTGAGTAGACAGGGGAATTGATGGAAGTGATTCAGGGCTGAGTATTGTGAAAGTGTGAACTGTGGTAAGAACAAGGAAATACGGGGTCATGGTTAGAATGAATTTTTGTTTGGTCATTCAGCTATGTCCAAACTGTGGACCATACTGTCTGTGGGATTTTCTTGGCAAGGATGCTGGAATAGTTTGCCATTTCTTTCTCCAGTTTAGAATGAATGCATAGTACAATTAGTTAGTTGTATGATGGAATAAAGGATGAGTGGATAGCAGGGTGAGTTAAGGATAAAAAAATTAATTTAGAAAAAAATGAAGAAAAAATGGAAGGATAGGGAATTATAATCAGAGAATGGATATTTCAGAGTTCAAAATCATAGGGTCAAAGATTTATATTTAGGAGGGACTTTGGGAATCTCTAAATCTATAGGTTATGATGGCACAACCTATAATTCCTGCTACCTGAAAGGCTGAGGCTGGTGGATGTCTTGAGCTTGTGAGTTATGAGATACAGTAGGGGTAACACCAATCAAACAGTTGTCCTTACCACGTTGACTTCTGATATATTAAGGTCCTGGGGCTGCGAGACTGCCAAGCTGACTAAAGAGGAGTGAGCTACCTCAGACAGGAAATGGAGCAATTGTAAGCTTCAATACTGATTATGAATGTGTTCAGTTCAATGAGTGACAGTTACCCTTCCAGCTTGGACTGAAAAGGAAGACCCAGACTTAAAACAATAACAAAAAACATTAAAAAAAGTCAACTTGACCATCAAATCTGACATTTCTTTTACAGATGATAAAGTGGAGAAACAGAAAGATTAAGTGATTTACCCAGGATAATTCAGGATAATGACATATCTGAACCCATGTCTTCCTAATTCCGATTTTAGAGGTCTATCCATTATGTCAGAAAGTAGCAATCATAGGAGATAGTGAAATTACCTAGATAAGATACGTATATCTATATCCATATATAGATATAGATATGTATGTGTGTTTACATATATATATTATGTGAAAGTGTGTATCCATATCTATCTATCTATGAAAATTAGCTATAGATAGGTGATAGGTAAGATTGTCTCTAATTTACATCTCTGAAGGTCATAGATATTGAAGAGGTTGATGAATTGGGAATATAAACACTTGAGGTGACATTAATTGTTTAGCTCAATTCCCAATCATGAGAATAGGAATTAGTCTTGAGAAAAAAAGATTTCAACTCAAGTACTGAATTCCTTGGAAAAGGAAAGTGACCTTGAATCTGATAGATAGCAGTTACAAACTTCTAGACCAGCTGATATAGATAGATGAAGTGAACCTGAGAGGTACACAAGTTATTTAACGACAGTATCAGAGTGAGAATCTGAAGTAGCAGGGGTAAGAAGCATGACTTTTCCTCCTCCTTGCCCAATGCATGGGGGAGGTGAGAATGAAAAAAAGATCAAGCCACACTGGAGAGGGTGGTCACATAATACAGTATCTGCTGGAGAGGGTTAGGTTTCTGAAAATTCAGAAAGGTGGAAAGAGGGTGAGAAGAAGAGGCCTGGGATGAAAGGAAGTTTGCCACTTATTAAATTAAGGGGTCAGAGGGCACAATGGAAAGGGAAAGCCAAGAATGAAGTGAACTGGGTTCAACTGCCATGAACTGGCAGGATTGAGTTGGAATACAGACAAAAGCAGCAGGATTTTGCTCTAGGGAGGATTGCAACTCTGAATCACTGGGATTCAAGGAAGAGGAGTGAATTTGCTAGCTAGACCTGATAAGATAGTTGAGTGGACCTTTCCAAGGTCATATGGCACTCACTTTTCAAACACTGGGGACATAATATTGACAGTGGTACAGAGTTTGGGCCTGGATCTTCACCCTCTAGAAAGATCTTGAGCATTCAAGTGACATTGCCGGAGTACAGTGGATTTTGGAGCACATCCAGAAGATATCCTTTGGCCCTGTCTCAAATCTGTTTTCTGAAGCCTAAGACCATTTTGCTTTTAATATGCTGTCTAAGGTCGTAGTCTTCCTGATTCTAGCTGGCACATCTGGTAGCACTAAGCTTTTTGTGAAAGAAAAATGGTAGAAAAAGAACAGAGGACACTGGAGAATGGGTAGGGCATTGGAACTGGAGTCAGGAAGATCAGAATTAAAATCTTGCCTGATGTACTTGCTTGCTGTGTTACTCTGGGCAAGTCACTGAAACTCTCTGTGTCTCAGTTTCTTTATCAATTAAAGGAGATGTGAGACTTGATGATCAATGGGGTCCCTTCCAGTTCTACATCTTTAATTCTTTGATTCTTATGATTTTTGGGGAAGGATAATTGAATAGAGTCACCAGAGAAGAGCTCTTTATTTGAAGTTAATTCTTGTCTATATGAGCCTTATTCAAAATCATTCGTATAGAAGATAGATCTCTGTAGAGTCTCATTTACATTGAATTTCCAAGGGTTTCACTGATTACTTGCTTCCTCAGTATGACACCTAGAAACCTGTTGTCTTTTTAGATGAAGAGGAATTGGTTTTCCTGTATGGGTCCATCCCAATATCTTGGCCATGGGAAGTTACCCCTCTACCCTAGATTAAGTAGATTCATGCCCCTGCTGCTTACTTCAGCAAGCACAGCAGGGTTAGGGGAATGCATTGGCAGAATTCAAGGTGGAGGGGTAATTGAACATTTGGTGCTACAGTGAGTGCTCTCCACCAAATTGTTTTTTGGCTTGGAAGAGCCTTAAGGCCACTTTTTCCTGGGTTTCTTTTCATTTTCTAATCTACTTCTCTGAAGATTTTTGGCATAAAGGAAGATAAATGGATGTCTGGTGACAATGTTCTGCTTACATCAATTTTAAGAGAGACTTTTCCAGCAATCACCATAGTAGCTCATGGGAGGGTGATCAGGACAGCGGAGCAGCTGGATTCAGGGGGGAGGTGGGAGAACATAGTTGGGACCGGTTACAAGAAATGATGCTGCTTCAGACTAGTTCCATGCTGGAGTGATCTACTGGGGAAGGAGACCTGGCTAATTACCTCATTGTTTATGCCCTGGGGCTTCTGTAACCTGGGTTTTCAAGGCAAAGAAGTTAAAGGAGAGCCTGAATATTTTGAGAAAACTGGCTGATACAATTCTGCATTTGGCAGAGAGATGGAGAGGAGAGCTGGAACCAGGTGAGACTTGAAGGTGTGGCCAGGTAGCATGCTTGCTGTGGTCTGGGGCTCCGGGTCAATTCTGCTTGTTTGCATTTAGGTGCTTTGCTAATGTCGCCCCTCCCTCTAAAGCTGGAAGTTGGGTTGGTGGGGGTGTATTAGACCAAGGTGTCACGTTCATCTGTTTCCTGCCTTGGGAAAGGTCAGGTTCACATGTAGAGGTGAGCATTCATGACAAATATGCTTTTAGAATCTGAGTCTTGGAGGGTTTTTTTTTCTTCTTTAACTATTCCTGGGCAAGAGTTTAAAGGACCACAAAAATGTATTTGTAAAGATTATAGTTTTTGTTTTAATGTTCCATTAATTTCCAGATGTATCTCTTCCTCTCTCCCTTGTGCAGATAATCAACCCTTGTTACAAAACATTTTTGTTAAGGGAATTTAGGGTGGGGAAGCATACTTAGCAAATGGCCTCAGTCTTGGAATATATACAGTGCTCTACATCCAATGTCTACCACCTCTGCAGAGAAGGGAAGGAGGGACAGTTTTTTTTTCCCCATTTGTCTTCAGAACCAAGTTTGGTCATTCTAATTTCACAGCATTCAGTTTCATTAATATTTTTGTTTTTGTTCTTCACTGAAATTGTATTTTAAGAAATGCCATTTGTAACCAAGTTTCATAAGGAGGTTTACAGTATATAGACAGATAGATATGTATGTATGCATGCATTCATGTATATAACATAACAAACTATATATACCTATACATATACACATCCATATATACAATACATACATACATTTATACACAAGCACACAATGCAGTTTTTTTAAATGCTCCATTCAATGAGTTTTATATAATACTGATTTCTAAAGTATTTATTTAATTCCTTCTGATTGCCTGGGAACATTAATGAAAGAATAATGTTGCAGGGAATGGGATGGGACCCTCAGAAAAGATTTAATTGCTTTGACACTTATTTTTTCCCCCACAATCTGGGACCTTTATCAAAATTGTGTTTAGCATTTCTAAGTCTAATAGAATAAAAGCAGTTTCTGTATTCTTCGTATATAGACTCTCGTTCTTTGGCAAAGAAGGCAAATAATTCCTCATGAAAATATTTTCCCCCCTTTGCCTGTCACTCATTTGTCCTATTGAAATAGAATAGTGGGGTGGATGACAGCTATTTGTTGCAGAGGTTGGGTAGCAATTCCATATGACATTTTCCAGTTTGCACCCAGAGTTTCAAAATACATTTCTATAAATTTCTTTTTGTTAAAGGATACTGCTTTCATCTTTCCCACAGGAAACAGTGAGGTGGGCAGCCAGGTGTCACAGGGGGTAGAACACTAGGCCTGGAGTAAGGAAGAACTGAGTTGAAACCTAGTCTTAGGTACTAACTACCTGTGTGACCCTGAGCAAGTCACTATCTACATCACTTCCCTTAATTGTGAAATAAGGATAATAATAATCAAATGAGATCATATTTCTAAAGGGTTTAGTACAGCATGTTTGCTTCTTTCCTCAGTCCAGGGCATCATTTTTCAGTTGTGTCTGACTCTTCATGACCCCATTTGTTGTTTTCTTATTAAAGATACTGGGGTCAATTGCCATTTCCTTCTCCAGCTCATTTTACAGATGAGAAAACTGAGGCAAATAGGGCTAAGTGACTTTCTCAGGGTCACCCAGCTACTATGTGTCTGAGGCCAGATTTGAACTCAGGAAGATGAATCTTCCTGACTTCCACACCTGGCACTCTACCTACTGTACCACCTAACTGCCCTGAACACAAGTGTACCAGTCTCTAATTATTCAGTCTGTAGGATCATAGGTTTAGAACTAGAATGCCCTTAGAAACTATCTGGTCCAGCCCCTTCCACACTATTTGATAAGTGAGAAAATAGGACTAGAGAGGAGGAGGAATTTCCCTAAGGTGGTGAAGAGCTCTAATGTAGCAGAACCCATACCTGAACCCATGTCCTCTGATTCTGTTTGCACTACCCTTGTAAAGCAGTGGTTTCAACAAAAGGCAAAATATCATACTGGAGAAAGCTTGGTCAGTTAAAAAAACACAATCTCAACTTACAACTTTTCCTAATAGTAATGATGGGTAATTGAAATAAAGTCAAAGTTAAGAAAAAGTCAACAACACTTGCCAGTGCATGTAGAATAATGGTGAAAGGCCGGGGCGGGGGGCGCAATTATCTTTATTATGAATGTTATGGCCTAAGCATCTGATGCAAACATTTATAGTCTAAATAAAATATTCCACACAAACCTTAAAAAAGCCGTGTGTTTTCTGAGCAGCACTAACTTTAATCATAGCATATTCAGCAAGACGAAGCAGACTGTTTTCCATTAAATTAAACAAGGAGTTATTGACATAGCACTGGATTTTAAGGGGCAGGAGGATGGAGGGGGAAAAGAGACAAAGGAAATATGAAACATAGCTTCTCTTTTCCAGTTATTTTAAGATCCATGTAGGGAGACCAAAAGTATATACATATAACAATAACAACAACAACGACAACAATAATAATAATAATAAGAGTAATAATACATGGTTGTAAAGGATAAAAACCAAAATGAGGGGAGACCACACATGCTTTTAAGGGGACGAAAGTTCAGTATGGACTGAAGCACTTAGCCAGGGCATCAGATTTGAGTAGCATTTAGGCACCAAAATTGCTTTATGTAGCAAAGGAGTAGCATTTTGCAATGGGTGTGCTCCTAATTTGCAAAAATCTCTGCACTCCTTCAAACAGTATTTACTTTGTAGGTGAATATAGTTGCAGTCCTTGTTAATACTGTAATCAGCAAAATGCTGCAGATGTAAACATTAATATATTAGAGGAATAAAGGATTGATAGCTTAAAAAGGGGGCTTCCAGGGAGTTGCCTTATTTGTACTATGCGTACAGAAGGCAGCAATATGTACTGTGGTATTTCATAAAGCTGTAATTTTATTGAAAGGGATTTGATGACTATACAGATGAAAAGGATAGATAGCTCAAGCAGCGCCTCTTAGCCTAGAATGTGAAATTATAGGTTTGAATCCAATAATGTGACTTTGTCTCTTTTTTTCTCCCCATTACAGACATGATACCTAAGAGATTAATAAGACTTGAACTTCGGTTGCTTGTGAACTTGGCCATATTTAATTATATTCAACAACCTTTAGTCTACCCCAGGATAACAGGCAGAATATGACTTGCCAGTTGCAGAGATTTTGGAGAGAGTTTCTCTTGATTTTCTTACCACCCCTGAGGCTTTTCAGACACTATGTATGCATTATGTTACTTCAGTATCTCCAGTACATTCTGAGACTTGTTATTCACAGACTATTCAGATGAGGAAATTGAGTCAATTAATTTAGGTATTAGGATTCACTGAAGCCTAGTGGACACACTCTTCATGGTAATAAATGGTTTCTTATTTCCTATTGACCTTACAAAAATAAAACTTTTCTTTCCTGTTTCAGTCTAGGCCAATGGTCCTCAACCTGTGGGTGGGTTGTGACCCCTTTGGGGGTTAAACAACCCTTTCACAGGGGTAAGAAGGGTCGCCTAAGACCATCAGAAAACACATGCAGATACGCCCACATACAAGTATTAAAGGGTCACAGTATTAGGAAGGTTGAGAAGCACTGATCTAGGCTCTCTGGTACTTATTTCTGGCTGTCCCTATTTCCTTCCCCCACAATGCTCATCTCTTGCCACATCCTATTAGTAGGGTGGAAGTAATATATACTTGGGCCCAGTCAATAAGACATATCTTTTTATCTTTTATCTGGTTCTACCTATATGGCTCAAGTGACTGAATAGCTCTGGCTACCCACCCCACTTTGGGTAATTTCCACATTACAGATTTATGGTTAAAAAACAATACAGTATAAAAACAGTATAAAATATTGAATCACACAACATATAATATCAAAATGTTCCCTCCCCCATTCCAGTTGTGGAGTTATAATAAATTATAGGATTATTTGTTTAGAACTGAAAGAGACCTTTTAGGATAACAACTTCAATTCATTTAGTTCACACATGAGGAAACTGAGGTACAGAGAGTTTTAAGTGATGTGCCTAGGGTTGCACAGGTAAGGACCTGAGGTGAATTTGAAGTAGGTTTTCCTGATTACATGTTCAGTGCCCTATCCGCCACACCATGTCGCCTCCACACAGATGTATGCTTCTGCGGAACGAATTCCAAGCAATATGCTCATACCCATAGCATCAGTATGATAAAGGAAATAAAGGCAGAGTGTCTAGCATTGTGTCCTGGATTGCAGTGAGCTTCTGGTCATAGTAGCTAAGTGAAAGTCACTAAGTGAATTAGGCATGTAGCGTGCATTTGCTAAAGAAGTGGTTTTATATATGTATATGCATATGTGTGTGTGTGTATATATATATATATACACATACAGATACATACATACATATATGTGTTTATGTATGTATATTTGTGTATCGATGTACGCATGTGCAGAATTAAAAATACAAGTGTCATATATGCATATGCTTACATACACATACACACATACACATATACATGCATGTATGTTTATATGTATGTATATGTGCATAGATGTATACACACATATACATATATACGTACACACATATATGTATACATATATGCCTCTAGTTTTACTCTCATCCCATAGAAGTTTTAGTTCAGCTCTGGGTGGATAGTTTCAGGTGTAGATGTTAATTAGGCAGAGTCTTGGGCAGGTATGTTCAATGTCTGGCCAGTCTGGTTTCAGATAATAAGGAGAAGTCTATGGACAAATAACGTCTGTCAGGAAGGTCTTACGTTGGACAGGTAATGAGTGTCAAAATGGGAAGAAGAAGAATGGCAAAGCTTTAGAGGGAGATTTGGTGAGAGGCATGAGGAAGAGGTGCAAGCAAACAATCCCTACTAGGGAGTAATGAAAACTAGTGAAAAAGAAATGGCCTGGGAAGGCAGACAGTGGTGGGGTGTCAGGGAAGTTTGATAGAATTTGATAGAATTGCAGAGATTCAGGCAATCAGTTTCAGGGAGTTTGGCAGCAGGTCACTTTATTCAGAGAATAAATTTGGGGAGTGTAAATGGCAATGGAATTTAAAGATCTCCTTGTATTGGCTTGGTTTGGGGGTTGTATTAAAACCTGGAGCTTGTGAATCCCACTTGTGGGATGGACTTATTGACATGAAGAGAGAGGGCTGAACTGGGAGGAGCTGGTGCCATGGGTGGAGTTAGAGACAGGCCCAAGCAGAGGAGGCCAGAAGAACTTTTGGGGAGAAATATCATGGAGGCAGAGAGAGAAGAGAATTACCAGGAACCAGAGTTGTTGAGAGAGAGACTGTGGAAGGCCAGCTGGAGCTGCCCAGGACTTTTGAGAACTGCCACCTGGAGTTGTCAAGAACTGAGGAGTCATGTTGTGATGCCAGTATTTTTTCTGTCTTTTTTGATGTTGTTTTGCCAGATTTGTCTGCTGATGAAGGACAGTGCTATTGTTGCAGTGGTCCTGGAAACTTGCTGTTGGTTCAGAAGCCCTGAAGAGGGATTTTCTTGTTGTATGTGTACAGAAATCCTGGAAAATGGCCATGCTGATGTTTACAGGGGTTCTGGGAGTGTTCTGCAGGCAGAAAGTGAATTGATAAGGACACTGGCAACGCATCTTGTGGCTTTGTTAAATTTTGTCTCCCCAGGAAGAGAGATTGCTGAGAATTTGCTGAGAATCATCCAGTCTAGATGAAGAAAAGACTTTTCCTTGGGTATTAAATGTTGTGATGATATCTTTGTAGCTTAGGGGTAGATGGTCTTTTGTGATCTCCACTGCCTCCTTTGAGAAGGTGCTTGGAGTTAACTGATGAGAATTATAATTCAGTTGTGTTCCAGGGTTGGGAAACTTTTGACTTTTTTGTGCTCTGTGACTGACCAAATGAATGTACTTTGTTTATGATTGGAAGCTAATCTCCATTTGACAAGAGAGACTTTGTGATTAACTAAATGAACATAATGCCCAGAGGAGGCGTAGTTGGATTGAATTGAGGACTTACTAAATTATTGAAATACATATGGTGAATGCTGCATTTTTATTTTCTCTTTTCTGTGAATGCTTTGCCTTAATTTGTCACTGAATAAAATGGAGAGTTACTATGCTAGTATTCTGAACCTTTGGAAGTTGCCTTTGCTTGGCATTACAGGGACTCAGGCAAAGGGAATAAGACCATGATCCAGTTCTCTGGCCAGAGAACAAGATGAGGGTCAGATTGGGAGCAACAGCAAAGCTGACTTGATGATAATGTAATTGTAGTATGGATTTCTGGTTCTTCATCTTCCCCTGACCCCACCAAGACCAAATTGGTTCCAGTTTGTGAAAAGAATTGTCTGCAGGTGAGGGTTTTAAGTCCAGCTGTGGGCCCGGGAGAAATAAGGGGCAGAGAGCCAGATTTGACATGGGCAACAGCCAATGTATTTTGCTTACTGCTGCCAAATTTTCTTCCTACTGCATCACCTGTAAGAATTGTACCTTATTATCCATGTCACCTGTTCAAATCACTTGGTGTACTTTGTTATCTTCTATATTTTTCTCCATTTAAAAAAATTCTGAATCTAACAAACTAAAATTACACATACACACACATACACACTGGAATAGAGAGAGATAAGTGGACACCAAATTGTAAATATTATGTAGTGCTTGCTTTTCTTTTTGAATAAATAATAAATTCGACATACAACTTTCAAAGCTGCCCTGTTTGTCTATGATTCTTTCTGTTTTTTCTTTTGTTCACTTCTGTGCATTTCAAAAACATGTTTAAATGATCCCCTTATTATGCTTTTCCTTTTTCTTTTTTCCTTTGGACAACCCTATCCCTAGTTCCCCTTTCTTCTCTTCTCCCCCTCTGCAATTGAGGGGGAAATATCTTTATACTTATATCTCCTATAACATTGCACCTTATACACTAATCTGGTACATAGTAATTAGGGAAGTACCATGGACATTGTATATCTCTGTTTCAAAGGGGGAAAAATGACAGTTTTTCAAGTGATCCTTGAAAAAATGGAGAGCTAGCAGCCGGTTGAATGATGGCCCAGAAAGGAGTGATAAATGGATCTCTGTCAGTCTAGGAAAGAAAGACTCTAGTGAAGTGCCTCTGATCTGTGCTGTTTCATATTTTTATCACTGACTTGGATAAAGGCCCAGATGTCATAGTTAACCAGGTTGTGGATGGAATGAAACTGTGATCATGTTGGCTGACAAAATTTGAATCACCGATGATATCAAATGACTAGGAAAAATAGGCCACATTTCTTAGGGTAAAATGTAATAGGGGTAAATGTAAAGTCCGATTCTCAGGTTTAAAAAATCAACCATACAAGTATAAGAAAGGCGTGGCTAAAGCAATGTTCACGTGCCAAATAACAGTTACTTTTAACGGAATGCAAGTAAGTTCAAGACAAATCAGCATTGTAATATGACTCCACAAAAAGCTAATTTGAACTTGAACTTCATTAAAAGGTTCATAATGCCCAGACCAAAGGAGGTGGTAGGTAGCTTTCTTATATTTTATCCTGGTTAGAGCTTAACTGGAACATTATATTCAGTCCTAGTTCCAAGGTTTTGAGAAGGAAATGTATAAACTAGAGTATATGTGGAAGAAGAAAACCAAAGTGGGGAGACTTAGGAACAACCTGGCAGTTGTCTTCAAGAAAGTAAAACAGGAGTTCTTAACTTTTTAGTGTGTTACAGACCTGTTCTTAACTTTTTGGAGGTGTTATGGACCCTGTCTTAGAATAATATTTTAAATGTATTAAACAAAATATATGCAATTATAAAAGAAATAAATTATATTTGAATGCAGTTACTAATAGGAGCACATATAGAATAATTTTGCATACATATGCATATTTGTATCTAATGGTAGCCATCTGGGAGAAGAAAATATGATTACTTTATTACATATTTAAAAGGAATAGCAAGTTGCACGTAATAGATTTGTAGTTCCATATGCAATCATCTTTTAAAAAATTCTACTATATGGAAATGGAAATGCTTATTTTATTTCATGAATTAAAAATAAAAGGAATAAAATTTTAAAAAAGAAATATAATTAAAGTTCATAGACTCCTAGTTAAAAAAAATCAGATCTAAGAATATGTTATGTAGAAGACAGGTTAGACTTGTTCTTGGCCCTACAGGGCAGAATTAGAGACCATTGGTTGAAAACTCCACACTTTCCCCATCCTTCTCAAAATATAGTATTTGGTTATCTTCCTCCCCTATCTTCTTTTCTTCAGATGAAGAAGTGGCTCTTTCTACCAAGTCCAACTCTTCTACATGCATTCTTGATCCCACCCTGTTCTAATTTCTGTAGCAACCTCCTTCCACCATCCCCATTTAATCTCATCTTTAATCTTTTCCTATCTACTGGATTCTTTCTTGCTGCCTACAACAATATTTTCCCCAGTGCTTTGGAAAACTTTTTGGTTGACACTGAGGATCATTTGATCCTACCATATACATTAGCAATCATTTTATATCTTTCCTCACTTTTGTGTCTAACTCCTTGAAAAAGCTGTCTACACTTGGCATTGCCCACCTTGCATGCCTTCTCCTTTCATTCTCTTTTAAACCATTGTCAAATGTCTTTCTGACATTATAGTTTAAACCAAACTGTTCTTACCAAAGTTGCTAGTGATCTCTTAACTGCTAAAGCTTATAATAGCCATTTCTTGATCCTGATCCTCCTTCACCTCTTGTTAGCATTTGATGCTGTTGAACTTTCTGTTACTAGAGACTATCTCTTCTCTACATTTTCATAATAATTTTCTCTCCTTGTTCTTCTATTTGTCTAGGTGCTCCTTCTTAATCCCCTTTACTGGTTCTTCATGTAGTGCTTACTAGCCATGCATGTCCCCTGAGGCATGTGTGTATATATATATAAAATATAGAAATATATACATGATGTGCTTATATAGTAACTTTATTGTATGTAAAAGGAATAGTAAGTTGTATATAAGAGGTTGGCAATTTCATGTGCAATCATCTTTTTAATTATACTATCTTACAGAAATGTTTGTTTATTCTACAAATTAAAAATAAAATAAAGAAAAATATATACACATATTATAACATTATATATGTGTACATATGTGTGTGTATATACACACACACATAGACAGCTCTACCCTTTCCATAAATCTATAGTGACATATCACCAAACAAATGCCTCTTGAACATATAGGACAGATGTTCCTTGGGTATCTTGAACTCAACATGATAAAAAGTGTTACCCGTAATATTTTCCCTCAAATTTCCCCCTCTTTCCCAGTGCTCTGTTGCTGTTGAAGTATCCTGTCATCCAGGTTTGCAATCTCAACATTATCTTTGACTCCTTTCTTCCCCCCCCCATGTTATCCTGCCCACTACCAAATCTTGCTGTTTATACCTTTACAGCATCTCTCATATCTATTTCATTCTGACCATTAAGGTAACCCCCAAACCTACTTCATTCAGGCCCTCATTTTATCTTCCCTTGCCTTTTGCAAAAGCCTTCTAATTATTTTCTTTGCCTTAAGTCTTCCTTCACTTCAGTGCCTCTTCTACTCATCTACCAAGGTGCATTTTCTAAATCACAGATCTGACCATATTACCCCCTTGCCTATGAGTTCCTGTTGCTCCCTATTACTTCTGGGATCAGATATTAATTCCTAAGTTTAAGGGTCTTCATAACATGGCCCCTTCTTGCTTTTCTAGATTTGTTACTCTTTCTTCCTCTACAAAAATTATAATCCAACTACATTATCTTGCTTTCAGTTCCTGGAAAATGACGTTTTGTAGCCCACCTCCAATGCTTTGAACTCCCTTCCTCTAGACGTGTAATGGCTCATTCTCTCACCTCCTCATTTTGGTTTCCATGGTTTGTTTCAAGACTCAGTTCATGTCTTATTCTCTGGAGGAGCACACTAGGGTCCAACTAGCTACTAGTACCTTATCTTAGAGATTACTTCCTGCCTACTCTTTATACATCTTGTAAGTATCTTGTTATTTAAATGTTCTCTCCCTCACTAGAACATGAGTTTCTGAAAGTTAGGGACTAGGTTTTTTGCCTTTCTTTATATTCTTAACACTTGGCAAAGTTCCTGGCACATAGTAATTGCTTAATAAATGCTTGTTGATTGAATAAAGTTAGAGATAAATTTCGGCACATCTTAAGAAAAATTTTAACTAGTGTTTTCCAACTATTTTGGAAATTTTCACTTCACTTTTATTGGAAATCTTCAAGGAGAGACTAAATAGCCAGTTACCAGGGAAGTCACAGGGGATTTCTGTTCTCTTAAAGGTGAGGCTAGATGTCCTTTGAATTGTGTTACAATGCTGCTATTTCTGACCAAGACCAATACTTGATTGGTATATTTGTCATTAATATATGGAGTAAAATAAAAGTAATTGGCACCAATCTATCTAATTAGAGGACATTTCAAGAGGCCAAAAGTGGAATTATGTCTTGGTTGATGTTGTTTTGGAAACTGAATACTCAAATAAGTGGATAATTTTTTCCAAAATATGTACTGACATATTTTTGTGGGACTCATATCTACAAATCCATTTTTGTGATAATAAATCTTTTCAAATGGGAAAACATTATACACATTATAATATGGTCTAATTTCATTATACCAAATGGGGCAACTAAGTGGTAGAGTGGGTAGAGCATCAGGCATAAACTCAGGAAGGCCTGAGTTCAAATGTGTCCTTGGGCAAGTCACTTAACCCTGTATGCCTTGGTTTCCGCAGCTATAAAGTGAGATTAATAGTAGCACCTACCTTATATCCCAAAGACATAAAAAAAGGGGAAAGGACATATTTGTACAAAAATGTCTATAGCAGTTCTTTTTGTGGTGGCTAAGAACAGGAAATTGAACAGATGCCCATCAACTGGGGAATAGCTAAACAAGTTGTGGTATATAATTACGATGGGATATTATTGTGTTATAAGAAATGGCAAGCAGGATAATTTCTTTTTTTTTCTTTTTGCTTTTTGGAGGGCAATTGGGGTTAAGTGACTTATCCAAAATCACACAGTTAGTAAGTGTGTCAAGTGTCTGAGGTCAAATTTGAACTCAGGTCCTCCTGCCTCCAGCGCCGGTGCTCTACTCACGGCACCACTTAGCCACCCCCCAACAGAATAATTTCAGAAAAACCTGGAAAGACTTACATGAACTGATGCAAAGTGAAATGAACAGAACCAGGAAAATGTTGTACACAGTAACAGCAATATCACTTAATGAAGAATTGTGGATGTCTTAGCTATTCTCAACAATACAGTGATCCTAGAAAATTCCAAAGGACTAACGATGAGGCATACTATCTGCCTCCAGTGAAAGAGCTGATATTGTTTTAATACAGGCTGAAGAATGGTTTTTTCAGTTCCTTTCTTTTATTCTTTTTCTTTTCTTTTATTATTTTTTGGAGGGAGGACAGTTGGGGTTAAGTGACTTGCCCAAGGTCACACAGCCAGTTTTTTGTGTATGTGTGTTAACTGTCTAAGGCTGGATTTGAACTCAGGTACTCCTGACTCCAGGGCCAGTGCTCTATTCACTGCACCACCTAGCTGCCCTTTTTTTCCTTTTATTAAAATTTTCTTGTACAAAATGACCAATATGGAAATGTTTTATTGATTCCATATGTATAACCTATATCTGATTGTTTTCTGTTACAAGAAGGTGGAAGGGAAAGGAGGGAGGCATAGGATCTGGAACTCAAAACTTAAAAAAAATATTACAAATTGTTTTAACATGTAATTGGGGAAAATATATTAAAAAATAATAGAATCTATCACCCAGGGTTATTGTGAGGATCACATAAGATAATATTTGTAAAGCTCTTAGCATAGTACCTAGTAAATGGGTGCTTAATAAATGCTTCTTTCTTTCTTTCCTCTCTGCCTAAATGTTCCATAGGGAAAGGCAGGATACTATCTAATAAGGTATCATTTGTTAGCCTCAGATTTAAATTAGAGGCCAGATTTAAATGCTAAAAGAATGTTGTGTTTTTTTAAATTTGGCTAAAAAATTCAATAGAAGGTTCCCAGAGTTCTGAACTCTTTTTATCAGCAGTCTTTTCAGTGCTCCTTTATTTCCCCCCCCCCCAACCCCAAAGTTTGAAATTCTTTTATTTGAATGCACAAAATGACAGCACAGGTATCTACACAATTCATTCCTTGAGAGGCATTTTAAAAAGATGTCTCATTCTCCAGGAATGAAACTGTCATTCACCTTCAATCATCTTGTCTGTACTGGGACAGAGTGATGTTCAAGTGTGAGCCATATCAGTAACACTAGAGGAAAGAACCAGTACTACCCAAAGAATTGAGCCTGACAGCTGCCATATCCCTCAGGAAATGCTTCATTGACTATACCATGGGATCAATGCTTTCCCAATTCTAGGTGGGGGTCCTGGAGAATTGTATACAATGAAAATCTATGACATTAGTAAATCAGCACTAAATATATACAGCACTAAAAGGTCCTCTACATTATTTCCATTTTAAAATTGAAATTCATTTTTAACTAACCCCTAATAAAGATTCTTGTTATATTGGGGAAAGTCAGAGATTTTTTGGTCCTTTTCTTTGAAGATAGAAACATCTGCCCTGCCTTAATTCTATTCTTTGCTATTATTCATTCATTTTTCAATAACATTAAAATTTTTGTGAGCCCATTTGGGGTTTTCTTGGCAAAGATACTGGAATAGTTTACCATTTCCTTCTTCAGCTCATTTTTCAGATTAGGAAACTGAGGCAAACAGGATTAAGTGACTTGCCCAGGTTTACTCATAAGTATCTGAGCATAGATTTGAACTCAGAAAGAGCTCCTGACTCCAGGTCCAGCTCTCTATCTACTGTGCCACCTAACTATCCTATAATTCTATTCTACATGCACATTATTTATTTTAAAAACTTATTTTTCCTTAGACACTTTGGTTCAGGTTTTGGGGCATTTTTCTTTTTTTCTTCTTCTAAATAATTTTTATTCTTTTAGTTTTCTGGACATCAGAATAATTTGCAATGTATAGTAATAATTTATAGTACTACCCTACCCCTACTTAATTCTCTTGTGCACCCAAAGGAAAATTTGAGCAAAGTCGAGATGATATAGGCAAGGTCAGTATATGCCATATTCCATACTCCTAATCCTCTATACCAAACATGGGAGTCCAATTCCTCCTTACTTTTTTCCCATACCAAAAATTTCTATTTCTAAATCTGACATACTTTAAACCTTTTCCTACTAGATAGTTGCATTATACTTAAAACTGTTGATATATCAGTAACATCCGTCTATATCAATTAATTCCTTTGAAAATCAACTCTCTTGACCTGATGGTAATTCTGTAGACCAGAATAGCTCATGGTTGCTCACAGACAAAAAAATGTGTATTTCTGAAAGCTTTTTCTAAATAACTCTCTAGTAAATTATATTCCTGTGGCTCATTCTTATAATCAAACTTAATCACATAGTGTTAAAAACAAGAAACCCAGAATCTTTTTCTTTGACTGCCAAAGTTTTTCAAAGTTGTTTTAAGAATAGTTTACAGAAACATTAGTAGCTGACTGAAGTGGTGAGCTCAGTCATTAATACATAGGTATTTAACTAGGGTTCCATGATTTAAAAACAATTTTGATTAATGTTTTTAATATAATTGATTTCCTTTATAATTCTATGTATTTTATGCATTTGATAATATTTTTCTGGGAAAGAGCTCATAGACTCAGACATCCAAAGGGGTCCAAGACATACTCCCAAAAGGCTAAGACTCCTGTATTTAAAAGGTAGTCATTATTTTATAATTAACATAATTTCTTGAAAATTGAATTATAGGTTGGTTATTCATTTGTCCATTTCTTTTTAAAAAAGTTTTTATTAGTTTTTTTAGTGTTAGTCACTTTCTAATAACACTTTCTTCCCCTACAGTAGAACCAAAAATGAAAAAAAAGGCAAAATAGCCCAACATGCTGAAACCAAATAGTTCTAAAAAAATAAAAGCCTCACACAAAGAATAAAGAATGAAATGGGGGTGGGGGTGGGGAGGCAGGATTAGAACTTTGATGGAGTAGAAAATTGAAACTAACAAACTTGTTTTTTTTAATAGACATCTCTCTTCCATATTCTCCTTTCCCTTCAGTGTTCTTTACAAAATATCTTTTGCAATTACACGCAAAAACACTTTTTAATATTTTAAAAATATTTGAGTTCCAAATTCTCTCCTTCTTTCCCATCCTTCCTCTCTCCCTAAGATGGCAAGCAATTTGATATTGGTTCCACATATGGAGTCATGCAAAAAAAATATTTCCCTATTAGTCATGTTGTAAAAGAAAATAGACAAAACATATGAAAACATAAAGTAAAAAATAGTATGCTTCTATCTGCATTCAGATTCCATCAGTTTTTTCTCTGGAGGTGGATAGCATTTTTTCATCAGATCTTTGTATTCTTCTCAACAGTCTTAATGAAAAGCTAGTGTAGAAGAAAAGTAAGAAACTTGTTAGAAAAAGCCCAGATCTGTTACTTGACTTTTACACTGCAATTCAAATATTT
Organism: Pseudocheirus occidentalis; assembly: GCA_028646575.1. NCBI lineage: Eukaryota > Metazoa > Chordata > Mammalia > Diprotodontia > Pseudocheiridae > Pseudocheirus > Pseudocheirus occidentalis. Next base: position 86,824,174 of record CM053600.1, read on the forward strand.
AGTAAATAAGAGGAAATTTCCTGAATGCTCCACTTTTAAGGGTTCATCTTCTTCCATAAAGGACAAATATTTAAAATCCTCTTTCAGTTACCTTGTATGAGGTTGGAGTGAGGGCTGCTTTCCCTGCCTCATTAAGCAGTTATCCTGGAAACTCATTCTCACAATAGGGATAATAATAATAAGCCCTGTTTTTAAATAAAGAGAAAAGAAATTATAAGTAATATAATCAAGGTTTTGCATTTCATTATCACCAATAGGAATTGAGTTTTCTTTTTTTCATACTCTACATCTTATTCTTTCTTCCACACCTATTGCTTTCTCCATCTTTGCTTTATAACTAAATATCTGTCATCCTTTTCCATGTTGATCTTGATATCAGCTATTCATGTTTTTGCTTCCACAGTGTAGTACATGAGTTAAGGGGTTTTAAAGATTATCTCATCAAGATACTATAATTTTGCTTGAAGTTTGTACTTGGAGTAATAAGCCAGCATCACACTTTGTGTTAAAGCTGAATGAAAAGGGTGGAGGAGGGTGTGTATCAGTAATTTTTATCATTCTCACAACTTCATGGGTGAAGAAGTTGCAAATTAGGATTTCTGCTAACAATTTCCCACTGAAAATAGCTGTGCTAGGTAGATAGATGTGTGTGGTAGAATTTCTCTGGAAGCTAAATTATTGCTCTCCCAGTGAGGAAAGTAACTTATTAAAATGATCAAGTCTTATTAAATGTTTCTTCTCTTGGTATCTGACAGATATATTTTTTACATTCTAAAATTTCTTATAGTAGAAATTCATGCCAGGGAAAAATTTGGTTGATGTTTTAGTAAAAAGTAATGACTATGGATTGTATTTTGGCACTTGATAACACCTGATATTAATGCTGATCTCTCTCCAGACAATTTCAAATCCCTTTGCTGGAATAATTTTCTCTGTGCCTCATTTAATCTAGTAGATAAAAGTATTATTTTCCTTGAATAATAGAATGTGCAGATATTGGAGTCATTTCTCTTATCATGGAGGCACGATCACCATTCTGAATATTTGAACTCTTAGTATGAACATGGAAGCAAGGTATTTTGCCTATGAAATAATTTGATCTTCTTAAAATCAGGACGTTGACATTGAGGGACAAGGCACAGCACAGTAAAATATTGCCATTTGCGCTAGTCTTAAATGGTTTAAGTAACTCAATTTGTTCACATTGGCCTCACAAAATTAAAGTTAGAAAGAGACTTATAAATGACCAAAAGGATCTCAAGTTCCTCTCCCCGCCAAAGAGTAAAAAGGACCTACCTAGGGGTATTTAAAATAATTGTTGCTTTCATAGCATGCCTTCCATGCACTGTTCTTTTCCTCAGTTTTCTCACCCACCCACACATTTGTGAATGTGGCCATGCTCACATGTGTATTCACATGCACAATACACACATGCATACATGTATATCTACCTTCTGATTATAGACTTCATTGTCAACATAACCTATCTCCAGCCTTCTTTAGTGATCAGGTTTCAGGAAAATGAAAAATAATCTTTTCCCTCGCAAAATGGTCAAAATAATAACCACAACTATATATAGTTCACTGTGTGCAGGGCACTGTGCTAGATACTTAACAGTTATTCTCATTTGATCCCCACATCAATCCTGCAAGGCAGGTTCTATTACTTACCACATCTTACAGTGGTAGAAAGTGAGGCAAACATCCCCTCAATTGCAGAGGGGAAAAAATATGTTCTATTTTTCTATCTCTTCCACCAACTCATCAGTTCTTTAATTCAGCTTTGCCCTCTCTGTGACACTAGCCTCAATATGTGAGAAAATGACAGGCATGCCTTAACAGCACTTGGTTTTATCAGGAAAAAAAAGTACTGAATTTAGTTGTCACCTGCTTTCCTGCAAAGTGTTTTGTGAACCTCTTCAGGCTCCAAAGAAGAACGAGCTTGGTGGTTTTCTTCAGCTTCTGTTTTCTGCTCATTTGCACTCCCTGAGTTCACAGTGAGTAGGTGCTGCTAAACTGTAGGTGGGGAAATTTTAGTCATTTAGAGAGAAGCAAAGAGCGCTTTCTTAAACAGCCCTAAAATAGCATCGTTGTGGTCTTTAAGACTCCCTCTACCTCATATTTTAATTAAATATTCATCACAATGCAAAAGTATTTAGGTTATTATAGAACAATGTTAGTATGTTTTCCAAATAGTGTATCTGCCCCAAACAGTGGAACTTACTGCTAAAGAGTTTTAAAATGGATGCAAACTTACAGGTAAAAGAAACATTACATAATTTTTGGGAGGAGGGGGAAGGTGTTTCTATTTTGGTCTTTTAGCTTTTGAATTCTCTCACGTGACTCAGCAGTAAATCCCAGTGAACTCACAAAAGGGAGAGACTGAGCTAGCTTTTGTCCTGCCAATGCAGAACGCTACCCAGTATTGAGTTCAGAGCTTGTTTGAGTCCTGATGATGGAGGGAATGATAGAGCTCTGGACTTAGAGACAGGAAGACCTAAGTGCAAATCCAGTCTCAGACCCTTAGAAGCTGTGTGACCCTAGACAAATGACTCAATATCGCCTACCTTCAGTTTCCTATCTCTGAAAGGAGGCTGATAATAGCACATAAAGTCCAGGGTCATTGTGAGAACCAAAGGAGATAGCATCTGTAAAGAGATTGGCAAACATTTCTATAAATGGTAGCTATAAGCTATAGCTACTTATAGATTATAGGAGGCAATCAGTCATTTCAAATTAGCTTTGGTAACAGTTGGTGAAAAGCTGCATTTGTTTACTGACCTAGGGGTATGGGAAAAACCCTCAGAATCCCATATATTTATGCCACTCCTTTTCCTGATATTAATTAAATTGTGTTGTTTTAAGCCAATGAATAGTATCCCAGTGACTGGTAAGAAGCCTGTCTCACACATACTTGAGGAGAGCCTAGCTCATGCTAGATATGATTGGCACTGCCCCTTTACAAGGAAGCTATGTTTGAAATGAGAGGTGGCATGGCATGGTAGGTAGAGAAATAGCTTTGAAGGCAGAGACCACCTGGGTTCAAGTCCTACCTTTGATCTATGCTATCTAGCTTGCTCTATAACCCTGGGCAACTCACTTAATGTTACTGTGCCCGTAAGCAACTCGGGAAGACTGTGAATTGCTGAAAAGGTACAGATCTCCATCGGTGAAGTGAACTGCCTCACTGAAACTTCCTTATGTCGATGAAATCAGGAGTCAAAAAAAACCCAAAACAAAACAAAAGCAAAACAGAACAAAACCAAACCTTTGAAATACAGTTCAACTTTAGAATAATAAGTTATCAAGAACGAGCCTGACTTTAAAAGTCCCTTCCGACTGTGTGATACCAGGTTTTCCCAAGGATTTAGAAAACTAGGACTTGAAGTGCGTGTATGTGTGGTGATTCTCTTATTTCTTCTGTCTCTCCAAATAAGAATTTAAGATCAGGTTACAGGTATCTGTAATGAGATCCAGTGGAGAAGACGCCAAAGAGTCTACCACCCTAGTTGAGGCCTTCATTGGACTATTATAATGGCTTTGCTCTCTTTTCTACCTAGCTACTAAAACAATGAAGCGTGTTCCTGACCCTACCACTTTTGTGTCCATGAATCTTCAGTGGCTTCCTAAGACCCCTAAAATAAACTACAAATTCCTCCACTTTGCATTTAGAGTCTTGTATAATCTAGCTCTCTTTTAGGGCTCATTTCACATTATTCTCCTTCATACTCTACATACTAAGCCAAGTAGCCTGCTTTGCTATTGATCAAACTTGGAATTCCATTTCCCATCGCTTTGCTTTTTACCCATGGCTAAAATGCACTCCCATTTAACCTTTGCCTCTCAAAATCCCTAGTTTCATGTAAGGCTAAGTTCTTGTTTCATCTCCTACAGAAAGCCTTTCTCTATGCTGCCTCTCCCTGGAGTCTAAGCTCTCTGTTCCTTTTCAAGTTACTGTGTATATAAATAAGTGTTTAAATTCTACATCTGCCTAATTGGATATCAATTTCTGTTTCATTTTGCCTTTGTGTCCTTGGCAACTAACACAGTGCCTGGTACATTGTACGCATTTAATAAGTGCTTGTTTGGACTGAATTCCACCTCTTCCTATGTCTCACTCCTCCTAAACCTGTTCTTTTCCTTATCTGGACCTCTAATTCCTATGCCCCTCAGTATTTTTTCAGGCTTTGACTTCACATTCCTCCCTCTCTAACCTCCATTGAGTAGTTAGCCATTTCAACACTACACTATGCTCTGCTCTAGAATCTCTTGCCCTGATGGTTTATCCCTTGACAAACCTTATCTCTGGATTATTCCCCTCCACCTGTCTCTTCCACCCCCATTCACAAGTCACTGAACACAGATAGAGGAAGTTTCACAACCAAGCTGACTGGATACATTACAAATTCATATTATCCAGCCTCCACTGGGCCTTCACTGAAGCAAGGCAGTTCTTTTTTTCCTCCATAATTGTTTCCCTATCTCACTCCCCACAGAAGCTATTCCAGACTTTCTCTTTCCTCCTCAAATATCCCAGATCTCCCGTTTCCCCTTTCTCTTGATTGAGAAAAATGAGGCCAGTTGATATGAGCTCTCTCTTCTCCCATTCTCTTTACTCCCAAATCTCTTGACATCCAGGTCTATCTCCAGTCATCCTGATCTATATCTTGCCACTGAACCCAGATGGCTCCGGAGGAGAGAGTGAGGCCAGTGACTTTGCACAGTCTTTCCTCACTTAAATCCAATTCATGACTTCTCCTTCCTGATAGCATGGTCCTCTTTGAGAAGAAAGGATAGGTAACAACCTGTGAATAGTAATAGCAGCCTCTATGGGTACCCAACTAACCAATCCAAGTTGGGAAATGCAATTCCTCCTTCCGCTCCCCTCTCCTCTCTTCCTGTCCCCTCCCCTACCTTCCCCTGTTCTCCCCTTCCCTGTCCTCTCCTCCCTTCTCTTCCCTTTCCTTCCCCTCCCTTCCCTACACTTTCCTTTCTCTTCTTCCTCGCCTCTCTCCTCTCCCTCTGTCCACTTAGGGAATCATACCCTTACCTGTGGGTGCTCTACCCAAAGGAATATAAATATTGATTGCTAAAACCTAGTACAAACTAGATTTATTTTTTTATGAACCATACCTTAAACTCAAATCCCTCTGGCTCTCATTGTTTGGCCAACAGAGAATCCTAGCCCAAGTCTCACTTGGTCATTGTTCAGATTCTGATAACTCAGAGTGAGTGAAAATAGCAATTGTGTCTATTTTGGCCTGAAACTCTTGAGGGTCTTCCCCTTCCAGGCTGATTTTATTTTATTGTTGAATAGGTAAAAGAGGCCATTCTTTGCCTCATTTTTACCTAGTCTTAATCACTGAATGGGCGTTGCCTTAGACAGGCTGAGACCTGAGAAAGACCTTAGCTCACAAAGGCCAAAGCCTCCTACTGCATCCAGGGCCACCTCGGGTCATCCCGATCTTTATCTTGCCACTGGACCCAGATGGTTTGGGAGGAGAGAGTGAAGCTGGTGACTTTGCACAGCCTTCTGTCACTGAAATTCACTTGCAAGTTACGACATCTCCTTCCTGATGTCATGGCCCTTTTTGAGAACAAAGGACAACCAACAATAACAAGAGCCTGAAACCTCTTGATATCGTCTTGCCAGGCCCACTTTATATTCACAATACGTTCTCTTCCTCTATATGTGCACTCAATTTCATGCATTTATCTTCTCCAGAGGATTATATCCTCAGTCATCTATCTTTAATGCTCAATCCCTCACTATTACTAGTTCCTTCCCTATAGCCTTCACACATGACCATGTTTCCCTCCTTTAAATACAAACATACAAACCAAACCAAACCAAAAAACAAACAAAAATTTTACTTTCCCCTGCCATCAGACTTACTCTGACCCTCTTCCATTTCTCACCTAAACTCCTGGCAAAAGCTTCCTCCATATGCTGCCTGCACTTTCTCTCCTCACTTTTATTTCTCACCCTTTTGCAGTCTAGCTTCCAGTCTACCACTCAAGTAAAACTGCTCTCTCCAAAATTACCACAAAAATCTCATAATTGCCTTGTTGGATGGACTTTGCTCAATTTCCATCCTCTTCAAGCTTATCTGCTGTATTTAACATCGTTGACCATACTCTTCTGATATGTCCTCTCTGGGTTCTTCTCCTACCTAATTAAATGGTCTGAAATCTCATCACCTCTCACCTAAATTATCCCAATAGCCTCCTAATTGGCCTCCCTGCCTCAAGTCTCTGACCACTCCATTCTGTCCTACACATTGCCGTCAAAGCAATTTTTAAAGCCCATTTCTTGCCATGTGACTTTCCTACTAAATCATTTTCAGTGACTCGCTTTTGATTGAAGGGATAAAACATCAATTCCTTTGTTTTGCTTTTGTAGCCCTACACAACCTGGCCTCAGTCTATCTTTCCAGGTTCTCACACTAGGGGATCCGGCCAAATTGGTTTTTCTGTTCCTCACACAAAAATACTCCATATCCCTGCTCTTTGCCTTTCCATTGGCCATTGTGGTTACCTGGGGATGCACATTCTCACTCTACCTCACAAAGTCACTGTCTTCAAGACTCAGCTGAGGATCATCTTTTACATGAAATCATCATTGATTCCTCCCACTTAGTTTTCTCCCTCCCAGACTACCTTGTATTTAATTACTGTGTATGTATTTACATTTATTCACTTTATGTAGACCTATTTTCATGTGTATTTGTCTCCCCATTTCCCATTAGAATGTAAGCTTATTGATAATGGCAATAATTTCCTTCTTTGTACATGTATCACCAGCGCTTAGCACAATACCTTGTACTTCATAAATATTTGTCCATTGTTGACTGAATGATTTGATTAGATTCATATGATTCCTGGATGATGAAATGTTATGATCTTGGTTTATCAGTGTCAAGGTAGTAAATCCCAGAACTAGCAGGCTGTCCTTGATGTTAGGGCTTAGGGATCCTGCGATGGTTTCAGAGCTTAGAAAACTATATCAGGGTTTCAGGGAAGAAGCTGGAATAGAGATTCTTCAGTGTATGACGTTCTTCAGGGCTGTCTCAGGAACTCTGTCCAAAGAGCTTTACAAATGGTGCTGCATCTACAATATGACTTTGAAGAGTCCCTGGAAAGAGAGTGAAAATCAGGTCCAAACCCTTCACTGGAGGATATAATGATCATTTTATGTAATTTTTTTGTTTTCATTTCCCTGATAAAGCTAATTCCAATGATAAGAGACCACTGAAGCAAGACAAGCATAAAATATTTAATTTGTTTCATTATATTGAAATTGGATGGGAAAGGGCATATGTAGTAATGCAAAGGCAAATAGGTATCATGGATTAGGGGGGAAAGCATTGGATTTAGATTCAAGGAACTTGGGTTCAAATTTTAGCTCTGGTGTTTATTCCCTATCTGACTTGACTTTGATCTCTGTGTTATAGTTTTCTCATTTGTTAAACAAGACGGCAGGAATGGGGATGCTTTGAGGTCCCAGTTTTATTCATATATAACCTAATGACTAGATTACTAACCTGGTATCTTGATTAGCTTGTTGAGCTTAGAGTAAGACCTATGGATTCAAGTCCTGCCTCAGGCACTTACTAGCTGTGTGATCATGAGCAAGTCACTTAACCTCTTTGTCCCTTAATTTCCTTATCTGTAAAATGAGAGGGTTGGATTCTGTTGTTTCTAAGGTCCTTGCCTGCTCTAAATCTATGATCCTATATTACTTCTAGCTCTACGCCTGTGAGATGTCAGCATTTTGTCTTTTGGATGCTAGAATTGTATCCATTATTACATAAGCACAAAACTGTCAGGCACAAAACTTCAATATCAATTAATTAAAGAAATTGTTTACAAAAAAGGACCCACCTGTCAGTTATGAGGAAAATTGCTGTACTTGGTTTGGGGTATTTGCCAAGTTTCAAGAAGTAATTATTTTTGTATGTGTATAGGAGTGGGAGAGACAGAAAGGAAAGAGAGAGGGATGAAGGAACTGACAAGGAGAAAGACTGATAGGGAGAAAGGGAGAAGCGGAGGAGGAGAGGAGAGAGGGAGGAAGGGAGAAGAAAAGAGAGAGAAGGAGGAGAGAGAGGGAGAGATAGAGAGAAAGAGAGAGAGAAAGACAACGAGAAAGACAGTTTCTCACTACGGCCTAGCATACAGAATGGACTAATAAAACCTGCACATTTTCTTCTATTTGAAACAAAAAAATATCATTCCAATACAGACTGTTTCTACGTGACTAACATTGAAAATGATGTCTGGAATATACAGTCTTCAAAGAGGGCCAGCCCTGAACAGATTGGTAAACCAGGTGAAGTTCCTCTCTGATACCTGCTCCCTTTCCTTCCATTCCTTTTCCCTCCCTTCTTGCTTTAGTCTCTGCCTTCCCAGGTTCTCAGCCACCACCAGTCTTTGCTAAAACCTTACTGTGAATGAGTTTAATTAAGGTGTTAACTCTTGCCGGAAGTGTTTTCTTTTGAGAAGACTAAAGGGGAAAGTGATAATTAACACGCGACAACACTTCTGGTGGTGAAAATTAGATGGGGGAGGTATTTTATTGAGGGTTGGGGTTCCTTCTTTGTTTCCTTAAAATTATTGGATAATAAAAAATTTTTTCTTCACAAAGAGAAAGACCACTGGTTTTGTGGTCAGTAGGCCTAGAAAGAAATCTGAGCTCTGCAATTTCATCACTAATTATCAACCAGGATTCATTAAGAGTTTACTCTGTGCCTGCCATTGCTGCTACCTGAGTAATCCTTAAGCAAGTTACTGAACCTCTCTGGGACACAGCTGCCTCAACTTTAAAATGAAGGCATTGGTCTAGAACTCTAGATAACATCTAAGGACTGTTCTCCCATCCCCCTCTAGAACTTATGATCTTATAAGTGGAAAATTTGGTTTCTATAACAGACTAAACCAGAGATAACTTGGGCATCATCTCACTTGAGTTTCCTTGAGTTGACAGCACCTGACCTACAATACTCATGATTTTCATGTATCTAAGCATATTTTTCTAATGCTAAAATATTTGGTTTTAGTGAAGCAATGCATAAGATTTTAAAAAGAGCAAATACATTATTATAGTACTCTAGGGATTATATTATATATAGATACCTAGAGATTATGCTATATATTTGTGCTTATTTATAAGCTGACCTTTCAGACAACATAGTGCATTAACAAATCTGTAAGAATGTGAGCTTCTTCTAAGATTAAAGCAATGAAATTTTGTTGTTGCTGTTGTTATTATTGATGTATTTTATTTTCATATCACTATCTCTCCCCAGAAAGCGTTTTTATAAAGGACTAAAAAGGGAGGGAAAGAAAAGTCGATTCATAAACAACTGTAGAAATGAATATATCGGGTGATTCTGACATTATATGTAATATTCCTTTTAGCTCCCCCACCTTCCCTACAGCATTCTTCCTCTCCTTTTCAAAGCCAATTATAATTACACAACTTTCAGTTTCATGTCTTTGTTGTTATATATTTTTTACATCATCGAAGCCATTGGGCATATCGTTTTCCTGGTTCTGTTTACATTGTCTCAGGTCATATAAATCTTCCCATGCTTCTCTGAGTTCTTTATATTCTTGATTTCTTATAGTATATGACTATGGATTGCTTTTAGGGCAGCTTTTAAGAAATCACTGAATTAATCAAGCAACAATCAGTCATTAAAGACCTACTATGTTCCAGGCACTGTTCTGAGGCTACAGAGACACAAATAGTCCTTGCCCTCAAAATTCCTTACATGGAGACAAATACATTCAAAGTGCATGCAGAATATATACAAAACCATACAAATAATTTGACACACAATATTAACAGCTGGAGAAATCACAAAAGGTTTCATGTAGAAGTTGATTCTTGAGTTGAGTCATGTGGAAACCAGGGATTCCAAGAGGGAATTCATAGAGGCAAGAAGGGAGTATGTTGCAGGCATTGAGGGATAATAACCAGAGCAAATGCTTGGAAAGGAGAGATGAAGTATCTTGCTTGGGGATGACTAAGTGGATAAGTATCAGATTCCTCTAAACTTTGTGGAGGGGAATAATGTATAAGAAGAATGTACTATATCTTTTAGTTAGACATGGAATATAATTATTTTTACCACATGGTTCTTTTCAGATGATTGATTATTTGGAGGATTCTTGTATTTTCTGTGATTGAGTTGAGAGCAGACCCAAAACTATGTTTATTGACATAAAAATTAATTCTCTCCTCCACCTTGCCTTATTTAGAGTCTAGTTTTAGTGTTTGATTGTAGGTTCTTTGATTCAGACAGAGCATGGAAACTAGCCAAGCTTCCTTTGTGGTCCAAGTGTTGATAGACTTCATGCCTCTGAGAAGTCACAATAAGTTATGATGTAGCACTGTTTTTTACCTCATCCTCTAAACTTTCTTCCACCTGTCAAAAAATGGAGTAAGGGATATGGTGCAGTTAGGTGAATTACTTGACATTCAATGGCATGCCACTTAGTACAACAATAACTATGCCTGAATATTATCCAGAGAACACTAGCAAAGAGCCTCTTTCTTGCATTGATTCTGAAACTCAAGCTAAAGTTAGCCTTGGAAAGGTAATAAAACTCTTATGCCTCTTGAGTTACCAAGGCTCTAGTCACTGGCCTACAAAAGATCTTGGATAATTGCCATGGATGCTTTGCTTTTGCAATCAATGTATCACAGATGGAACATGCTCTTGTGTGACCTAAATTCATTGTGCTCCTAAATCATAATCTCTGAAGGTCATGGAGACCATTTGTACCCCCCTCCTCCACCCCCACACTAACCAGTAAGGGCCCAAGAACACAGCCTGGGGCCAATACTGTTAATGCCAGCAAAAGCTTTCATAGGCTGAATTTTTAACTCTTGCTCCCTTGTGGAATAAGAGGATCATTGATATTGACTCTTCCAGTAAGAACATTTGTTATAGAATTTCTCTTATACTCTTTCAAGGGGACCAAATACATCTGTTAATTCCTTGAGTATGACATTCAAATATTGATGTCCTTGGCATTTCCTCTGCCAGGAAGAGCTTCTACCTGAAACCAGATTGATGGCTACAAGATTAATTTTTTATTTCATAATCTCTGTCATTAACAGTATCAACTCATCTATTCAGGGATATATAATAAAATTAGGGGTGATACATATCAAATATTTCTCAATCTGTCCTTTCTTTCTCTTTAAACAGCCCTAATCATATAGCTAATGCCTTCATGAACAACTTGGCTGGACTATGGTGTTAGCTTCCTGATTGGTTTCCTTGAGTCTAGACTCTGATTTATGTAACCCAGTTTACAATCAGTGCCAAACTAACAGTCCTATAACACAGGTATGACTATATCAACTCTCTCCCCAACCCCCAAAATTCTCAATGACTTCCCATTTCCTCCAGGAACTCCTTAGCTTGGCATTTAAAAGCCTCTATAATCTGGATCCCACCTAATGTCCCAAGTGTTTAACATTATTTTCTCCTGCACTATCAAATTGATTTGCTTGGTTTCCTTGTACATAGCATGCCATCTCTTTTCCTATTAACCTTTGTGCTAGCTATTTCTCATGTCTTAACTGAATTTCCTCACTTTTATTTGTTTGAATCTCTGTCTTCCTTCCAAACTCAGCTTGGGTGCTACCACTTTGAGAGAGGTCCTAGCCATCTCAACTTTTCTTGAGTTAAGTTCACTCTCTTGACTCTACCTCCTCACCAGGTGTCTTCCCTGGATAACTTTCTTTCCCATCTCTTTATGTGTCGTCTTGGGGTATAAACTCCTAGAGGTAAGAGAATTTCTTGTTTGCTTGTATCCCAAGAGCTTAGTAATGTTCCAGGCACATACTAAATGATTAATAAACATGTGTTCAGTCTGTCTATGAAGTCTTTTCCTGTAATTTTTTCATGGAGGTCCCTAAGTTAATAGAAATATTAAATATTTCTGTTCGTTGTTCAAACAACTTAATAAGTATTTATGCCTTAGGTGTTAATGATACACATAAATTGAAAGAAAACACTATTTTTATTTCATTCTTAACCATAATTACTTACTAATGGGATGTGTGCACCTGTTGGGAATTGTGCAACTTCTCACACCTTGGAATCAGATTGGATATTACCATCCTCATGTCCTATCTCAAATTGATTTTTGGAAATATTGACATTTTATCACAGCACACACTGAAAATGCAGCTTCACAAGACAATGATGTCAGAAATGATAAAGCTTGAGAGAAGTTGCTGTCACAGCCAAAAGTATAAGTAAACAAAAATAAACCTCAAACATTCAAGAACATAACTGAAAGGAAGGTAGCATGATCTAATGTTGAAACTGTGAACTACATTTCAACTAGTAGTTTCACAGATGTTGAGTAATGCTGTATATTTTCCTCCAGAGTTAAAAATATCTCTTGATATACCTGTGAGTTACTGCAGAACCCTGGTTTCTAAGGTCCTTCTCCAAGAATCTTTAACATTGGCAATGATCTATTATGGGCAATAGTTAAGAGTATGAAAATTGATGAACAAATGAACAGGGTGAGTAAAGACCCAAAGACATCTCCAAGGTACACCCACATTTAAAGGGCTGGAGGAAGAAAAGAAGCCAGCAGAAAACAGAGTACCAACAGGAAGTACAAAGAGTCAGTTAATCAAGAATCATTTAAGTGCTTACTATGCACAAAGCAATGTGCTAAGTGCTAGGGATACAGAAAGGCAAAAGACAGTGCCTGCCCTTGAAGAGTTCAAAACCTAATGGGGGATACAATAAGTAAGCATATATGTATAAAAAGCTATGTACAAGATATACAGGAAATAATTAGTGGGCAGCAAGGTGGCACAATAGACAAAGGGCCTGGAATTAGGAGGACCTGAGTTCAAATGTGGTCACAGATACTTAATTGTTGTGTGACCCTGGGCAAGTCAATTAAGTCTGTTCGCCTCAGTACTTTATTTGTAAAATAAGCTGGAGAAGGAAATGGCAAACCCATGCCAGTATCTTTACCAAGAAAACCCCAAATAGTGTCAGAGAAAGTCAGACTGGACTGAAATGACTCAACAACAACAAAAAATAGTGGAACAAATATGCTAGAGTCTTAAGATAGGCTTTCTGCAGAAGGTGGAATTTTTGTTAGGAATTGAGCAAATCCAGAGAAGCCAAAGCAGAAGAGAGAGCATTCCAGGCAGGGAGGACAGTCAGAGAAATTACCGTGAGTCATGACATGGAGTGTCTTGTTTATGAAAATATAATGCCATGGGATCAAAGAGTACATGGTGGGGAGTAAGATTGGAAAGGTGTGGGGCAGACAACTAGGTTATGAAGAGCACTGAACATCAAACACAAGATTTTTATGTTCAATCCAGGAGGTTGAACCCAGGGAGCCGCTGGAGTTTCTGTATGGCAGTGACAAGGTTCTCACCTGTACTTTAGTAAAGTCATTTGGGTAGCTGAATGGGGGATAGATCAGAGTGGGGAACGGTTTGTGGTGGGCAGATATGCCAACAGGTTATTGCAATAGTCCAAGTGTGAAGTGGTGAGGGTTTGCACCAGGGTGGTGGCAGAGTCAGAGGAGACAAAGGGATGCCCATATTCAAAAGAAATTTTGCAAAGGTGTAATCAACAGGCCTCGGTGACAGATTGAATATGGGGATGTGGGTGGTGGCATGAGGGATAGGAAGGAGTAGAGGATGGTAATTAAGGTTTGAGCCTGGGGAGTGGAAGGATGGTGGTATACTTGAGAGTCATAGGTAAATTTGAAAGAAGGAAGAGTTTAGGGGGAAAGATAATACGTTCAGTTCGGGATATTTTGAGTTTTAGATGACACCAGTTTGAGATGAAGTTTACTGATCGATGTTCTAAAGGAAAGTCAGTGCTTACGGACATTGACTAAATGTTATAATCACATACACATTTGTACATAGAGGTTCTAGCCTCTGTCCCTCTTGTGTGTGGGAAGGAAGGATATGGCTAGTATCCTAGGTCAAGTCATTCGCTTTCTCTGGTTCTCAGTATTTTCATCTGTAAAATGCAAGGGTTGGACTATACCCTCTCTAAGTTCCCTTATAACTCTATGTCTGGGGAAGGAGAGTGAATCACCCTGGGAGAAATTTGGAAAGGAAGTGTTTGGTCAAAATGAATAAACAGATAGGATGGGGATATTGCCATGAAATATAATCCTCGAACTATGGAATAGAACAAAAGATAATCACAATAGAATAAAACACCAACAAAAAGTAGCGTCAGAGTGACATACTTCTGGGATGTAGCAAAAGGCAAATTGATATCCAAAGACCTGACAATTTGCTTAGCTGTAGGACTTTGCTCAAGTCACTGAACCTCTCCTCTGTACCATGGGAATAATCTCTCTTAAAAGGTGATGGTAAGGATCAAATGAGATGCTTTATTTAAAGTCCTTTATCCCTGTGAAGTGGTATATAAATATGAACTTATTACAAGAACAGCATATGTGTTGTTACATAGCTCAGGATGTTTATGACTAGCCGCATCAACAGTTTGTACGATTATTGTGATGATGGCCTTGCTGTCACAGCGGAGAATACACTCATCATAAGTCACACTCTGGTGATCTGGTCTGCCTGTTATACTGTGTTTACTCACATTTTCCTCTCTCGTGAGTCATCCAGTAACAGCCCTGAGGAGAAAATCAAGAAAGTTCTCCTGGATATATCTCTCTTTTCTCTCCCTCTCCTTTACTCTCCCCGACTTTGAAAAAGCAACCATGCTGCTGGCAGACATTCCCAGGGGGTATAAAAAACCTCCATCATTTACACAGCTAGAGGCAGGATGATTTACTAAAGGAACACATTTCCCAGATAGCAGAATGTGCCTAGTCCATGACAGGACGAAGGGAAAGGGGGTTAAACTAATGGAGCAGCAGCTGTTTCCCACTCTTTGGAGTGAAGGCAGAGTTTGTCAGCAGTCAGTACCTCAGCCAGGCTGTCTTCCTCTTCTCTCCTCTCAGTCAGTCAGCATATATCTTGTCTGTCAGTGTTGCCAACAATGAACTGTGGGTGAGAGCTGCTGAACTGACTCAGCCAGGGAATGAACATCCTTTAACCATTTGAGGAGACTTTAGGGCTGCAAAGCTGGGCCTTTTGGACCATCTGTTCTCAAGAACCAAGCTTGAAACTTGTAATCCAAAATGGAACAGTTACATACATTCCTAACTACTTTGTCAGGACTCTTTCTTTCTTCCCTTCTCTATATTACTATTAAATCAACAGCTTCATTCCTATGTCAGTCTTCATTTTTTCTCAGCCACTTGAAACCTTTAAAAATGATTCAAAGGAAGGAGCATAACATTCTTTAAGTTACTGTTGATTACAAAGCTGCAGAAGCCACATGGTATCCAGCAAGAGATCACAGGTGTCTCTTTAACACTGAGGGAAAGATAGGAGAACATTCGTTTCTTTTACAGTCTTTCCAGGTATTTATATCTTCACTCAGGGGATCAAACAGATTATACTCTGATGAGTCATAGATTAAGATGGTAAGTCTTGGAAAATTCTAGCCAGAAGTCATCCCACATGTCTTCCATATTCTCTAGAACAGAGGCATCAGATATGTGGCAGGCCCGTGGCCCACAGTGCTCCCTAGTGAAGCAAAGCAGATTAAAATGAAATCAGAAAATACTCAATAAATAAATAAAATACGATATAACATTGATAGTATTAATGTGTAGTTTTCTAAATCAATATGTAGTCTGCAGGCATCCTTATGTTTGCGTTATTGGCCCCCACATTTATTTTCTGTTGGAGCTCTGTATTAGAGGAGGGCAGCTAGGTGGCAGAATGATTCCAGGACTGTGGTAGACCTGAAGTTAGGACAACTCATCTTCCTAAGTTCAAATTTGGCCTCAGACACTTCCTAGCCTGGTGACCCTAGACAAGTCACTTACCCATGTTTGCCTCAACTCCTCATCTATAAAATGAGCTGGAGAAGGAAATGACAAACCACTTCAGTGTCTTTGCCAAAAAAACCCAAATGGGATCATAAAAAGTCAGACATGACAAATTACTCAACAACAAATATTGGAAAAAAAATTAGGCTCAGGTTGTTTTAATCATCCATTAATGAAAAGTTTCATCTTATCTGGAGACATAACTGTTTATCAAAGATGACAAAAAAAGGAGCTATAAAACCCATTGGGGTACAGGGCCCAGCTGCTTTTAATGACTTCCATTTCCTTACGTACCCTAATTAGCACAAAGGTCACACCAAAGTATCTGGTGATATCACATCTTAGATGAGAATGCTAGGGGTCAGAAGAACAAGGACTTTTTCTAAAGAGGACTTAGCCTTGGAATGGGATACATTCCCCTTTGGTGCTGTCTTTTTACTTCATAAATTAATTTAGCAAACTTCTGGTTTGAGTAGAATGACAAGGATGATAATAATTGAAATGATAACTTACTCTTATAGAGCACTAAGATTTACAGAGTTTTTCTTAGGCTTGCCTCGAGGCAAATGATGAGTGAGTGACTAGCAGTTTTTTGGAGATGAATGGACAAGAAGTTTTTATTTGCTTAGGAATATCTGTGGGACAACCATTCGCAGGAAATCTTATTTCAGGTCTAAACTTCCTTCAAAGAATTTAATAATTGCCTGGAAAAAGAATAACTGCTGTAGTTGGGGCTTGCAAAACATCATCTTTACATATTCTATGCAAATCAATGGAGTATTGTAAATAGGTATTATTTTATCCCCATTTTACAGGACAAGAAACTAAGGTAGAGAGAAGTAAAGTGTCCAGTTCACTGTCACACAACTAGTAAGAGGCAAAGGAAGGATTTCAGTCTGTTTCTTGTAAAGCCAGTACCCTACTCTTCACATTATATGGATGTGTATTATGTGTAATGGTGATAACTTGCATGAAACTCAAATGCCTTGCCTCTTACGGCAACCCAAAACGCAGACTTGGGATTGTGGAATTTGGAAAGTTTTTTTTAAGTATACAGAGGCCTTTTAAAAAATTCCTTTCGAGGTTACACCAAAGCATAAGCACTGGATTACAGAACTAGGATTAGATATCCGAGGAGGTTTTCTTACCAATACCCACAATGCTTTAGTGTCTAATAAAGAAGAATAAGGTTTTCTTGTTAAGCTGTCATCTATGGATTTTCCTTTATTTACTAAATGGGTTAACTCTCTTAAAGGCAGACCTTGTCTTAGGTAGGCCTGAAGCTGGTTTCTAGGCTTGAGAAAAACCTTACTTATGATTATGAGAAATTAAAATAATCTTTCCATGACTCACTTCCTCTACTTACAGAAAAGGACTATTTGTTTTTAGATGCTCTGAGATCATTGGGGGAGAGTGGTAGAAATACCAATTTCAGTGAATCCTGTGATGTAACTAAAATAGCACTGCTTTTGGTAACATATATTGAATACATGCAGAAATATTACAAATGTGACTAGAATTAACACTCTTCTGCTAAAGAGGGCCAAGCACTTTGAAACTATTAACATATATTAACCAATTTCTTCATAAAAATTGGGTAGTACATGTTGGATCCAACTAGAAATTAAGGGCACACAGTGGAGAGTGTACTGGACCTGGAATCAGGAAAATCTGAGTTCAAATCCTGCCTGAATCATTTCCTAGCTGTGTGACCCTGGGTAGGTTATGTAACTTCTCTTTGCCTCAGTTTCCTCAACTATAAAATGGGGGAGTATAATAGTACCTACTTCCTAGGCTTGTTGCAAGAATCAAATGAGATATTTGTAAAGTACTTTGCAAACCTTGAAGTGCTGTATAAATGTGAGCTATTATTACTATGAAAATTAAAATAAAATCATGCAATATCACATCATTACTCTCTTCAGGGAGTGCACATGGAATTGGGATCTCCTAATTTTTAGTACATAGAAGTGTGCCTACTATAGGGGTCTATGAGCCTTATTTCACAGATAAGGGAACTGAGCCCCAGGATGGTCAAATTACAAGTCCAAGATCATACACCTACTTAGTTGTTAAACTAGGATTAAAATTTATTTTCTAAAAAAATTAAGTGCACAAGTTCAAGATGGAGTGAATATGACCCAAGGAAGACAGTATATAACATCAGGGTTGTCACATTTCAGGAAGGTTGTTGGTAAGCTGTAAAACACTGAAACATGGGTGATGGGTAGGATGTAGGGTCTTGAATTCATGTCATGTGATGATCACAGGGAATGTTTAACTTGAGAAGAGAATTACAGGGAGGCAGGGGAGGCATAGTGTTTTTCTTTAAGTATCTGAATGACTATAATGGCAAATAGGAGTTAGGCTTTTTTCTGCTTTGTCTTAGAGTAAAGGCGAATTAAGAGCAAAAGGCAGAGGGTACATAGATGAAGATATTAGCTTTCTTAAAAGAAACATTTTCTAACATTTGTTTTTCTTGTTCCATTGTTTTAGTTGTGTCCAAGTCTTCATGACCCCATTTTAGGGTTTTCTTGTTAAAGATACTAGAGACGTTTACTAATTCTTTCTCCAGATTATTTTACAGATGAGGCAAACAGGGTTAAGGGACTTACCCAGGCTTATACAGCTAGTATGTGTGTGAGGCTGTATTTGAACTCAGGTCTTCCTGACTACAGGCCTGGCTCTCTATTCATTGCTGTACCTAGTACACACAAGTGAAATGGACTGTGTTGACTGTGAAAGATCCATGTTCAGGTACTGTGGTGCCAGTGAGATGATGAGAACCATAAGGAGGTAGCAAAAATAATTTTATCAAGGTATTGGAAAAGGATAAATTGGGGCATAGGGGACTTAGACCTCCAATAGCCAAAAGAAGTCTGGGTCAAGTCATTGCCAAGCCGCCAGCAGAATGAGGTACTTCCAGCATTATGAGCTTGACCAAGAGACATCTGAGAGCCAGTTCAAAGCAATCTCTTTTATTAGAATCAGAGCTTTCTGTCTAGAATCTGGCTGATGGTTCAGCACTTGGGCGTTATGCAATACATAAGGACAAATAAGGAAATACTGTTTGCCAGGCTCTGGCAGCACTCAGTACTCACTGGCAATTAAAAAAAAACTCCTTCGTTCAACCTGTCTTTCCATAGACATCATTCTTCAAATTTCCTATCTCTTACAGTCTGCTTTAGGAATTTGTGGGCTCTACCTCCTTAAATTCCTTCAAATAAAAGTTGAATGACAACTTGTTGGATGTGTTATAGCTAGTGCTCTTTGCTCCATGGATTAGATTTGGTGTCTGCTAAAGTCTCTTCTATCGGTGACATTGCACATAATGTAGACTTTCTATTTCCTGAAACTTCTACCTTATACTCCATCGCCTAATGCTGTCACATGAACTCATCTCTTAAACATTATTTTATTTGGTGGATTTAAAGAATGGAAGGTTCCATTTTAGCTACTTTCTCTGCCTATAGGTAGAATAGTCATGATAATCCCCATTTCATTGAAAGAAGTGATCAATCTATTACAATGAAGCAGGTGACGGTAGCAAAAATAGAGTCTGTATCCCCATGATATTTGAGTTTTAGTCAAATGCTCTTCCCAATTCATTAAAATATGTTTAATATTTTAAAATTTCTTAATGTATTTTGGAATATTGAACCTACACTGAATGAGGTGAGTCAGGATTTAAGAGAAATTATATGTAGTGGAGAGAATAGTCAGTTTGCCATCAAAGGACTTGAAATTGGATGTCATCTCTACTATTGACTAACTGCATGGGCATGGACAAATCATTTTTATTTTGTACAATTCTTAACTCTCTCATTTGTAAAATGAGGAGGTTGGACTATATGTTCTATGAGTTCCTTTTAAAATCTAGAGTCTATGATTGAGACTAAATAAAAATAGAATGTTTACAAATACAGTTCTTCAGATAACTTAATGAAAAATGGTATTTATGTAACACTAAAAGGCTGAAGGCAGGAAGATGGCTCAATGGATAGAGCACTGGGCCTGGAGTCAGGAAGATCTGAGTTCAAATACAGCCTCAGACACTTACTAGCTGTGTGACCCTGGGCAAATCACCTAACCTCTGTTTGCCTTAATCCACTAGAGAAGGAATTGGCAAAATACTTCACTATCTTAGCCAAGAAAATCCCAAATTGGATCATGAAGCATCAGGCATAACTGAACAACAATAAGAAGGTTGCCAAAGCATTCCATATGCATGATTTCATTTGAAATTCCCCAACAGTTTTTCAAGGTAGGCACAAGAGGTGTGATTCACCCAAATTTTGTACTAGGAATGATGGATGACAAAAGTCAAAGGATTTATCCATCATCACCTATCAGGAGCAGGCTTTGGAACCAAGTCTTCCTGCTTCCAAGTCCATCATTCTCCTCACTGTGGCACACTGATTGTCCATTCTACCTTAGCTTTATCACTAACAGATACATATATCATGAAAACAGTTTCATTTTTAGGGAAGGTTAATTTGTATAACACAAAAATCTCAGAAATGGGCAGGAAATTAAAAAATAACATTTTTGTCTATAAAAATTCTTAGCTCAGCCTGGGATTCTAAGGACATCATGACTAGGGCTGTGTCTTTTCTTTGGTTAGCTAATTGTACCCAAAGGTGGACTGTTTTCTCGAACAGTTTGGATAATTCTCACCATTTTAATTCATTAAGCAAAGTTTCTAGGAGCAAAATCCTTTTTGTTCCTGAACCTCTTCTTATGTGAAAAGTAGCTATTACCCATTGAATCACAGAATCTTATAGTTGGAAGGAACCTCCAAAGCCATCCAGTTCAGTGTATAATCTGACCACATTTGCAACAAGTGATCATATAGCCTTTACACTTTACTAACTACAGAGGAGGTTCATATAGCCGTTACCTCTCTAATTGTTTTTCCTTGCCTTCATATAACTTCATCCTAGTGTTCCTTGTTCTACCTTCTGGAACCAACTTGAAAAAATCTCATTCTTCAAACACTGAACAAGTATTCTGGGCAAGAATGATGGTTCTAGAAACCTATAAGGCAATGCAAAAGACATAGGTTCAAATACTCACTCTACTATTTACTGTGTCACATTGGTCAAGGTTTTTCATCTCTTTAATTCTCATTTTCCTCATCTTTAAGGTGGTGGAACAAGCAGGGCAGCTAGGTGTTGCTTTGGAAAGAACACCAGTTGTGGAGTCAGGGTGACTTAAGTTCAAATCCATCTTCAGACACTTATTCTATGACCCTTGGCAAATCACTTGACTCCTAAGGAAGAAAAAAAAGATGATGAGACTAGGCTACTTAATGTCCCTTTTAGCTCTAAATCTTTTGGAAGAAGCTATTTTACCCCCTCCCACTTCCCCAAAGATTCCAGTCCTCTAAGCTAAATTTCCATGGCTCCTTCAGCCTAGCCTTAGCATGGTCAGAAAGCCATTACTACCCATATTGTCCTTTAATGGGTCAAAAAATTCCTAAAATATGCTTCCAGCACTGAGAGCAATACTTCTTATATGGTCTGATAGTGGATGAATATAGTGAGACTCTCACTTCTGGTATTCTGGACATTTCTGGTATTTCTTGATGTCCTCAGACAAATTTCAGGCTCAAAGTATATCATGTCTATGAAAATCCTTTACAAGTATAAAATGCTTATCAATATAAATTATTATCATTATTAACAACAGTTCATTATATTATTAAAAGACATGTTCTCTGTGTGTGCCTACCCATAGTACAATTCTGTATAACTGTTTAAGCAGTCCGTGTTGTCTGCGACTTATGGTCCGCATGCTAAAATACATGAGTTATTTTCACATATTGTACTTGATGAGTGTTTGGTGTATATAAAGATTTATTTACATGCCAAGAACTAGCTTTGTTTTTCCTCTCATGAAAACCAACCCTCAACTGTAAATCAAACCACAGTGTGTGTGGTTTTAAAGCTTATTAATATTGAAGTATGAAATTAGATTCAAATTAGATTTGAATCCAAGTGGACAGGTGTTACTTGTCATTATTTTCCCTCTGATATTTATATATAAGCATAAATGATATTGAATGGGAGAAGGATACAGTGTGATGTAGAGGAAAAAATCATTTTCCCGAGGAAATTCTTTGTTCTAATTCATGCTTACCACTAAACCACTCTGTGACCTCAGATAAGTCACTGTTCTGAGTCCTAGGTTTCACATCTGTTAGTTAAGATGAAGAGGTTAGACCAGGTAAACTCCTTCCAGGTAATTCCTTCCAGTTCCAGTCAAATAAGTAAACATATATTAAGTGCTTACTATTGCCAGAGATAAAAAAAAAGGACAAAAACCAGTCCCTGACCTTAAGAAGTTTACCTTCTAATAGAGGAAGACAACACATAAAAAGAAAATGAAAATTGTAGGGGCAGGGGGGGGAAGGTACGTAAAGGTGGGGGGATGATGGAGAAGTCCAGAGGAATACAGACAGGTGGGGAATGAAGAGATGGCTGGCCTGGGTACCGTCCTCAAGCGAAAGTTCTGAGAGAAGCTCTTCACACTCTAATCAGAAGGAGCAACATCAGGCACAGAGGGTACTGATGAGGTATGAGTTCTAGCACTGAAGTGATATTACAGAATCAAGAGGTTCCTGGGGCATAATGGAAAAGTTTAGGAGAGTACAGCTGGGTGAGAAATGAATACTAACATTAGAATGATTTTATAATTTGAGAGTAAGACATTGTTATGGTTCCTTATTCTTCTTAGAGTATCACATTATTCTTATTATTTTTGAAGGTTTTTGTCTTTGAAATGCCAGACTACTTCTATCTGTGCTGTGGTACTTGGATATAATAGAGTTTAAGTCAATCATACCCAGTAGTATTTGGGGATTTCCCAATCTTATGATGAAAGAGTCAAGGCATCAACCATTTGATGTTTGTTTGAATTTCATGTAGAGCATGTGTATATGTCAACAATGGTAGGATTTGGTGAGATAAATTGCTTGGAAGCCTGGAGATTGGGGAAGGGGAGAAGCGGATTTGGAGAAGAGAGTAAGGTTGTCCTTATCTTGTTAGGAGGCAGAATAAGCTAGTTTCCCTTCCCAGGATTTTATCAATTAAGTTTCTTGAGAGGACTGAGATTTTTGTTCTGTGTCTGTGTATCACTGCATTTCCTGAATAATGGAGACCAAGATGATATTGATGGCTGAAACACACAGATAATCCCCATAACTTTTTTTAATGACAAGTTTCAACTTTATCTCCCTAAGTAGCTACAAATTTAATTATCCTTCAATTTGTTGAATGGATGTTTCTGTTCCTTATTTTATTTTTCTTCCTGTTTAAGTTTTCCATTATTCACATGTAAGTTCTTCTACAACACAGACATGAAATAAAACCACTACTACTTCCCAACTCTTCAACCACCTTGATCATGGAATCACGATTGAATTCGTTCCTCTTGTACTGAAAATTTTTGATTCATTCATCAAGATTTGGGGGAAACATAGGATAAATCCCTGAAATTTTGGAGTATTAAGAGGTCAGCTGATTTTGGAAGTGTGATCCACATGGGTTACCTTTGTAGTCTATGCATCACTATTTTGGGGGTGGACGTACTTTCGTCATTAGAAGAATTCCTCGTGTGTAAAGTGTTTCCACCAAGGCAGATCTGGCTGTTCCTCTGCCAGCTTAGTCTTAGAGAGGGTTGGATGTATGGGAAATTCAAGGAGGACTAGAACCTCTGGTATGAGGGCTTGCTGAACCTTTGTCAGGCCTGCTTATACACCCTTGGTGTCTACTTGGCACTTAACTCTCACCTGCAGCTACAAGAAGCTGCAGCATGCACATAACAGCCACATCCCAGTAAACCATCTCAATAGTTGGACTAAAGGAGGGTGAGAATAACCAGCAGGCCCCAAATCCATGAATGAATTAAAGGAATGTCTACCCCAAGTGTGTGAAGACTTTACCTGAGGTAGAATAAGAACACTTTTTTTCCAGCGACCCTGAAGGAAGGTGAAAAAAGAGCTTCGGAGCACTTAGAACTTGGTCAGACAGCAAAGACAAGGTCATACACTGAATCCAGGGCCATAGACAGTTGTCTTGAATTTTACCTTGCCAGCTGGACTTTGATGACCCTGAAAGAGAGAGTAAGGCTGACAATTTTGTACAACCCTACCTCACTTAAATGCAGTTCACATGGGAGTCAAGATGTCCCCTGTGATGTCAACAGTCCTCTGAAAATGAAAGAGAAACAAGTTTTAGAGAGTTTTCTGAGGCACTGAGGGAAGTAACACATCCATGGTTACTCAGCATGTGTCAGAAGCAAGATTTGAATTCAGGTTTTCCCAATTTCAAGTTCAACTCACTGTAGACTCAAGCTCCAGATCATGATTTAGCATCAGCACCTCTTCTAGATATCTACCCTGTTCGCCTTGCCATCTGCCTACTGCTGTGTGTCTCCCTTTCCTACACTTCCAGTCCCTCCCTTTTCCCCATGGCCAGATCTAGGCACAATAATCAAATCAATAGTTCCATTGCTTCTTGAAAGAGCATGTCAATTTAGTGACATGGATCAAATCACAATATCCTTATGATTCCTAAACCAAAATTCCTCCCCCTGGGCCACAACTATATATATATAGTTGCCTAGCACTTTAGGGTTAGGATTTCTCTTTCTGTATTTAAATCCCTGGGGCTTCTTATAGTGTCTGGCACATAATAAGGGTTTAAGAATGCTTTTGAAAATTCATTCCTTATAACACATTGCCTCTTAGTTCTTTGTCATATTAACATTTGCAATGCAAAAGCTTCAAGTGAATTTTTGGCAATGGGTTAAGATTCTGAGAAGGAATATCACCACTATCATTTTAAAAGAACTAATTCCCTCATTAATTCAAATCAGGATTGTCTGGCAGTGGCAAGTGTGTGTGAAGTCTTTATAAGGCCTTTTGCCCTGTGGAAGTAGTCTGTGAATCAAAAACGTTTGAGAATCATGGATTAAAAGGGATACAATTCCCAGGAGAAGACATGTATCAATAAATGGGAACTTTTTCTACAGTCTATGGACCAGAAATGGACTGGTAAAGATTAGTATTGTAGCTTTGGCAATCACAGACCATGATCATAATTCTAGACTGGAAGGAGCCTCAGAGGTCATTTAGTCCAAGCCTGTCTTTTTGCAGATGAGGGGACTGAGCCTCAGGTACGGCTGTACAATTTGCCCAAGTTCACAGAGATTGTAAGCATGACAAGGGAGAATCCCTGATACCTCTGTAAGAAATAATGGAATGAGCCTCAGGAAGATCTTAAAGAGACAAAGTCTGGGGAAATAGGAAGAGTAAAAAAAATGATCAAGACAAATAAGCAAGGAAACAAGGTGTGACTTCTTTCCACGTGAGATTGGATGGGCACTTTTTGGAGTGGGAACAAAGGATTATTAAATTTAAAGTCAAAGTATGTAGAGACTTAAAAGGAAGAACCAATTAGATAGAGCTTCTCAGAGCTTGAGATAAAGGTTCTATATTATTAAAATCATATCAATAAAAACCAAAGACAAGTTTTAGTGAAGGCTGTGTCAAATTTAAAAAATTTTTCCATCGCTATAATAATAACAAATGATTTTTAAATAGTCCTTTACAGGTTACAAAGTACTTTCTCTGGTGATCCAGTGGTTAGACAGCTGAACCTGGAGTCAGGGAACCACGCATTCAGTTTCTACCTCAGATGTTTACTATCTGTGTGACCCTAGGCAAATAACCTCTTGGTCTCAGTTTCCTCATATATAATATGGACATAATAATAATAACTACCCCTGTGGTGACGATCACACGAAAGAATGTTCATAAAGTGTTTTTCACATCTCAAAGTACTATTTAAATGCTGGATGTCTTTTAAGCCTTTACAGCAACCTTGACAAAGCAGGCAATGCAAATATCAGATTCATTTTACAAATGGGGAAAATGAATCCAAGGGATGACTTGCCCAAAGTTACACAGCTAGTAGATACACACCTGAGACTTAAACCCACATATTTACACGTATGGATCTTTGTATTTATGTATATGTGTGTACACACAGACATTCTTGATTATTGCCTTTATTTTCATAATCAAAAAGGACTACCATGAAATAAACATTGGTTGATTATGTTTTAGTTTGGGGGGTTTTGACTACATGATCTCTAAAGTATCTTCCAGCTTTACATCTCTGAAACTATCTGATCTTTTTACACTCGCCACCTCCGTCAGAGCATCATCCTTATCCTGGCTCCATCCCACAAATCTCACATGCTTTGTCCTTGCTCTTTCTAAGCCCATTTACAGTTAGTCGTTCTATTTGCATTTCTAGTAGAAGCAGTGGTCAAGGGATTTATGTGTCTTTGAGGAAAACTAGAAAATGAATGAAAAGAGACTTTCTACCTCCTTGTAACTTTTCTGACAAGCTGGACTTTCTGAACGTCAGGTTTAAGAATCCAGAGAAAATTTGCTCCTTTCAGAGAAAGATCAAGAGAAGAGGAAAGACAGCTTTTAAAGAGAGGGATTTTGCAATCATGACTCAAACACGTTATTGTGTGAAGACAGAAACCAGATCATGTCCTATTTTTTACCACAGTGATACATTTACCACAAGGAAAAGCTCTGAATACCTGATGTTTCCATGAGACACCTGACCTTTACCTGCTACCTTGGGCCTGTGCTCTAACAGAACAATATGACTCAGGATTCTGATTGCAGTCAAGTCACTCTCCAGCTAATGCCATTCTGCATTGTTTCTGGGGTGAGATTTCACATGCAATCTCACTCTTTAATAGCCATTTAGTTTTAGTAATTACGGTATACCTGGAAATTCGTATCAACTCCTCACATTGCTCATTCACCTCCCACATGCGTACTTTTCCAAGAGAACAGAACAAGACAGTTTGTAGTTAACTAGGATCATTTTTAAATTTTTCTCTAGAGGTCTTTAAAACACAAAGTATCTATCTTTTTATATAAAGATCTTAATTTGGTTACCTCCCCAATTATGTTCATGCCTGAAAAAATCCCCCAGAAAAATAACACCTACAGCACCCTCCAGTGGCAGAACCAGGGATTTAAATCAGATGTTGAGAAAGCCACTTTTTTTTTTTTTCTGTGAAGAATCTTGGAACATAGAATGTTAGAGCCAAATACAACGTTAAAGGTCATCTAGTTCAACCTTCTCTTTTTAAAGAGGAGGAAAATTAGACTTGAGTGAAATGGCTTACCTGATGTCACACAACTAGGCAAAGTTAGAAGAGAAACAAAATTATTATTAGAATATTACTAATATTGCCAACAATGTTAGGTTAGGATAATAAAGGAAGCTCTTTTATATATCATGCATTAGAGTTTGCAAGTCATATTGCATCTGTTACATCATTTTATCCTCAAAGCAATCTGAAGGCAGTAAGTTCAAGTATTATTATCCCACTTATACAGACTAGAGAAGACTCAGGCTTACAAGTCAAAATGACTTGCCCAAAGTCACACGACCAGTTGACGTCAAAGATAGGGCTGCAAACAAATTATCTTGACATATTTGGAATTAAAATTATAGAAAGAAAACACACACACAATCCCTATAAAAATTAACTTTTAAATATATTTAAATGTAGGTCGATATGCATATAATGTTTTTGTTTTTTAAATTATTCTCTATTTCAGGTAAATTGAACTATTTTATTAGATGACTTCCTTCCCCATCCCCCCTTTTTGTTGCAGACTAGTGATTTTATTAGTGAACAGAATGGCAGGGAAACTACAACCAGTACAGACCTGTAGTTGTTCTGCAATTTGCAATCTTAAAGATGACCTGCCTGGGCAAAATAGAGGTTAGGTGACTTGTCCAGAATCATACAGCCCCTGTGTCTGTCATAGGCTAGATTTAATACCAGTTCTTCCTTACTGAGCATAGCTCTCTGTCTACTTTATCCCATATGCTATTCTTCCTCACTGTTCAATAACTACTAATGTGATAGTCCCAATCCTAGAGGCAACATCTCCTTTGATAGGTTAAACCCCAATTTTACTACTTATCTTCATGCATTAAGCCATATGGATTCTTCAAATTAGCTACTTTTGGAAAGAAAAGTAAATGCACCTTTTCTACAGTGTGATTTCTCTCTGAAATTTTCTGCTCTGAAAATTATTTTGGTGATTGTTTATGTCTGCCATGAACAGCTTCTTGCCATAATATCTGGACCCTTGTACAGTTGGAGGATAATTTATGGTGCGGATATCCTCACTTTGGGTAGGTTTAGATCTGACTGGAAAATCTATTCCAGAGCATCTTCAACAAACTGTCATTTGCATATATCACTCTCTGTGCATCTCCTTCTCCCTTAAATTTATCTTAATATCTACTCTGAAAAGAATTCAAGGGTGAGAGTTCACAACTTCATTGTACGTAATATGGCCACACAGAGCAAGAGGGACCATTGGCCCACCTTCTGACTATAACACAGCATATGCCTTGGATGTTCTTTGTCCTCTCTTTCACATACTGACCTCCTTGAATTCCTGTTAAGTCCCAAATTAAATCTGACTTTCTACAAGAAACCTTCCCCAACCCTCCTTAATTCCAGTGCCTTCTCTCTGTTATTTTTTTTCTATTTTGTCCTGTATATAGTTTGTCAAATATTTATATATATGTTTGCATGTTAGATTATAAGCACTTTGAGGGCAGGGACTGTCTTTTGCCTCTTTTTGTACCCCAGCGCTTGTTTACCACAACATCTGGCACATAGTAGGCACTTAATAAATGTTGATTGATTTATTGAAATAAAGGTAAGCAGAATCTGTCCAAGGCAAAGCCATGGTACTTTATCCTCACTGCTTTTAGTTCATACTAGGAAACTTCTCTTTCTACTCCAATAGAGAAGATATCCCCTTTTCAGGATCAGATGGATTTCTATTCCTGCTTTCTTTTCTCCCCTCCCTGCTTCCTCCAAGCTGGTAGCAAAAACTAAAGGCTCTAATACCATCCAGTAGGCTTTAAGTAAACTTCCTTCACATTGGCATGTTAATACTCCCAAATATTTGGGAGTTTACTTAGTTTAAGTTTGAGGAACAAGAAGGAGAGAGATTGATGAAGATGGGAATGGGAAAGAGCACAAGATTTCCAAACCATAATACTGTAAATCTTAGTCAGAAGGAAAACCTTCTTTTGTCTTTGTAGGATGTCCAGGGGGGCTGGATTAGAATAATCCTAACCCTTTTCTCACTTTCTCTCCTCTCCCTTCTGATTTACCCATCCCTTCCTGGCCCTTTGTTTTTAAAACTTTCAGGTAAGAGAAACCTATTTTCGCTTTGTCCTCCCCTTTCCCCTGTCCTGGCTCTCCACTCATACTTCTGATGCATGTTTTCCAAAATGTAGGAAAACCAAATTGCATTTCCCCAGTTTCTGCCACCTAAAGCTCTCTAGTATGCGGTCTCCCAGAGACACAGGACAAGGAGCTGCTGCTCAGTCCATATAAGGATATTTGGGGGAACACTGAGTCAAGTCTGATGAGATAAAAGGACATGAGTGGGCTCTCAGGGAATGGGCGACATGATTGGGTAGGTTACAGAACACAGTTGTGGGAATACTAGCCGTGATTTGTATGTGTACATGATGATAAATATTTGTTATGAAAAAATGTTGTCACAATGGATGCTAATTGTAGATATATGAGAAGGTATAGTGGAAAGAGGAATGAAAGGAAGAAAGGAAGGAAGGAAAGAAGATGAAAGGAAAAAAGAAAGAGAAAGACACAATTGTGTGGCTGTATAAGAGTAATACCAGTTATAGTTGTTGGTTATTTACCCTTCATTACTAATTACTGTATCAAAGAATAAAGACAGGAAGTAGACCTGGGAATGTTTTGGGAAGCAAACTTCTTTAAGGAATGCAGGTTCGAGCCTTTTCTGTCATTCATGGTCTTATAAAGGTACCTAGAGATTAAGTAACTTGCTTAGGATCACATATCCAACATGTGGCAGAGGTGAATTTTAAGCCCACATTTTCCTGTTTTTGTGGCTGGTTCTCTAGTCCCTACACTTCCCTGCCTCCTAAAAGGTCCTCCCATTTTTACTATCCCTTTTAAAATCCATTCTTCATGTTCTTGTCAAACTAATTTCTCTTATGCCCAGATCTCTGCATATAACACTTGCTCAAAAATTTTTCAGTATCTCCTGTTGCCTAATGATTGTTTCCAATTTCCTTGGTATTTAAAGTCCTCTAGAAACTGGAACTGTCCTACATTTCTAATCCTTTTCACTGGCTGCATGATTGCTGAAGGTCCTTCCTGACTCTATCCAATGATTTGGCGACCACTGCCAATCTCAGTAGTGCCCCTTTTGTCTTGCTTCCATGCCTTTGTTCAACTTCCAACTACCATGATCCTAAATTTAAGCAATTCCAAGTCAAATCAGTTAGCATTTATTGAGTACTCATTATTGCAGTACTAAGTACTGTACCAGATGCTAAGGATATAAAGAAAAGGGGGGGAAGTACAGTTCCTTTGTTCAAGGAGTTCACAATCCAATGGAGGGTAGGCAGGGGTTCCCAAAGCTCTGTTATTTTAGAACTGCAGAAAGACTTTTAGGACACCCTGTTTGGAGAACACATTGCAAATAATCTCAGAGAGTTAGCATTCCAAATGCCCTGAATTTCCCATTACTTTTTCCCATTGAAATCCTGCTCATCCCTGAAGGCCCAACACAAGTACTCACTGTTTAAGGAAGACTTCTTTGATTTCTTGCCTGATCAAGTCAGAAATGCAAAGAAGTTAGTTTACTTTTCTCTTATGTACTGATCATGTGTTATATATTATGTTTATTTGTCTTTGTGTCATATAACCACTCCTATACTAGAAAAGTGGGGTTGAGCCTATTTAATTGTTGTTTTATGTCTCCAGGATGTAATATATTGCTATATATATAGTAGGCATTTAATTGAAGTCAGTGCATTATAATCTCCAGATGACAGAGGTTGCTTTATTTATTTTCTTTGTATACTCAATGTTTAGCACCAAACTCAACACAGTATTTAATAGGCAATTTAATAAATTCTTATTGATTACTTGACTAAAGATGAAATTTATCTTTTTAAAAATATAACTATAAATTCTATTCTTAAGTAATCAGGATTCACAATTTGTTCAGCACAATCACCTCTGCTTGCAGCTTTACAACTTAAAAATCAGAGGAGGGTATTTTTGTTGGAAGATGTGGCTTCAAGCCTGGGCTCTGTTAACCTTTCCAATTTTCAGTTCGCTTTGCTCATCTGCAGTGGGGATAATTTCCTCCATATATACCTCACAGTGACATTATGAAGATAAAATTATATGTGTATGTGCATATATATTCATGGAAATGCTTTGAAAAACTAAAAAATCCTATGCAAATGCCAAGTGGGTATTATTAATAAAAATCTGAGAAGCAGATCAGTTGTCACCTCCTCCATGAGCCCTTTATTGATTCTTTTCCCATCCCAGTAGCTAGAATCTCTCTCCTGAAATTAACTCATATTGCATTGGCATATTTTGTATATTCTTATATATGTTCATATTCTTTCCCCCCTAACCCCATTGGAATATATGTTATTGAGAGTGGGGACTTCTTTTGCTGTTGTCTTTCTGTCTCCATCTCTTCGCATAAATGCTGGACAGTTTTGTTGATTTATTAATTGGAGAAGGGTTCATGGTACAGTGGGAAAAGCAATTGCTCTGGAGTCAGAGAAATTGGGTTCACATCCTGCCTCAGATACTTCCAACATTTGTGGCATTGGACCAATTGTCCAACCTCCCTTGCCCTCAGTTTACTCATCTTTAAAATTAACTTAGATGACTTCTGGACTCCCTTAAAATTCTTCATCATTGATCCTTTGCAATAAACTCTTCAGCTTAAAGAATATGGTCATATCTCCCCAGCTGTAATGGTAGCAAGGTTCTTCAGGAGAACCTGGACATCTGACTGTCAACCAACATCCAGTCAGGTGTGATTTGCTTGGTATATCAGCTTCAAAGGTCTTTAGTTCAATTTTAAGCTATATAAGGCATTAACACTGAAATTGCGCTAAGACTTTTGGGACACCCCACATCTAGTAAAGAACCAGAAACTGATCGATTTGCCATAATGTGATATTAACAAATACTGCACACACCACATACATACACACTCACATATAGTTGTGAGATGAGTCATTTTGCACCAAGAAAAGCTTAATATTATATTCATAGATTATAGATTTTTTACCTTAGCCAACTGTGCTGCAAATGCATGCATAGATGAAGACCAAATGAGAGTCAGTATGGCCCATTACAAATCACAATCCCTACCAGACATAAAAGCCAAAAGACTCTTTGCTGCTTATTGTGGGCCAGGAAATTTGGTAGCATCTTTCAAAGAAGGACAGAATGTCATAGAAATGGCTTCAGTAGCTATATCTAAGAGTATAATAGCCCTGTTCCATAATTTTAACTTTTATATAAAAATGATCTTCTGATTTTCATAAAGTGGTAGAGTTGGAGGAAACTATAGACACTGTACAATCCAGAGTCTTTATTTTATAGATGGGGAAATTTGTATGTTGAGATCACATATATAGTAAGGGGAAGAGACAGGAAAAGGACCCATATCTCCTGTTTAGTCTCCATTCATTTTACTAAACTGTCTTGTGTCAACTATAAGCAAATGACTCAATGACCTCATTCACTCATGTAGGCATGCATGTATTTATTTATTTACTTATTTTTCCCCCATATGGTATAGGGAACCCTATGAGGAACTCCTTCCAATGCAGATGAAACTTTTCTTTATAAATTATAGTCTTAGATATTTCTCTGAGAATACTAAGAGGTTAAGTGACTTGCCCAGTCATGTAGAAAGTCTTTGTTGTAGGTAAGTTTAGAATCTAGGTCTTCCTGATTTCAAGGCTTCCTTTCCACTCACTTTCTACTCTGGCCTTTCTTTGTAAATCTAGTATTAAGGCAGTGTATGGCATATGGCAAGTATTTAATAAATGCTTATTATCTGTCTGACTCCATTTGTATGTCATCTAAGCCTTACTAAACATCTTGAGATTGATCAATAGGCTATTTAGATAAAGCAAAGAAGGGGAAAATACCCGTTGAATTATATATTTTGGAAGAAAAAAAACCCCTCTTTAGAATACTTGTCAGATCATTTTCTATCAATGAATAAGTACTGGGAAAGCTTGATAACAGAAGGTATCAAAAAAGCAAAGCCTCATAGTGGTGGTTTTGTTTTTGTTCTCTGCTATTGTTTGTGTGCACTTTGCTACAGTCACAGGGTAAGTGATGCTGCTATTAATCTTCCTGACTTTGAGATCTTTCACTTGAGTAGGTTCTTGAATTCTAATTTCCAAGCTCAAACTCATAGTCTGACGTCTAAAAGGTGGGCTACAGTTAGTAATCTTGCTGCCTTGGGTAGTAAGTAGTAGGAGAGTAGCTATTATTAGAGCGGCCTATAGTCATTACTATGCTGCTTTCTGTGATTCAGAATTTACCAAATTGGCATTTGAAAAGTCAGGTTGTAGGTATGCTGGAATTAAGTTGGGATATTTTGAACTAGGGGGAGGGAAGAATTTTTTCCTCTATGGCCAACTGTTCATATAGCACATGTGCCCTATGCCTGCTGACAAGAGGAAGAAAATGACTTGGAATGGAGTCATATGTATAGAACACTTGCTGACTAAGGAGTTCTAGGTCACAATGTATTGCTTTTGGAGAATTTATTGCTTTCAGCAAATCCAGATCTGCAAGTCAAATGCATCAAGACAGATCAAGTAAATGAAACTATAATCACATTTATGTTCAATTCTTCTGGGACCAAGTTTCAAATCTCATAAGTTGAAAAGAAAAGAAATGTTGAAAAGTGCTTTCCTGAATTTCATAGGTCCCCTTAGAGGTTTGTCACCAGAAGCATGGCTATTTTAACCAAGTTTTCATTCTTTGCTTTATAACCAAAGTAGTGAATTAAAAGGGTACTTATTGGACTGCTTTGGGAAAATCTGTAGGCAAGTACAGTAAAAGGCTGATAACAGTTGCATTTTTCTTTTTGCCAGGGTGACCTTCAGTAACTGAAATACTGCTCTGTGTTTGCAAAGCATATGTAGAATTAGCTTTGAAAGCATGACAAGACCCTTGAGATCTGGGATGTGTCAGCTAGCAGCTCTGAAGCAAGACTTCTAACCAGAGGCAATACCCTCATCTTTCAGGAGAATTTTGTAATCTTATCAGAATGTGTTGAGAAAGTGAGTTTCTAGGAATTCTTTTCTGATGAGCTGCTTCAAAAAGAGCAAGTTCAGGAATCTGTTGAAAAAGTGTGAGTGATCGGTGATGACAAAGAAGTGCTTATGTCTTGAGGGGGGTTATTTCATCTTCCAAATGAACAAATATGTATGCAAACATATATGTATATGTACACATACATATTTGTATATGCATATAGAATCTCAGACGTAATTTTGACAGTGACTACAGTTTTCTTACTGAATGTTATAATGGAAATACCTTATGCATGAGATAGTCAAACATAAATGGCAGAATCAGGACTTAAATTTAGGCTTTCTCAAGTCCAAATCTAGTGATATCTCCACTGTAACACGTGATCAATAATATTAATAATAAGTACCTTAGGTTTTCAAGCTCCAAACACCTCCCCCCTCAACAATTTCATTTCTTTATAATTTATATTTCTGGATAGATGTCTTAATTTTATGTAGATAACTTAAATTTTAGACAACTACTCTGATATAATACAGTCCAAGAGATTTTTTTGTTGGCATGTTGTTAAATAACGACTGCTTGCATTATTATTACCCTATGTACTAAGCAGTTCAACTCAGGAGTGATCCGCAATAGATTATTTCAACCTAAAAGTATCTATGTACACTTTTATGATAATAAAAGGTACCTTAGAAACAATTACCAAAGTACCACTCGGGAGAGGAATATATTGGTCATTTGAGATATAGTTTCTCAAATAATTAGAGAGAATAAAGCTTTAGCATTACAAAAGGAATATGTTTATATTTGTAATAACTTATTTGGTGTGTATTGGGAATACTGACATTTTTGGGTAAGGGACTTCAGATGAGAGCTACACTAGATAAGGAAGGACAGTTGCAGATCACCCCCATTTTTATTGTAAAGGCAATAATAGCATTTCTTCCAGTTTTTTAGATTGTATTCAGTTTTCCGTTCAAAGCACTAGACTGCTGCTTTTTTTCAAAACAATGTTTTAGTTCTAAATAAAATGTAGTCAATACAGCTTTATACCAGAACTGTCTGGAGAAACAAAATCCTCAAGTCTCTGGTTTGTTGTATTTAGATTTCAACATCATTTAAGTGTAAAATATAAGAACCTGGAAGATTGCTTTCTAGGTCTAAATCTATGATCCCTTAGGTTAACAATAATGTTACTAATAAGTAATTATTAAATTTGAAAAACGAATATTTTAAGCCAGTTTTTCAAACAGTGGTTTGGTGAGCATTGTTGTTTAGTTGTTTCTGTTGTGTGTAATTCTTCAAGACCTAATCTGGGATTTTCTTGACAAAGAAACTGGAGTGATTTGCCGGCTCTTTTTACAAATGAAAAAACTGAGGCAAAACAGGATTTAGTGACTGGCCGAGGGTCACACAATATCTGAGGCCTGATTTTTAACTCAGGTTCTCCTGATTCTAGGCCCAGTGCTTTATCCACTATGCCACCTAGCTGCAGTCCAGTGAGTAGTTGTCCCTTAACATCTGGAATATAGTTATTGTTTTCAAGAATATTGAGTTTTAGTCCTGAAGTAAATGATGGTCTTCCCTATTCTAGCAAGTTTTTCTTTTATTTGGGTCTTTGTAGCTCTGGGTATTAGCTTCTGCCAGTACTTAGTTCTTTTTAAAACTTTAATGATTTAAGTCCCCACTGGGGACAAGTTGTCATTTGTACTTGTCATTATCAGATTTGTTCAACTTCATAACTGTCATTTTCCATTATGCCACACAGTCTGGTGCTGCCAGTCTGAAGCAAGTCATTGCAAAGGACATAAAATAATGCTTGTATCTGATTATAGTATTTTTTCAGAATTTATTTATTTATTTTTAGTTTTCAACATTCATTTCTACAAGATTTTGAGTTCCACATTTTCTCCCCATCTCTACCCCCTACCCCAAGATGGCAAGCATACTGATTACCCCTTCCCCTAGTCTATCCTCTCTTATATCCCCCCTATCCCTCCGCTTGCCCCCTCACCCCTTAGTTTCGTGTAGGGCAGGGTGGATTTCTATACCCCTTTAGCTATATATCTTATTTCCCAGTTGCATGTAAAAGCAATTTTTTAACACTTGTTTTTAAAATTCTGAGTTCCAGATTCTCTCCCTTCTTCCCTCCTCACCTACCTCTACTGGGAAAACAAGTAATTCAATATAGGTTATACAAGTGTAGTTATGCAAAGCATTTCCATAGTACTCATGTTGTGAAAGACAAATTATATTTCACTAAATCCTATCCGTCCTACCTCCCCCCCCCATTTATTCTATTTTTCCTTTGACTTTGTCTCTTTTCAAAAGTGTTTGCTTCTTGGGGGCAGCTAGGTGGTGCAGTAAATAAAGCACTGGCCCTGGAGTCAGGAGAACCTGAGTTCAAATTCAGCCTTAGACACTTAACACACACACACACACACACACACACACACAAACTAGCCGTGTAACCTTGGGCAAGTCACTTAACCCCAACTGCCCTCCAAAAAAAAGCAAAAAAAAAAGTTTTTGCTTCTGAGTACTTCCTCCCCAATCTGCCCTCTCTTCTATCATCTCCCCTCTCTTATCCCTTTGTCCTCTTCTTTTCTGTAGGGTAAAATTCCCAATAAAGTCTGTATTTTATTCCTTCCTTAAGCCTAATCCAATGAGAGTAAGGTCGACTCATTCCCTTTCACCTCTCTGCCCTTCCCCTCCAATGTAATAATTTTCTCTTGCCTCTTTTATGTGAGATAATTTATCCTGTTCTATCTTTCCACTTCTCCTTCTCCCAATATATTTCTCTCTCACCTCTTAATTTTATTTTTTAGATATCATCCCTTTATATTCAACTCACAGTGTGCCCTCTATGTATACACACACACACAAACAAGCATCTATATTATGCTCACATATGCCTACCTATACATACATATATACATATACATACACACATAAGTATATATTCCCTTCAACTCTCCTAATACTGAGAATAGTCTCATGAGTTACAAATATCATCTTTCCATGTAGGAATGTAAAGAGTTCAACTTTAATAAGTTCCTCATGATTTCTCTTTCCTGTTTATCTTTTAATGCTTCTCTTGTTTCTTGTATTTGAAAGTCAATTTTCTGTTCAGCTCTGGTCTTTTCATCAAGAATACTTGAAAGTCCTCTATTTCATTGAATAACCATATCTTCCCCTGAAGCACTATACTGAGTTTTGCTGGGTAGGTGATTCTTGGTTTTAATCCTAGCTCTTTTGACCTCCAGAATATCATATTTGAAGCCCTTTGAACCCTTAGTGTAGAAACTGCTAGATCTTTTCTTACCCTGATTGTGTTACCATAATATTCAAATTGTTTCTTGCTGACTGTTTGTGATATTTTCTCCTTCACCTGGAAATTCTGCAATTTGACAATGATATTCCTAGGAGTTTTCTTTTTGGGATCTTTTTCAAGAGAGGATTGGTGAATTCTTTCAATTACTATTTTACCCTCTAGTTCTTGAATATCAGGGCAGGTTGCTTGATAACTTCTTGAAAGATGATGTCTAGGCTCTTTTTTTCATGGCTTTTAGGTAGTCCAATAATTTTTAAATTATCTCTCTTGGTTCTATTTTTTAGGTCAGTTTTTTTTTCCAATGAGAAATTTCATATTGCCTTCTATTTTTTTCATTCCTTTGGATCTGTTTTATAGTATCTTGATATCTTATAAAGTCATTAGCTTCCATTTGCTCCAATATGATTTTGGAGGTATGATTTTCTGCAGTGAGCTTTTGAACTTCCTTTTCCATCTGGCCATTTCTACTTTTTAAGGCATTCTTCTCCTCATTGGCTTTTTGGACCTATTGAATTAGTCTATTTTTTTGCCATTTGAATTAGTCTATTTTTAAGGTGTTATTTTCTTGAATATTTTTGGATCTTCTTTAGCAAGCTGTTGACTTGTTTTTCCATGATTTTCTTACATCATTCTCATTTCTCATCTGTATTTTTCCTCTGCTTCTCTTACTTGATTTTCAAAATCTTTCTTGAACTTACCAATTCATATTTTTCTTGGAGGCTTTTGATTCAGGAGCTTTGACTTTGTTGTCTTCTTTTGGTTCTACATTTTTATCATCTTTGTCACCAAAGAATGATTTTATAGTCTGATTTCTCTTCCTCTGTATGCTCATTTTGCCAGTCAGTTGCTTGACTTTTGAGCTCTTTGCTGTGGTAGAACTTTGCTTCCATAGTGGAGAGTGCTATGTCCTAAATTTCTGGGGATTTGTACGACTGTTGTCAGAGCTTCTTTTAGGCACTTGCCTCAAAACTGTGAGGAGGACTGCCTCTCCACAGCCTCAATAAGCTCTGCCATGCCAATGCTCCTCATCCCAGGACTGCCACCCAAGACTGTGACCCAGATCCAAGCAGGGCAAAACAAGAGGATCCTGCCTCAGTGCCAGCAAAGAGATTCCTGCAGTTGCCCTCTGGTAAGCCACTTGGTTCCCCCATTATCTGTGAGCCTGGATCCACAGAAGCAGCCACTGCTGCTGCCACTGTTGCCTCTGCTGCTGTTACTACCACAGCAGCCACCACTGCCCCTGGGTCAGGGGTCAGACCACACTCTTCTCTCACCCATATCCAACAGAGTTTCCCCACTGACCATTCATTTTCTTTTTGGTGTTTATGGGTTGAGAGTCTGGAAACCACCACAGCTGCCTTCTCTGGCCTGGTCTGTGCTGCTGATCTGTCCTCAGCTGGAGATGTATTTCACTCTGACATTTTGTGGCTTCTGTAGCTCTAAAATTTGTTTAGTCATTTTTTTACAGGTATTGGAGGTAATTGGGGAGAAGCTCAGGTAAGTTTCTGCTTTTACTCCACCATCTTGGCTCCCCCCCCCCATATTAGATCTCCATTTAGTATTTTAAGGTTCACAAAGTTCCTCCCTCTTATAAATCTTT
Source organism: Pseudocheirus occidentalis (assembly GCA_028646575.1). Taxonomy (NCBI): domain Eukaryota; kingdom Metazoa; phylum Chordata; class Mammalia; order Diprotodontia; family Pseudocheiridae; genus Pseudocheirus; species Pseudocheirus occidentalis. Next base: position 86,863,272 of record CM053600.1, read on the forward strand.
GAGAAAGGTAGCCAGAGTATTATTATTACCATTTCATGGAGGAATAAAGACAGGCTTGAAATATCATTTGCTATCCCTAATGATCCCATAGATAGTATCAGTCTAGTTTTCTTTCTAGTTAAGAGACTGCCTCTTAGTAAGTACATTTTTTTCCCGGTATTGTTAGAAGACTAAGTAATATTGTACATGGCAAAGAAAATACTGATATTGAATTCTTTATTCAGGAAAGGCAACACACACAGAAACACACACACACACACATATATATGTAAGTATATATATAAAATCTCTTTTTCTTTCATCAATGGCCAAATCGATGTAATCATGGAGCTCTTTCACAAGAATAATTGCACTTTAATTTTTGAAAACTTTCTAAGTTAAAGGATTAGTGAAATCATTAGAAATATTGATTCTGATTTTTCAAAATACTGATAGTAATAGAAATCACCATTTGTCTTAAAATAGTACAATAGGCAAGGGCATCCCCAGAAGAATGGAAATGTATCACAGTTGTAAATTTTGGTGGTCCCCTGTGCTTCATGGTCTAGTTACTTCCTAGAAATCAATAATAATGATACACTGCAACTCTTTAATCCTTTAAGTTGTAAAACACTTATTGATCTGCAGTGGTAAAGGGTTTACTACACAGATGAGTTTATAACATATCTGCACATATGTAAAAAATCACATATATGTAGTAAATATTGGAGAAGGAAACAGCAAACCACTCCAATTCTTTGCCAAGAAAACCACAAATGAGGTCATAAAGTGTCAGACACCACTGAACCACAATAACAACAACTATGTAGTAAATGGAGTAAATATGTACTATTTAAATATACTAAAGATATCCTTGTACAGTGGAAAGTGCACTGAATTTGGAGTCATAGAATTTGAGTTCAAATGCTACTTCTGTCATTTATTGTATGTATGACTTTGGGCAAATAAGTTAATCTCTCTGGTCCTGAATTTCCACAACTAACACACACACACACACACGCACACACACGCACTCACGCACTAACACACATACATACACACACACACGGAGGTGTTGGTGGACTAAATGACCTCTGAGATCCCTTCTGACTCTAAATCTTCAGTCCTATTTTGAAAGGCAGCAACAAATGGGTTAAGCTATAAATACCTTGTTAATATTTCTATATCAGCATTGTTTTCTGACTCTTTGTCATTTGAAGGAAGTACATAGATTGGGTATGAAGACAGAGAACAAATACCTCCAGAGTGTGGCAAAGCAGTTTAAAATCTCCCCTTTAAAAATCTTGTCACTGGTTTGTTTGCATTGAGTTGTTTTGCCTTCTTTAATGTCGCTAATATTAAGTGGAACTTGAGTGATTTGATATTTTCATAGATAATGTTTACTCTTCAAAGATTTAGGGATAAAATTCAGATTTATAAATTTACTATTTTTTCATTTCTGCCAGCATCAACCTGTATTTTGTTTTAAGCCAAACCTATATCTACATGTCTATCTGTGTGTGTAAATATATTCACATAAAGATGTACATATATGGGATTTATTATTCTTCTTTGTGTCTCTGGTGCACAATGCTTTATTTGGTTCTTGATTAATTCAAATAATGGAAAAAATTTTGTGTAGACATTCCCTATTGGTGTATAGATGAATAATTTCTCTTTGGATTAAATTCTTTAGTAATTGCTTTGGACATGTAGAGGTAAAGTGAATTTCTCCTGGTTGTATGGCAGGAAGCTGGTATGTAGCAAAAAATAGAACCTGAATGCAAGTCTTCCTGATTCCAAAGTTGTCTCTGCATCTGTGTTTTATGTATGTATGTAATGGGATAATAACAGCATCTGCCTCTTACACTTGTGAGGATAAAATGAGGTAATATTTATAAAGTGCTTTGCAAACCTTAAAATGCTAGATAAATTCTAGCTATATTATTAGCAACAATAATACTAATATTATTATATGGCCTGGTCTGGTAGATAAAGAGTAAATAGTATTGAGTTCTTTCTGTTTAATGTAGAATAATATATATTTCCAGTAGAGAAATTTCCATTATTAATGAAGATTAGCAGCTACTCAGCAATTTATAGTCTTAAACTAGTTGCTTGTGAGCCTCTGGACCTTAAATGACTTACTTGTTCAGTTACATGAGAGCATGTGCCTTAGAAGGGCCTTGATTCCTCTGAACTTCCAGTTATGGAACTGATTTTGTTCCTTTCTTTTTTCATCATGGAGGTTCCCCCTTGCACTGATCCCTACTGTATATCAATCTGTTTCTGCAGGTCCAGTTCTCTGAATTATATAGCTTCTCAGAGATTTTATTTTGAATTAATTGTTCTGAGTCTAAGTGCAATCTTCAACACATTATAAAGTAAAGGCCAGTAAAGTTGATAGGCAGAGTAAGAAGATCAAAGCCTAGCTCAGATGCTGGCTTTCTGTATGACCTCGGACAACTCATCTGGCAGCTTGGGGCCTCAGTTTTTTCATTGTGAAACCTATGTTTCTAAGATTCCATTCAAATTTTAATTCTATCAAATTTATAACGAGATGAAAATGCCAGAAGAAATAATGAAATACTACTGTAGCAAAAATAGGGTTCTTTCTATAAAGTTTTCGAATTTTCCATTTTATAAATTGCATTTTCCTATGCAACCACATGTCCCAGATTGACACAGATCATCCATGTTTGCCTTCGTTTTGTCTCTTAGTAACCTAGTTGATACTTTCATAAGGGACAACTCCTTTAATTGTCAGTAATTATTCATTATTATTTCAATGCTACCCTCCTTTCTCCTTAATGTACTTCTTGTATGGAAACTTTTATTTTTGTTTCCAGCCTGACACTTTTTTTTATATAACTATTTTCTTCCCCCTTTACTTCCTTCCCTGAACCATTTCTATATCCTTCCATCCTTCCTGGTTATTAGCTACTGATATGAATGGATAGCACTTTCTAAGAAATTCTGGAAAGTAATCCTGTAGATAGAATCAACTTGAAGTTACTTTAACTTTCCTTGTAGTTCCTAAACAAAAACTATGTCTTCAACAAAACAAAATATTTATTCTGCAGAAGTTTGTGGTATTGGTGTAAGCAACACAACAAAGGCCAACAAATAAACATAAAGAACTTTTTTTCAGAAATACTTCTTGAATTAGAGAAATTATGGGGCTGATGGGAAAAAATGATAGGTAGTATCCTAGAGGCATTCAAAAAAGATCATAATATTTTCTGAGGTTTAAAACTTCATTTCTGTATATCAAATAAATCTCAGTTGTCTGAGATTTTTATGGCAGCCAGGTGGAAAGAGCTGGACCTGGAGTCAGGAAGACCTGACCTGAGTGTTGTGAATTGTGCCAGTTTACTTAATCTGTCTGCTCCTGTTTCCTCATCTGTAAAATGGGCATTATAATAACACCAACTTTCCAGGGTTGTTGTAAGGGTAACTGTAGATAATATTTGTAAAGTGCTTTATAAAATATTAAAATTATATCTCTATATAAGATATTAAAATGATACATATTATATAAATAATATATAAACATTAAAATTATATACACACACATGCACACACACACACACACACACACACACACATATATATATATATATATGATAATAATGATGTCAGGGACTCTTTTGACCTCTCAGGATTATTATTTCTTTTATTCTATTTCCCTTCCATAAAGGTTGAATGAATTCCCTTTTAAAGATTCAATCCTAGGACCCCACCCTTATAATAAAATTACTTAATATTAATGAACTCTTAAATTGAGATATTGTGGTTTCTTGAATTTTATTGTTAATTTAAGGCTAACAGGAGAATTTTTTGTTTGTGTGTTTCAGAAGTTGTTATTGAAAACAATTCTACTTTCCTATATCAGCTAGCAAGTCCAGTTTAAGGAGCATAATGGAAGAGTGATTATTTTTCTTTGATAGTCAAATTCTGTCATAACACCAGAGATCTGAAATTTGAAGGGATTTCAGAGACCACCTAGTTAAACTCCTGGCTGAAGTGTTGAACCCTTTCTACAACATACCAACCAAGTGCTCATCCAGGATCTGCTTGAATGGCTTTTTATGACCCTCAACTCTCTTTGTAAAGTACTATATATTCAGAGGGCATAAGAAATAAGCCTTAATTTTACTAACGTGAAAGATAACTTGCAAGTTTTTTGTTTAATCAGAAAGTCTGTCATCATTTTACATCTTTCAACAATTTATTACAGGACCATTTTGTTTAGGCTCTGATTAGATGTGGCTTGTGTTTTGGGGGTAAGGAGGATGAGAGAGAGAATTTCATGCTTTTGTTGTCTTTTTTTCCAATACAAATGAATATTTTGTGAAAGTATGATACTTCAATCTTCAAAATTCCCAGGATCTAAAGAAATGAATGACTAACAAATAAATATATAGATGCAATTTATCATTATATATAGATATAGATTAGTTAAATTACATGGTACGGAAATCACTCTGTACAGAAATCACAACAGTCTGTATTAACCATAGGTTGGACTATACAACAATTTCCAAAAATGGGATTAAGAGATCTCATTCCTGTTGTGTCTCAGTGACCCCTTTGGAAGTCTAGCAGTCAATCAAAGACTCTAGTAGTTTGATGTTAGAAGACACTGCATGTTCAGAAATCTGGAAACTAGCCTCAGTCACAGGTTACTTTTAGTAGCACTAATGTTTTCTTTTTATGAGATAGAAAACAGCAAGGAGTTTCTCTTTGATTCATACACTGAAGGAGTTTAATCCCCCCAGGTACACTCAGTGACATATGATCTAATCAAATGAAAAAAAAATTTTAAAATCAGTGGTCCTTGATATAGATGGGTACAGGAAAGGGAAATAGGGAAATATCCAAAGTAATTTGAGTCCCAGATATCAATGACAGATGCCAATTTATAAGAAAGATAAGTATAATCTTTTGAGTATAATCTGGTAGATGAGACTGACTTGTGGAATGGTGTATGACTGGTTCTAACCATAGGTGCTGCTGCGAAGTTATGAATAAATAGAATTTTTTTTAAGTTGCTGCTCATTGATAGCAACTTCATTTTGTGAGCACACTATAAATTAAATCTAAAGGATCTACCCCTTGAATTGAGTAAAACTCATCAGCTCATCATTTAAAGCTTTCATTCTCTTGGTTTAGTAAACATTTCTAAGTTTTATTTAATTTCTATTCACATATACTACATTCCATCCAAATTAATCTACTAGTTATTATTCAGACTAGGGCAGCTAAATGGTGCAATGGATAGAGTACTGAGCCTGGAGTCAGGAAGACTACTTCCTGAGTTCAAATCTGGTTTCAGACACTTATTAATTGTACAATTCTGGGCAAGTTACTTAAACCTGTTTAACTGAGTTCCTCATCTGTACATTGCACTGGTGAAGGAAATAGCAAGCCACTCTGATATCTTTGCCAAGAAAATCCCAAATGGGATGATAGAATGTCAGATGTAACTTAAAAATGATTCAACAACAAATAAAACCAAATTCATACTAAACCTGCTGTCTCCCACTATTGTGCCTTTGTCTAGGCTGTCTGTCCACTTCCCCTCCCTCCCCACCCCCCTGTCTAGGAAGCACTGCTTCCTCATTTTCACCTTTATGAACCTCAACCTCTTCCTCTATAAAAAAGAAGCAACATCAACAGTACTTACCCCAAATAAGATTGCTTATGGAGATAAAAAAATCTACCATGTAAATTTCATTTATTTTTTTTAAAAAATGGATGCAATAAGTAAACATTGGTATTTATGGGTACTCTCAGAAGAGCTTGAGAAAAATGATTTTCAGAAATTTGTTGAATTCCACTTCAGAAAAAGCAGTGCTTTTGAGCAATTAAACAGTGAGAAATGACCTTTAAAGTCTCAGATTGTTTTTTAGTGTCTCCTTTAAAGAATTACCATTTCCTGGCCATTGTGATTTTCTAAATTGCTAAATAAAAGGTCAGCCTTAACCCTAAAAGTGGCAGTTGTTTTAATTACCATAACTTCCCATCAGATAAGAGGCTTTTTATATGACTGGAAATGTACTTTGAGGAACTAAGTAGTTATTTTAAATGGTCACTTATATGGAAAGATCATAGAAATTGACTCTATAACAAAACCCAAAACCAAACCAAGCCAAACAAAACAAAACTGATAGGCAGAGTTTACCAGACTAGGTTTCATCACTCCACTGCTGCCTCCAGCTAAGGAACTATTTGGGCCCCATGGACAGAAGCCTGGCCTCTGCCTCAGGTTTCCCCTTGTATATTCAGTTTTCTCTGGATTACTCTGATAAACCTGCTGTTTATAGTCTACAGTCTAAGGATGCATAGTGCATATAAGGTCAAGATCAAAATCATCTCATCCCATTATAACCATCAGCCTTAACTAAGTGAGAACACATCTCAGTTAATAAATCAAAAGTCATTAGACTAAGTTTATAATCATTGAAAGCCATTTGATGAAATGAAAAGAAACATATCAGTGGTCTGTTGCAAATGGCTTTAAGATTTCATTCTGTCCTCTGGGTCCTGTATAAATGTTTACTGGAGTTTACTGGAATATGACTCTTTTCCAGAATTCAGATCATGTGGTTTTCTAGCACATTGCTGAGGAGGACTCTCCTTGGCTGAGGGGGCAGGGAGGAACCTCAACTTTGGCTAGGTTTCTAACCCTGCCTACTCTGAGTTCATTTGTCCAGAGTAGGACCAAGCCATCATCAAACGTTCCAGACAATGTTGGTATTTTTTCATCTTCCCATCAGTGTCCTAGTGGTATTCCTGGATCAGCTGGTAGCAAAATGTATATCAGAAGCCAAAGATAGATGGACAGAAAGTTACGATAGGACTTCCTGAGAGCTCAAATAGACTGATAGGACTTCCAGCAACCAGGATCTGTATATTATCTCTTTGTCATTGTGGAAGAAGGTGAACATTAGTATTGTAAATATTGAGGAAGCATCTTCTTCCCAGAAAAAGTAACCTGCAAGGCCAAAAAAAAAATCAGCTGTGGGATTATATAAATAGAGATCTCAGTCTGTACTTTATTCACCTAATGGCAAAAATAGGGTGAACAAAACTGATTCTATCTTTTAAAAAAGCACCACTATCTTAGAGATTTGCTACCAACATACAAAATTCTGATAAGACTTACCACAGAGAGAAACATTTCCTAGAACAAACCTCACCTAATTGCTTAAGGGTTGCACAGTTCTTCCCATTTCCTTTCCACTGCAGGATGCTGCTGATTGGCTATGAATGCTAAAAAAACAAAAACAAAAACAAAACCCAAAACAAAGGACAAACAAAAAAACCTTAATTTCAAACAAAACAAAACAAAACAAAATAAAACAAAAAAAATATTCTGTACCCTAAGAAGGTGGAGCTTTTACCTGAAAGCTCTCTTTTTCCATATACTGATAAATTTATTTTCCTTTCATTTTGGCTATTCACTTTATTTGATCTCCAGTTACTCAAACCTGCTGGTGGGTTACATTATCCCTGAGCTCTCAAGGAACCTAGGTTGAGAAATTCCTAGACCATCATTTATGCTTTTTAAACTTGAGCCCATTTTCCCCTGAAGTATATCTGTACTTGTCAGATAATGAGTCATAGACTTTGGGGAGGTGAGATGTTTTGTATAAAGTACACTTTTTCTTCCACCTTAGTAGCTTTCTAAAAGCTTACTTTGTCACTTTACTACACTTCAAAAAACTACTTAAGACTGCTTGACTAAAAGGATTCTTAACTAATAATGTTAGTTAAAATATACTAGTTGGAGCCTGAGCAAGTATCATTAGAGAAAGTCATCCTATTACCCATCATTAATGCCCCTAGGTTCCTGAGAAAGAGATATACCTAGCTGAACTCTCAGGAAACCTAAACCCAACTTGTCAGTGGGAATAGAACTTAGGATAAGGTTGTTCTAGACTTTATATGAACTACAAAGCATCATAGACTAGAGTTGGAGGTACCTAGAAGGTCATCTAAGTCAATAACATCTTTAGATCAACAGCAATCATAAGTTAATTTATCATTTTCCATGAGCTTTCAAGTTATAGAATTGTCGCCAAAGCTTAATTTAAAATAAAAACAAGTTCCCTGGCTAATGACATATAGCACAACTCATAAAGGAGATTTCCTCAGTCATCTCCCTGTGATGTCAACACTGATGTCCCCAGTAGGATGTACACTCCTTAAAGGGTTGGAGATGTTTTATATTTAGCTTTTTAACTATGATTAATAGTATTAAATCTGTTATGTTGTAGGAACTTGGCAAATGCTTGCTGAATTAATGGATGAATAAATATTTTTACCTTTCATAGTGGGAATGTCTTCAGGGATGGAATGACACAATCATCTCTCTTTTAAGTTGATTAAGTTACTACTGTTGATCATATCACTTATAGTTCAATATAATTGCTTATTACCAGAGGGCAGCAGTTCTCAACCTGTAGATTATGTTCAATTTAACTACATCCTGTATATCAGATATTTACATTATGATTCATAACAATAACAAAATTACAGTTATGAAGTAGCAACAAAAATAATTTTATGGTTGGGGGTCACCACAACATGAAGAACTGTATTAAAGAGTCATAGCATTAGAAAGACTGAGAACCACTGGTTTAAAGCCTCATCTGTAAGTTGGTTAACAGGTGATGAGATCTTTCTCTCCCTCTCTTTTTTCTTCACCCCTCTCCTACCTCTCCTCTCTCCCTTCTCTATTCCCTTTCTCTCTCAGCAACAGCAGGTCACAAAGACCATCTAATAAAGTACAGAAGATTCTGAACAATATTCCTAGAATGAGTTTAGATACTGAGAAAATCATGAATCTTTTAAAGTGTTAAAAAATGTTGCGATAAAAATTTAGGAAGATTTTTTTCATTCTTTTTTTTTTAAAGAAAATCTCGAACCTACTTCTGTTTGTTGTGTTTGAATCATTTCAGTCATATCTGTGTCTTCATGACCCAGAAGTTTTCTTGGCAGAGAGACTGGAGTGGTTTGACATTTCCTTCTCTATATCATTTTATAGATGAGGAAACTGAGGCAGAGTTAAGTGACTTGCTCAGGTTCACACAGCTAGTAAGTTTCTGAGGGTGGATTTGAATTCATGAAGATGAAAGCTTCCTGATTCCAAGCCCAGTGCTCTATCCACTGTGCACCCTAGCTGACCTGAGCTAGGGATCTTTAAAACATCCCACACAGTTAAGGCTATCAGGAATAGAAGTTACAGACAGTCTGAGGTAGAACAAAAATAGAAGTTACAGCAATTTGGGCCCTTTTCTGTCATAGCTTTTTATCAGGGAAAAGGAGAAAGTAAAAAAAAAAGTTGCTAAAATAGGTTGCAGCCATTCAGAATCAATAAAATATAATTAAAGTTTAAAAAAAAGAATAGAAACACTCCTACTTTAATTCTAGCATCTTCTAAGCCCTCTCTCTATATCTATAATCTTTTATAGGGTGGAAAGAAAGAGGAAGCAGAGCTTTGGTATTTATATCAGGGCCCAGCAACCTTTCAGAAAAAGTAGGCTAACTCTTAGGGTCACCCTAATTTAATATTTCTAGTACCAGGAAAGACATTTTACAGTGGGAAGGTCTTTATTGGACATAAAAAATGATCTTTATAAACTTTTGGTGTGGGAATTCTCTCAGCCAGTATGGATTAGCAGCCTCTCTAGCCCTAGGGAGTTGCTTGGGGCACCTGAAGTTAAGTGATTTGCCCAGAAGCATGTAGCAAAAAAATGTCAGAGGAAGAATTCGAACCCTGACTATCCTTTTGTTTCCAAGCACAGCACTCTATCCATTCTGTCATGATACCTCTCTAGGAACTTTAGAGTTCTAATTATAGAGTGTGTGCATAACTATTTATGGTTGTAATACTATTATAATAAATTATAATAATATTGAAGTTTCATTGAAAATTACTATCTAGGGGGCGGCTAGGTGGCGCAGTGAATAGAGCACCGGCCCTGGAGTCAGGAGTACCTGAGTTCAAATCCGGCCTCAGACACTTAACACACACACAAAAAAAACAAGCCGTGTGACCTTGGGCAAGTCACTTAACCCCAACTGCCCTCCAAAAAGCAAAAAAAAAAAAATTACTATCTAACCAGTTGTATATGATCAAAGAAATAGGAATGAAAAGAATCTTAGAAACCAGGTCTAGTCTACTCTCCTCATTTTATAGATGGAGAAACTGAGGCCAGCAGGAATTATTTGTTCAAGGTCAAACAGATAGTAAATGTAAGAGGTGAGATTTGAACCCAGGTTTTCTGACTCCTTAACCAATGTTGATTGCATCATAGAATGCCTTCTGTTGCTGAATGGGATAAAGAGAAGTGTTTCTTTCTGGGGATGGGGGAGGTATAGGGAAAGGTAAAGCCAGAGAAGGGATAAATGAAAGTCCTGGAGGTATCTTTCCCTTGCACACCTACTAAAAAGGCCTCCCAGTCTGGTGCTAAGATATGTTGGTTTGAACAGTTTTTCATTAACATTTCCTTGGGTATAAATGAGATATTTCTTCCCAAGTCCATAGCCCTAGATACATACCTTTTCCCCTTTTAGGAGTGTTTCTATTCTTTTTAAAAAAAAAACTTAATTATATTCTATTGATTCTGAATGGCTGCAACCTATTTTAGCAACTTTTTTTAAACTTTTCTCCCAACTGTGTACTGTAAGACAGTATAATCAAACAGTATTGTAAGTGTACAAAGTACCAAGCATTGAGCTCACAATAGTCCCATGAAGTAGATTGTATAGGGATTATTGTTTTTATTTTGGACATCAGGAGGCTAAAAGCTAAGAATGTAAATGTTCACACAGAAAAGAAACGTCCAAGCTGGGTTCTTCTTGATTCTATGGCTAGCACGCTCTGTGCTGTACTTTATTGCCCCCGACTTAGAATTAAGGACCATATGGTGTCAGTGTTGGAAGAGGCCTAAGTGGTTAGCGTTTTCTGTGTCATGGGCCCCTTTGGCAGTCTGATGAAGCCCCTCCTCAAAATTTTGTTTTTAAGTTCATAAAATACACAGGATTATAAAGGAAACTAGTTATATTGAAATAGTTATCAAAATACTAAAAAAAAGTTCATGGACCCCGCTTTAAGAACCTCAATCTAGTTCAATCACCAGTAAAGCATGAATACTATTTACTTTAAACATTTCTCACCAACAGATCATCTTAGCTTCCTTTGAACACCTCCAATGATGGAGAATTCATCTACCTATGGAGTCTCTTACTCCTATAAATGTTTCTGATTGTTAGGAAATGTTTGCTTTGTTTGTTTTCCTTTTGCTGGCCCTCGATCTATCTCCATGTATCTTCTACTTGTTCTGCATTTGGAGGCCAACGAGATCCAATCTAAACCTCCTTCCATAGAACAACTTTCTAAATATTTGAAAATAGCTCTCATGTCCCCTTCCCAATCTCCTTTTCTCTAGGCTAAGTGTCTTTGATATTTTCAACCAAGCCTCAGTACAACCCTGCAGGTACTGTATGTTTCACCTGGAACATCTAGTATAGAGGGACAAGAAAATTTCAGAAATAGAGGAAATGAAATCCATTTTCCTCCTAAAAATGCTGCATTAAATGGGTACTTGAAGAATACATAATTTCAGTGTTAATATTTTCAAGTAAAAATATCACTGTCATTTTTCTCACAGAATCTTTATTCATGTCTTATAGAACCCAGATTTCTGTAGAATATCATTTGGTTTGGAGAGCAGATATTTTATTTAAAAATAGATTATCCAAAAAATAACTTGGACTTTGGGGATTAAAATATTTGAATACAGATATGCCAAAAATGCCTTATCTCTTAGTTTGTTATAGTGCGGTCTGGATCTTTTTTGAGCTACAGGAGATTGTAGATTGAGAAGTAGACGATACCTTTTGACACCTTTTGTAGACTTCATGGTTGCTCAATGATGTTTTTAAATGAATAAAATAAAACATAATAGCATTACAAAGGATCTAAAATGTAGTGAAAATAATTTCTTTCCCATTCAAATTCTCAGGCTCTCAGAAATTGATCCAACTTTACAAGCCCTGTGTTAGTCCAACCTCTTCATTTTATAGCTGAGGAAACGGAAACCTAGGAATGTCAAGTAACTTCTCCAAAGTCACACAATTCAATTCGGTGAAACATCTAGAAAGTGCCCACTATGCTCCAGGTGGCATTTGAACCCTCTTATTGCAGAGGCAGCCCTCTTTCTACTTGATCATAACAGTCATTAGACTGCAAGCTAATAAGATGTTAATATGGTGACAGAAAAAATATTAATCAATAATAATATCACTTACCATTCTCTCTTAATGATGCTAGTGATGTCAGAATTTTAGTAATGTCCTCCCTTTCCTATTTTTAAGCTATTTTCAATTATGTCCAGTTGAGCCACCCTCAAAGTCCCCATCTTGGGACCTTTCCTTGTAAACAAAGCCAGTTTGCGCCAAACAAGCTCCTAAAGTAGTTTCTGATGTCCTTACCCTTTTCTGTTGGGATTCATGGCACAAAGGGCAAAACAGCAAGAATGAAATGGTTTCCCTTGCTTGGTTTGTAGAGGGTGGCGAGAATCTCATGACCAGGCCTTGCTACCTAATGTAATCCCCTTCTGCTTTTCTCCTAAAAGTGTAAGAACCTTTCTGTAGGTCTCCTGGTAGTACATCCCCCAGGATTGTAGGTTTGCTACCCTATTATTTCAATTAAAAACATTTTATTTCTTCACTTGTGAGTTGGATTTATCTCAGGACTTGATACTATCGTTTTCTGAGTTGTAGTTCTTCAGCCATCTGCTGCCCACCTCAGCTCCTTTCTGCTTAGCTGTAGTGAACAGAAAACCTCTCATTCACAAGGGTAGGCTAACAGCTTTTTTTTCAAGCAAAACCAGAGGACTCTTGAGATGTAAGAGCCTCCAGATAAAAGCCAAATCGAGGGTCACAGGGTAGGATTAAGTTAACTCTCTTAACCACCCATGAATGGTGCTGATTTGAACACTTGTTATGAAGAGGTATCTGATTTAAATATGGAAGTTCCTTCTATTTTAACCCATTATGTTGATTTTGTGCCCCATATCCATTTGAGGTTGGGGCAACCTTTCCCTAAAAAACTCCATAGGACCTATATGGAGACTAGGGTGACCAACGTATTTCTTTCCTAAGATGTTTGCTGTATTAGCTTGGGATCATTTGTTTTTGTTGTTGTCATTCCGTAGCATCTGACTCTTCCTGACCCCATCTATGCTTTCTTGGCAGAGATATTGGAGTGGTTTTCCATTTCCTTCTCCAGCTCATTTTATAGATGAGGAAACTGAGGTAAAGAGGGTTAAATGACTTGCCCAGGGCCACACAGCTAGTAAGTGTCAGAGGTCACATTTGAACTCAAGTCTTCTTGACTCCAGGGTTGGTGCTGTATCCACTGTACCACCTAGCTACCCTGGAATTAAATGTAACAACAAAAAGTAAGTAAAAAGATTTTAAAATTAAGGAAAGAAACATAATTTGGATGAACAATCTGAAACAGCCCTGTGAAAGATAGTCCAACAATAAATTGAACTAGCTGCCCCACATCTGAAAAATCTGGTTTTGTGCCACAATTGTGGCACGATAGGGTAACTAAATGAAACAGTATGAAATTCTGTAAATGGGAGATATATTAATAAAATAGGAGTTCCAACCTTAGACAAATCACTTAGCCTCTTTGGGTCTCTGTTTCCTTATTTGTAAAAGGAAGGGCTTAGTCTCTAGAGTGCATCAAACATCCCTTTCAGGTCTGAACATATGACTGTATGACCACTTGAAAGAGATAAAAGTTTCCCAGTCTCTATCTCTATCTTTCTTTCTTTCTGTCTGTCTGTCCATTATCTATCTATCTATCTATCTATCTATCTATCTATCTATCTATCTATCTATCTATCTATCTATCTATCTAATCTGTCTGTCTGTCTGTCTGTCTGTCTGTCTACATATCCATCATTCCATCCATCCATCTAAAAGACTGATATCATGTGTTATTTTACCCACCGTTGCAAAAGAGGTGGACAGAAAGGTATCTTCTCATATGCCTTGTTTAGGGCCAAGTATGATCATTACAATTTTACAACATTTAGTTTTGATTTGTTAGTTGTTATTCTTTTCATTTTCATTGTCTTAATCATCATGTACATTCTTCTTCCTTGTGATTCTTCCTACTTCACTTTGCTTTTGTCCATGTAAATCTCCCCAAGCCTGTATCCCTCATGTTAATAATTTCTTTTTAAATTTAATTTAATTTTTGCTTTTTTGGAGGGCAATTGGGGTTAAGTGACTTTCCCAAGGTCACACAGCTAGTTTTTTTTTTTTTAATTAAGTGTCTGAGGCTGCATTTGAACTCAGGTCTTCTTGACTCCAGGGCTGGTGCTATATTCATTGCGCCACCTAGCCGCCACCACATTAATAATTTTTAACAGTGCAGTAATAACCTATTACTTTTTAATATAACTTGTTTAGATGGTCAGTCAATCAAGAAGCATTTACTAAGAGTTATGTATGTGTAAAACTCTAAACTAATTGCCGTACATATAAAGACAAATGAAAAACAATTCCTGCCCTCAAGGAGCTTAAATTCTAATGGATGAGATATGTATACACAAGAGTACATACACAATATTTTAAAATATAGTTCTGAGAGGGATTTTTCTAGCAGCTGGGGAATCAGGAAAAACTTTATAAAGAAAGTGACTCTTGAGATGAGTCCCAAAGGGAACCAAGGATTCCAAGAAGAGAGAAAGTAGCGTGTTTCAAGCACAAGGAACAGCCACTGCAAAGACTTGGCCATAGGAAATGGACAGTGATATGTTACAAACAGTGAGTAAGCCAGTATGTCTGATTCATAGAGTACATGGAATTGACTAAGGCTCGTTCACAGAGTACAAGGAGATGAGAAAAAGAGGTTAAGTTGTAAAGAGTTTTAAATATGAAGTTGGAAGAACTCCAGCTTTGTTCTAGAGACTTTATAGTTTGTACTAGAGTCAAGAGTGAGCCACTAGAGGCTGCTGATTAATAATGATCAAACCTGCACTTTAGGAAAAATTCTTTTGCAGCTGTGGGGAGAATGAATGGGAGTAGGTGAGGTTTAAGGCAAGTAGACTTAAACTCATGTCATTATAGCAGAGAGGCAATGAGGCACCAGCAAAGAAGGTGGCTATGTGAGTGAAGAGGGACTCATGTTAGAGAGGTTGTGGGGATAAAAATAACAAAACCGGATGTGGGTTAAGTGAAGTATTAAGGATAATACCAAGATTTTGAACCCAGAATAAACATTTCTTAAGTGCAAGAAGGATGGTGGTATGCCTAACAGAAAGAGGGAAATTAGGAAGAGATTTCAGTCTAGAGGTAAAGAAAATGAGAACTTTTTGGAGGGAGAGCATGTTGAGGTTGAGATATTTCAAGAAAATCCACTTTCAAATGTCTAGTACATAGGTGATGATGAACAACTGAAGCTCAGGAGAGACATGCCCAAACAATGGGTAACTTGTTTGTTTTGTTGATACTACAAAAAAGTATTGCTATAAATATTTTGGTATACATGGTATCTTTTTTTGTTAATTGTTGACTGTAATGGGATATATGCCTAACAACGGGAATCTCGAAATCAAATGGCATACGCATTTTAGTCACTTTCTTCACATATATCAAAAATGCTTGAATTACTTCCAGTTCCACTAACTCTGAATTCCTGTGCCTGTGTTCCCACAACCCTTCCAATATCAACTATTCTGGACTTTTCTCATCTTTGTCCATTTGCTGAGTGTGCACTGACTCCCGAGAATTGTTTTGATTTTCATTCATCTTATATGAGTGAGCACCTATCTCACGGGGTGGTTTTGAAGATCAAATGAGAGTCTCTGTAAAGTACCCAACATGGACCCTAGAACATAGATTAATAGATGTTTGTACCTTTCCTTCCCCCTTCTTCATTTATATGGTGGTTAATAATTTGTAGTCCCTTTTATTGAGAACTGTTTGTTCACTTCTTTGTCTATTCGATGGGAAATAATTTTTATCTTACATACTAGTGTTACTTGGCTTATGTTATCTTTGATATTAAATCCTTATTAGGTATTTTATGCTGATGTACTTTTCCCAATCATGTTCTTCCTTTCTTATCCTTATTGCATTAATTCTGATTGAATAAAAGTGTTTCAGTTTCATGTAATTGAAATGATGTGTGTGTGTGTGTGTGTGTGTGTGAGATTGGTCTCTATTCTTTGTTTAGCTAAGAATTCCACCTACTTCCCTCCCCTTCTACATAGCTCTGAAAGTTGACCAGAGCTGTTTTAAAAACTCATTAGTCAGTGAGTCTTGTTGTATAAGGGTATTACTGATGAGTAATAATGAATAAAGGTAAGAAATGTGCCCAACCTGCAGAATGTTGCAGCTGTGTATACCGCATCTTAACATGAGCAAGCCAAGAGGACTTGAAGGCACTCAATGACTTAGTGCTATTCTGACTCTACTAGAACAGACGGTGCTGTAGAGGAGCTCTCTTACAGTGATTGAATATGTTCTCCAGCTCTTCTCCAGAGGGAAGTGTGCAAGCAGTCTAAACATTCTCAGGTTTACTTTCTTAGCTCATACCTTCCATTTCTGCTGACTACTCAAAATTATTTTGTATAAATTATTATATTTATACATATAATTTAAATATAAAAACATACCATATTATTTATGCTATATTACATTAGAACACAATATATCAATATTATATATATATTATCATTATATGAAAAGAATCACCTTGGGAACTTATCATAAATATTGAACGGGGGTAAAAAGTACTAGACAAAAATGAACTTGTTTTTATCTTTTACTTACAAACCATCAGCTTGAATGTATAGGTCAATCAGGTAGGCATTTTTCTCCATGTCAATCTTCTACCCAAATGTACATAAGTATCTGCTTTTGAAATATTTTTACCATGAGGTGTAATTTCTTTATGAACAAGGAAATTGCATAACACTAAGGGTATGCTATATGTAGAATTCTTTTTATTTGTAGTAGAGTGAGGGAAAAAAACCCCAACAATAAGTTGAATTGTTGAGGTGAATCAAGCCATACTATATTGGTTCACTAGAATTTTTTTTTACATGCAGCAGTCAAGACGGGATCTAAAGAATAAAGAGAGAATTGTTGTAGTAAAATGGATTGTTTTGTTATGGAAATTAGAATTCTATGGCAATAGGGTCTTGAAACTGATGCACGAGTGTAAGCTTCTTCCTAAACCTAATCCTATGACACTTTATAAAATCCATTTACCCATTAGAATATAAAATCCTGTCGGCAAAGACCTTGAACTCTTTTAATGCATTCTGTTCAATGTGTACTAAATGAATATTTATAGAATATATTTTAAAGCATTGAACCAGTTTACATGGATACTGAACAAATATGAATTGATGATGAAATTGATGACTTAAAAGGAAAATTACTTGAGTCGAAGCCAGTTGTCTCTTAGAAAACTGGGAGTGCCCAACTCATTCGGGTTGAATGCCCTGAACTGTTCTAAGAATTGAATTTACAGGATGACAGGCAGTTCACATTTAATTTGGATATCTTTGAGTGCATTGACAGATCCAAGTGTCAGCTGACCTTTAGTGGAAAAATATAACAATTTCAAAGGGTTTTACTTCTTATTTAGTTTTGCTTTAATATTATATGGAAGCCCCTTGAGAGAGGTAGTAATGCTGGATTTTTTTTCACTTTTGGCACCATATCTCCCGGGTCTAGCATCGTGCCTGACATAGAGTAGGTGCTTAACCAAACTATGCTTGCTGAATGATAATATTATTGAGTCAGGGCAGTGCTTATGTAAATTTGCTATCTTCGGTTATACCAGTAAGTACAACCAAAGTCAGGCTACTTGTGGATGTTGATTGTTGGCAATAGAACATGTCCAGGGACATCTCAGAGCAATATCAATGAATGATTCTCTTTTATTTCATAAGGGCAATAAATATTCACTCTAATATTTTCAAATATTGGAAATGTGACAATGGATATACAAAACACATCAGTGGTTTCTCTTTTAAAAAAATCTAATTGAGGCAGCTAGGTGGCACAGCGAATACAGTATGAGTCTGGAGTCAGGAGGACCTGAGTTCAAATTCAACCTCAGACATTTGACACAGTTACTAGTTGTGTGACCTTGGGCAAGCCACTTAACCCCAATCACATTGCTTTCTCTCTTCCTAAAAAGGAAAATCTAATTGACTCCAATAGAGGATCAACTGAATGATTAGGGGAAAATGCCTAATATTCTTCCAGACATACTTAATTTTATTAAAATCATTTACAGACATCTTGTTTATTGTCAGAAAAATATTGCCCTTATCTGTTATGCTGGGGGAGAAAACACTTTGTTTTCCAGTGAGAAATGTGAAATCCTAACCTTCAACTGTAGATCACAAGGCACCCAATTATTTGTGTGCTGACATTTCAAAAAGAAATAATAGCTTTTTTTTCTGGGTTCTTTTGCAAAATTTTTGGAGGACTCCTCAATTGAAAAGGTCAGGGCAACTGCTCCAAATAGCTGAGACAACACTTTATTCAAAAATGTTTTTTCCTGTGTAAGTTATAGTTGAATATATCTTGGTTGTACACTTAGGATTGTATTAATGGAAAAAGAGGACCTTGTTCATGCCATTTTTATGCCTATTGGTACACTAAAGCATTTCTTGTCCTTTGGATATAACTTCTAAAGTGACTTTGAATATTTAGAAGCAAGGCCTGATAACAAAGGACCTTATTTTAATATGAAACCTGCCTCCTCTCTGTCCCTTGGTCTTTACCCTCGCTCCCTAGCTGCTGCCTGAAATGCCAAGTTGAAGGCTCTTCAATCTTGATTTTTTTTTTAATCTTTGCTAAAAATGCTATCAGGAAACGCAAACTAGTAAGCTACTATTAGTCACTTAATTCCCTTTTTGGAAAGGAAAGGACCTGAGAACAACGGCCCTCTTGTACTTGCTTTCCCCAGTATGTGGCCCTGGACCTTATACATTCTCACATAGAAATGTGGCTGATTATGATAATGTGTAATTGGTGATATTGAGTAAGGTTGGGAGGGCAGGCATAGTCAGGCCTCGGTGTACCGTCTTTTTCTGGCTAATGGCCTTGGGGAAAGACTGATGACTAAGCATATGGAAAAGAGAGTACATCCTATCATAAGCAAAAGTGGGCAGGACAGAGATCCAAGGGGCATTGAAAACACATTTACCTGCCTCAGTTGAATTGAAGAACTCTTAAGGGCCCTTCCAACTTTAACCTTCTCTGAGTCTACAGTTTTTTTAGGGTTCATTCTTGCATGATGTTATACATTTAGGCTATCAGGTGATATTATTCTGAGTCCTACAATTTGGAGAGGAAGAACCTGTAGGTTCAGGAAGCTAAGAACCCAGAAACTTTGTTTCTTCAACCAGAGACCTTAGTCATTACACTGCTGTTGTCAGTGGAAGAAAGGGAAAGCAGGAAAAGAAATGGGACTTGATTTATAATCGGATCCTTTCCAATCCCAGAACAGATTAGGACTTCACT
The DNA here is from genome assembly GCA_028646575.1 of Pseudocheirus occidentalis. Lineage (NCBI taxonomy): Eukaryota > Metazoa > Chordata > Mammalia > Diprotodontia > Pseudocheiridae > Pseudocheirus > Pseudocheirus occidentalis. The sequence continues at coordinate 86,882,838 of CM053600.1, forward strand.
ACAAAGTGAATAAATTGCTCTTAGATAATATCCTATTGCATAATATTTTTTTTTTAGAATTTCAGAAGTTTGGTAAAGTGGCTATGCAAAGGAAGTTTGCTTTCTTCTGCTGTAGGATGCTTATGTCTTAATAAGGGTAGGCAACTAGGTGGTGCAATGAATAGAACACTGGGCCTGGATGTAGGGAAGACCTGAGTTCAAAAAGGACCAAATATATTTAATAGTTGTGTGACCCTGGGGAAGTGACTTACCTTCTGTTAGTCTGTTTCCTCATCTGTAAAATGGAGTTGATAATGCAATCTATCTTCCAGGGTCGTTTTGAGGATAAAAAGAGATAATATTTGTAAGGTGCTTTGCTTAGTGCCTAGTACATAGTAAGCACTAATTAAATGATAGTGTTATTGTTTTCATGATCATTATTATTATTATTGATTATTATTATTTTCATGATAATTATTATTATTATTGAAATATCACCTGATAGCAATTTGAATTACCAAGTTATAAAGAGTGAAGTTTGTTGTAGTATAACAGCTCCTGTGTCACTAATATAGTATATTGATATTTTTAGCAACTGTTTAGCACCTTGATGCCTTAATACCTGCTTGTTTTTCACGTAGGTTCATCACAACCCTTGCTATTATTTTACTCACCCTGTCAGGTAAGTTTTTTCCCCTTCCTTAAGTGTCATGGCCTATATTTTAGAGATGGCAAGTAGTTAGAGCTTAAATTTAATGCATTTTCTCAAAAATAGGACCTCTGGATAAATAATAATTTTGTCAAATATATTACTCAACTGTTAGCAAGCAATGTTTCTGATATGGGTTATAGATTTTTTTTGGAAATTTTTCTCTTCTAGTTATTGATCACAAGGAAGATATCCCAGGTTCTCCTTACCAGTATAGATGTTCTATATTCTCTGACCTTGGTCTTAAATTCAGTTATAAGGAGGGAAGAAATGGGAGAGAAGGAAGACTATATGGAAGAGTGAGGAGGAAAAAAATCATTTAATAAATGCCAGATATGGACTTAAAGGACCAGGTTTTAATTCCTAGCTCTGCTGGGAATTTATCACTTTCCTCCTGAACTTTTAAAACAGCTTCCTAATTGCTCTTCATGTATTCAATTTCTTCCCTCTCTAAGACATTCCCCAAATGTCTGCCAAAGTGATATTCCTAAAGTACAGGCCTGAAGACATCACCCTTTTGCTCAAGAAATGCCAGTGGCTCTGCATTATAATTATAAACCCCTCTATTTAGTATTGAAAGCTCATTACTATTTGGCTCCAGCCTATATTTCCAGGATGGTCATACATTCCTGCCCCTCATGTACTCTTGATAGCAGCCAGACTTAACTTCCTACCATTCCTCAAACAGAACGTTCAATCTCCAACCTCTTTGCTTTTGTCCAAGCTTCCCCTCATGCATTTAGATTATTCTCTCTCTTTGACTATTGTGTCTTAGAACTCTGAACTCCCTTTAAGGGAGTTTCACCTTCAGTTTCAGTTTCACCTTCTTCAAGATATCTTTTTCTGATTTTATCTCGTTTTTAGCATCCTTTGCAAATTATTTTGTACTTATCTTGTATTTATTTGTACATACTTTGGATTTGTCCACTTGGGTACATGTATCTCTCCAGCAGAATATGAACTCTTTGGAGAAGGGGAATATTTTTATTCTCAATCCCTACCACATAGTAGGTGCTAAAAGTTGATTGATTATTGCTTACTAACTATATTACCTTGAGGAAGTTGCTTAACTTCTTTGGTATTCAGTTTCTTCATTTGTTCAATGAAGAGGATGTACTTCAGGGGTGGGGAACTTGTGGCCTCGAGGCTGAATTTGGCTCTCTAGGACCTGGAGTATGGCTCTTTGATTGAATCCAAACTTCACAGAACAAATCAAAGGGGCCACATGAGGCCTCGAGGCTGGATGTTTCCCATCCCTTTACTATGTGATCTCTAATCTATTTTCTAGTTCTAATTCTTGTCATATGAAGCAGAGTCATCCTTCTTGAATCCATGAATTGGTGGGTTCTTAATTGCCCTGAATCCCCATGGCATGAGTCCCATATTGTTCCACAACTATCAGGTAATCTTCATGGTTCACTAGGTCAGTTGCAAGCCAGAATTCATCACCATGTCTACTCTCTCACAGGCATTTCTTTTTCTTTTTTTTTTTTTTGGTTTTAAGATACTGGTCAAAAATTTATTTCTTTCAGATACTTTCCAGGTTTTCCAGCAAACTGGGAGTATTTCATTTGGGACTTGTTTAAATTCATTTTTCTAATTTTTGATTGTTTAAGATCTCTATGTTCTGTTGATTTAGGTACTTTATAATTTGGTACCTAACCATCCATTTCTAGTAAATTCTCAGTTGTACTTAATACATAATTGTGCATTGTAGAGTTTGGTAATTCTTCTTTATTTGTTGCCTTATTTATTTTTAAATTTTTAAAAATTTATTGACTTATTTGTTTACTTTTAGGTTACAAGATTCAGTTCCAGAATCACTTGAGTTTCAGATTTTTCTCCCCTTCCTCCCCACCCCCCACCCTGCCATGGTGGCATACAATCATGTATAGGATCTGCAAACTCCTTCACATTGTATAATAGTTTGATTGAATAGGTGTTATAGTCAATGGAGTGAACA
>CM053600.1:86885988-86902143 GCA_028646575.1 Pseudocheirus occidentalis
CTCTAAAAAAGGCCAGGGGATGTAGGGCTTTAAATGCAAGAATGTTTCAGCATCCTGAGCATCTGACCATTTAGTTCAGCCTAAAGTGAAGGTGATGGTCCAGAAAGAAAATGTGTTAGACATTTGCTTTCTATTGTGTGTATGTGTGTGTGGGTATACACCCACACAAATATATGTATTACACATTTATATTATATATGATATACATATGTTATAAATATACATATAGTTTATATATAATGCCATAAATACTTAAGATGCACAAATACCTAAGATATGGATGTATACATGTAGATTGACATAGTAGCGTGTGTATATTATACACATATTAAATGTAGTATTTCTTTATCTGTATATATATATATATATATATTTATTTATTTACTTGTTGTTACCCAGATCACCTCAGCAAAGTCAAGAATTTGTGAGAGATTGATTCAGGCATCAGTAAAAAGATACTCTGCACATTCATAGAATTAAATTTCACCTAATACTGTATTAGGAGTCAAGGACCTTCAGTTTCTTATGTGGGTTTTAGGGAACCTTCCAGCTCTAATACAGGATCCTATTAGCTTGAATAAGTTGCTTGATGACTCTGAACCTCTATTTCCTCAGCTATAAACTAAATGAATAAATGAAACAGCACTATGCTAAGAGATGAGATTAACAACTGAAAAAAGGGAAATAGTTCCTTTTTTCAAGAAGCTTAAACTATAATCTTGGGGAGACAGCTCACATAGGGGAGTGGTGGCTAGGGAGGGATGTTTTGTTTTGGAAAGTCATAGGACTGATGAACTAGGCCAGGCAGATTGGATTGACATATCTTTTCTAGGAGCAATGACAATATCAATTTGATTGTGGTTCAGGAAGTAAACTGTGAGATTGTGTGGAGACAGAATGGAATACACAAAATGGCAGTCAAGAAGATGGAAAAATGGGATGCGAAATAAGGCATGTGTAGAATTGGCTAGGAATAATAGGCTAACACGGCACTGGTTAAAAAGGAAAGCCCAGGTCTTAAGTGTGGGAGATCACAGGGATTAGATGATTTTAAGGTTTTTTCTACTTGTGATTTCACTCACATGTAGATAGTGTATGTGATTCTGTAATATAAACCATTTCTTCTTCTTTTTTTCTAAACTTTCCCCAAGCTTACCATTAAGCTTATATTCCATAAAAATACAAGGACATTTCATTTGGGTGACTCATTCCTATCAGTTTTTCATTATTGAGAAGTGTTCACATGATTCATCTTCGTGTTCATTCTCACCTTGCATCCCACTCATTGTTAGGAGGAAATCACTTGTTTACAACATCAGAATCTGTTGATTTGAGAACAATTGTTAGGTTTCAGGAAAAGGGCTATTTGCAATCACCTCCACAGAAATGTTTGTGATGGTGTAAGATGAATACTTTGTTCCATTTCATCACATTCCCAAATAACTCTCGTGTTTGGGTGAAGGGAAGCTGACTGCCAGATAGGGCCAGAGTTTAAAGTGAGGGGGATAAATAAAATGGAATTTCTAAAGCTGATCTCTAATTCCAAAATTATTAAATCATAGACTTAGAACCAAAAAGTGCAATATTCCAAATCATTTTTGATTACCAATTAATATAAATATTAATCACTATTCTAAATCATTATTATTAGAGCAATAGATTAATTTATATATATATATATAGTGCATAATAGCACAATCTAGTGATAATATCATTTATATAATTGTAGTGCTTTACAATTGTCAGAACATTTCTTTAGAATCAACCAGTGAAACAGGTCATATCAGATTGTTCTATCCCTAGAATGCTGGCTTCCTCTCCTGAGCCTTGGATGATCTCTAACCTTTTTTTAAAGCCTAACTCAAATATTTCTAAGGCTCTTAGTTCATAATAAAATCTTAATTATGCCCTTCCCCACCTCCTCTGCTATATCAAGTTGCTAGTGCTCTTCTCAATAGAAATTATCAATAATTATTTTGTATAAATTTTGCTTCTCCCCTTCCAAAATGAATGTAGATTCCTTAGGGTCAAGGACTGTTTCTTTTTTGTCTTTATATCTCCAGTGTCTAGCATATAGATGCTTAATAAATACCTGTTGAATGAAAGAATGAATGAAATGAATTCAAGTTCTGTTATCCTCATTTTACTGATGCCCAGAGAAGTCCATACTATTAATAATTGTAAAAATTATATAAGAGAGAACAGATTTGGGGAAGGGATATTCAGCAGGTTTGTTATTTTGGGATGGGGTGCTAGGGGAAAGACAAGGAGGAAAAAATTGTAACTCAAATATTGTAGAAATGAATGTAGAAAACTAAAAATAAATAAACAGCAAAAAAAAATCTAAAAATTGGGACTCCACTTTTTCTGACTACATCTTCCCATAATATCATGTTGCTGCTTTGTGTAAAGGGAAGAACATTGAATTTGAAGTTAGAACCCTGAGTTTTTGTCCCTGCTCTGCTTCTTACTAGTTATAGGACCATGGTTGAGTTGATGATCCATTCTGAGACTCCATTTCATCTGGTACACAGAAATAAGTAAGATGGGAAATTGTCTACATGCTTCACAGAACTGTTTCAAGACTCAAACAGAATAGCATACATTTAAGTGCTCTGTGGCTGAAAATTGTGCCACCCAATCAATAGACATTTATTAAACTCTTATAAAGAAGGGCAAAAGATAGTCCCTCATCTCTTACAGCCTAATGACGGAGACAACATGTAGACAACTAGGTATATACAGGATCTGTTGGAAATAATCAACAGAGAGAAGGCAGTAGAATTAGGAGGAGCAAGAAATGTTTTTTTAAAAAGGTAGTATTTTGGCTGGAACTTGAAGAAAGCTAGGGAAGCCAGGAGTGAGAAAGGAGAAAGAATATTCCGTGGATGGGAGACAGTCAGTGAAAATATCTGGAGTCAAGAGATATGGAGTGTCACATGGAAGGAACAACAAGAAGGCCAGCGTCATTAGATTGAAGAATGTGTGTCTATAGGAAAAGGAATGGGGGAGGATGACGGGGTTGTAAGATGTAAGAAGACCAGAATACTGGAAAAGTAAAAGGGTAGGTTATGAAGAGCTTTGAATATCAAACAAAGGATTTTATATTTCATCCTAGAGGTGATAGGAAGTCATTGAAGTTTATTTGATGGGGGTGGGGTATGTGTGACAGGGTCAGACTTAAACATTAGAAAGATCACTTCAACAGCTGAGTAGAGAATGGACTGGAATCGGGAGAGGTCTCTGGTAGGCAGACCAATAAATAGTCTATTGCAATAATCCACATGTGAGGTAGCAAAACATACTATAAAATGATAGAGTGGCAAAACATACCATAAAATGATAGAGTTGGGAGAGACTTGTGGCAGGAAGACCAACCACATCTATTTCTGGGTGAGTTTTTTTTAATTACCATCTACTTTGCTTAGGCATGTCTGCCAAAAGATAAGTTGGATGATATATCCATTTTGGTATAAAAATAATACTTATATTCTTTGATTCTGGTTTTAGGTTCGACTATCTAATGTGTCAGATGTTAGGGGATATGAAAATTGGTAGTCCATACAATGGATATTAAGGGTACTTTTGACAAATAGTCCACTTTTTCAAGTTTGTTTTTATTATATTGCATAAAGTTTTCAATGCAATTCAAATCAGAATTCCTAGGAGGCTCAGTTGTTTTTGCCCCTATCTCTTGGATAGATTTCTTAAACTTTCATGACACCTATCAAAGTTCATGGTCCTAGCTCTATTTGGAAATTTCAGTAATTTTAGAGCAATCTTGCTTTTCAGTATCTAAACATATTTATCAGGTTTCATTATTCTTCCAGTTGGAAAAATCCCACATATTTGTTTCAAATCCCTTGTTTAAACAAACAAATGTTAATGGACCAGTGAGAAAATTGATTGGTTTGAAAAAATTGTTGTTCCCCCCTCTCCCTCAATGACATATGGTATCTCAGTAGGCAGGATGGATCATACTGGATGAATCTTTTGGGACCTACTGTCCAATCTAAATATCCTAGTGAAATTTAAAGAGGTCAAAAATAAGAAATGAAGTTCAAATGAAGAGCACTGACTTGGTGTTTTAGAAGAGGTTCCTTCTCCAAATGCACACCCCTGGGGAAGGTAGAATTTGAGAAGAGGCAAGCAACAATGGCAGCTCATGACTTTTCAGATGGCAGCAGATAGATAGTCTTTGCTATTTTCCCCAACACTGCCCTGCTTCAAATATCTATATTTAAATAAACAAACTTCATCTTTTGCACCTTCATTTTCTTTTTGGTATTCTACTTTTCTTTTACCTTTCCCAAGGGCATATATTCTTCAAGTTCTCTCTTTAAACGGATTAAGCAATTTGACAAATATTTATATATGCCCTACATGAAAGACCCAGTGCTGATTAAGTTATTGGGAATTTAAAAAAGAATAATACTTGAAGGAGCTTACAGTCTCCTCCAAGAGATAAACTATACACATAAACAAGTATATAATTGCATAGGATAGATATAAACAAGGTACTGTGAGGGATCAGAGGAAGGAAGAATGCATTCCTTCTTGTGACACCAAGGAAGACTTAATGGACAAGTGGTGTTGGAGCTGGGTTTTAAAGAATGGGAAGGATGTCAGCATATAGAGATAAGGAAGAGTTTGTTTTCAGGGTTGCAGGGCAACCTTCATAAAGGGGGTAGTTGAACTAGAGCATGTAATTGCTTGATGTAATGGACAGAGTGCTGGACTTGTGTTAGGAAGATTTGAATTCAAATTCTACTTCAGTCGCTTACTGAATGTGCAACCCTGGGCAAGTTACCTAACCTCTATTTTCCTCAGTTTCCTCATTTGTAGAATGGAGATACAACAGCACCTACCTCATAAGACTGTTCTGAGAATTTAATGAAACGGCATATGTAAATTAGTATGCAAATCTTAAAGGGCTCTATATATGTGAGCTATTAATGATAATAATATGAGCAAGGGCAGTGTAAGATAGGGATGGAAAATGCAGATCAGAGTCAGATTGGGAGTAAAAAGATTTGGAGTTTAAATGCTGTTCAGAGAGAAGCTTTAGGCCTTTTAAAATGAATTTCATGGATCAGTGAATGGGTGAGGAATGTAATTTGAGAGGGGGAGGAGTACCTCCCCAGCACTAAAATCCTATCAATAAAGAGCTATCCATTCTGAGGAAAGTAAAGGCTGGCTCTGAAGAGAGGCAACATGCCCTTAGGAAGCTCAGGGATGAGTTTAAACCAGTGAGCTCTTTAACCTCCTCTGGTGCAGTTGTTTTTAATAAGCCGTAGTATTTTAATAACTCCTTTTTGCTGGCCAAAGTCTTGCTTGTTTCATGGTTCTCTTTCTAAATCTCATTAAGCTAATTAACTATGCATTATGTATCTGTATAAATATTTCAATGGAAAGCAGGGAAAGTGAATTATTAATTGGTGTGAATATAACATCTTTCTATGCTGTCACATTCTCCCTTGACATAGAAGCCTGAGTTCTGCGCTTGACTTGCTGAATAATCCTGGCTGAATTCTGTAGAAGATGGTCTGAAATAAATGACAGTTCTTCCTTTTGTCCCCTGGAAATAAAGCTTGGGAAATTATTTCTGCATAACATAGGGGTACATCAATTACATTATCATTCTAAATGCTGATGGCAAGGGGACTGGTACTTTTAGAAAGGGTTGGGAGTGAGAGGAAGGCTCACCCATCCTCTGCATAGGAAAATGTAGGCTGGGAAGCAAAAAAGAAGCACTTGACTTGATACCTAGTGATCCAGATCCAGGGAGACTTCTAGACAGTCATTATATAAACTATGGAGAATATCAGTGGATGGAATGAATCTAGCAATGTAAGGTTACATGCATTGGGATCACAGATGTGAATCATTGTGCCCACTCTCTTTTCTTCTCCCCTACTCCTTTTCCCTTATCTTCTCTATCTCCTCCCTCTCCCTAATTCCCCCTGCTCTTGTCTCTGAGCCTTCCCCCCTTCTCTTTTCTTTATCTCTCTTCTTTTCTCCTCTCTCTCCCTCCCTCCATTCCTCTCTCCTCCCCAAAACCATACTGTATGCCAATAGATGGATAATTTAGCAGCCTCAGGTCTCTGCTACAGCTTTCCTCACTTGACTACACTCAGCAAAAACCAGCAGGAGCAGAGCACAGAGCCTTCTGGTCGGTCCATGCTTTCCCCACGGCCTCCTGGTTCAGCTGCCATTCAGCGTCATTGGTCCTATAGTTAGATTTACCCATGAGGAAGTTATTGTTCTCTGATCATCATCATTCTGATCGTTTCGAGTGGCTATAAACACTCCTCAGAGCATTGTTTGACAGATGCGTATTAGGAGGGAAGCAATTTTTACTGTGGATCAGGCAAGGTTTAGTACTTTGGAAACGGGAAGAGGCAGCCGGCTCTTGCATTCATTCTAGGTCCCATCAGGAGATTGTACAATTAATGTCGGCCTCCTGACTGATACTAGTTTCTTACTTTCATACTTCTGGATATAGTTGGGTTGTGCCAAAGCATTGTCCCTCAGGAGCTAGGACTATAAAGAATCCTGAAAAACAGAAGCAAAATATGTCTACATAACTCTCCAACCAAAAAAAAAAGTATGACTTAAATGTGTCTCAGATTTAACCACAGTTGTATGTAACCAACTTCAAAAAGTCATTTCACTTTCCTGAAAATTTACATAGAAACATAGGAGGAACAACTGTTCATTCTCTAAAAACAAGAGTTCTTAGTTTCTGAAAATAGAATGTGTGTTGGGGAGAGGTGTGTTGGGGAGAAGGGAAAGTGCTGCATAGCAAGGTCCCTGTGGTCCAAGGTATGGTCCACAGCAGTAGTTTCTTTTTGTATTGGTTTCTTTATCACATTGCACATAGTAGGCACTTTATAAATGTTTGTCAGATTATTGAATTGATAAAATACTTTTATAACTGTACTAATTATAAGAGCATAGCTTTGGGGTTGGAAAGGACCTTAAGGATCATCTAAGTCATACTTTCTCATTTACTGATGAAGAAACTGAGTGCCAGAGTGAGGTCATAACTTGTGCAAGGATGTCTGGATGTACATTTCCTTTGACTCTAAGCCCAATGTTTGTTTTTTTCCCATTGCACCCATCCCTTCCCCCAACCCCCTACTTAAAGAAGTGGATCACTTAATGGGTAAGAATGTTGAATTCTTCACTAAGGATCCTCCAACATTTTCTTATAGAAAGCATATATTATTTTCCCAGGGAATGTACTGATAACCACAGGGCTCCACCTGGCAAAATTGTAAAGAATATAATATTTAAGTGAAGCATCCCTTATGAGGAGATGAAAGGATATCAACATTTTCTTCTCCCACACACAACCTTGCTTTTCCTTCCTGGTACTGTGGGCCCTGGGGGTATATCTTTTTTTTCCTCATTTCCAATATTTTAGCTCAATGGTACAAATTCTTGCATTCCTACAAGTGTATGGATTTTAAAAATTACTCAAATGTTAGCAAGACTGTGATGACAAGAGCAGAGACGGAGCTTAGAATTGTCTAGTTTAGGTCTCCATTAGTGATAATATCTCAGTTTGGGGGAAACCTCTCTAAAGTCACCAAAAATGAACCTTACCTTTGTATAGGTTTTTCCTTACCAGACTCCCTTTGAAATATCTATTCCCTCCCAGATTACAAGAGGCTATAAACAGGAACATTTTAACCCAGGGTAAAATAATCGAAAGGTAGTGAATGTCAGCACAAAGGATGGTCCAATCTTGGTTAGTCATGCTGGAACAAGTATGTCTGGGTTTAGGAAGTATAGTGGGACCCTCATGGGATGCTAATGTGAGGGGAGCCTGGCAGTTTTCCTGGGCAGTGTTTGTACCACATGGTTGAGCACCAGTACAGCATCATATAATTATAATATCATAGATTTGGAACTGTAAGGCCATGAGAAGACATAGAATTCCACCTTCTAAGTCTTCATATGATAAAAATGAGGTTGAAAGAGATAAACCCAGAAAGTATGAGAAACAGATACTTTCATGTCTTCCTGACTACAAGTCCAGCATTCTATCTACTGGATCATCTATCCATTACCTACAAGGGGTGACTGCTCTTGGGAAGGAAGCACTCATCCTCTCCACAGGCAGACAGGGTCTCCACCCAGATGTCACTGTGGTACAAAACTCCTTTCTCTCAGTATTAGAAGCAGTGTGGTCTATGGTGTCAAGGAAGATGGATTGGAAGTAAGAAAAAGTGGCTTCCATTCCTGGTTCTGCAACTTCTATCTGTGTAACCTGGATGCTTAGCCACTCTAGGCTTGTGTTCTAATCTCTGAAACTGAGGAGGGGTAGGGCTCATGGGCCTCTGCTTCTAAATTTGTAATCCTAGTTATAGCTCTGAGTTGTTGCACCTTGATCAGACAGACCAGCTCTCCTGCTTAAGGAGTCAGTAGAGCTGGTGGGATACCTCAGTCCTGCTCCCCTTTTTAAACAGAGCTATTCTGATTAACTCTCATGTCTCTCATTTAATAACGGCACTTGAGTTTAGCTTTTACCAAATTCTCCCCACCAATTCACCAAACTGTTCCTCTTAAGATCCCTAGGCTCTCTATTAGTCAGTTTTCTTTCAATTTAGCATCTATAAGTATGATCATTTAGCATAGATCAATGTTCTCAACACCTTTTGTCGTACAGACCTTTTTCAAAAAACAAGAACAAAAATGTACTGTGAACTCTCTGGGTAATTCAATATACTACACAAAATATTCTTTATAATTATTTACTCTTTAAAGTACCATTACACAAATTTTAGCACAACCCCCTTGGACCATTGTTGCAACTCTCAAGAGGGTTATTGTTGTTATTGTCGAGCCATGTCTGACTCTGTGTGACCCCATTTGGATTTTCTTGATAAAGATATTGGAGTGGTTTGCCATTTATTTCTCCAGTTCATTTTACAGATGAGGAAACTGAGGCAAATGGGGTTAAGTGACTTGCCCAGGGTCACATAGCAAGTAAGTGTCTGAGGCCAGATTTGAACTCAAGAAGATGATTCTTCCAGACTCTAGACCCAACATTCTATCCACTGTGCCACCTAGCTGCCCAGGTTTGCAAACCTCTAAATAAGCCATTGGCATGGATCTGATAAAAGGCAATTGTCCTGCTTATAACAAAGAAGCATGCTTACCAACATAGAGAGGGGACGGGGAGGACTTGTCTACATATTCTTCATCATCCTGTTAGGATTGCCTAGCCAAATGCCCTCAAACCACCTCTAGCTACCCAGGATGCCCATGACATTTTCTCTTCTCTCTCTGCTGAGTTGTACCACAAATATTAAATATTTTCAGATTCTACTCCTCTTCCCTAACAACACTTTCTTTTAGTGGACTCATAGACTATTGAGAAAAGAAGAGGCTCTAGAGATCAAGCTCTGATTTTATAAATGAGGAAACTGAGAAGTGGTTCCCCAGTTGTATGTCCCTGGGCAGCTAGGTGGTACAGTGGGTAGAGCACTGGGCCTCGAGTCAGGAAGAATAATCTTTCTGAGTTCAAATCTAATCTTGGACACTTATTAGCTTGGTGACCCTGCGCAAGTCACTTAACCCTGTTTGCCACAATTTCCTTGTCTGTCAAATGAATTTGAGAAGGAAATGACAAACCATTCCAGTATATTGACCAAGAAAATCCCAAATGGGGTCATGAAGAATCAGACATGCCTGAAAAACAACTAAATAACAACTTTCTTTCCATTCAGTCAGCAACTTGATAGTTGACTAATCTGGGTAATTTCTCAGAATAAATTATAGTGTTCGGAGGAAGTATGGTACAACAGGAAAGCACTCACTTTGCAATCAGACAATGCAGATTCATCTGCTACCTCCATCCCTTACTACCTGTGAGACCCTGAGCAAGACACTTAATTTCCCTGGTCCTTAGTTTCCTCATTGTGTAAAAATGAGGAGTTTGAACTAGATGACCCATGTGGTTTCTGCCTTTCTAGATGCTCCCATGATTCAATGAGATTTCGATTCCTCGGTTTCCTTATCTCATTTCCTGTTCTAACTCTATTCTAACTCTGTGATTGCTTTGACTCATAGAACCAGAGAGAATTATGGGATCATATAGTACTATCCCCTTTTAATATGTGGGTAAACTGGGGCCCAAAGAGCTAAGTTTAATGAATTATTCTTTGATAATATGTTTGTATTTTAACAGAAACATTGAATGCCTCTAACTCAAGGGAGAAATTATAGGTGGAAATTTCAGGCAATCTGGCAGACCCTGGAGAGTAATAGTTTGGGTTTTTGATATTTATTAAATCATAGCATTTTAGCAAATACCCTGCTTTAATGCCAACATGAAAAGGAAAAATTGCATGAAATTAGTCTTAGAGGAGCAGCTGCCATCTGATCATCATCCCTCAAGAAAGCCATCATAAAGCAGACATTAATTCCTAGCCTTTGAGGAAGCTATATATTAATCTGAAGTTAAATAGTTTTAGTCCCCTTTGTTTTCTCTTTGAGCCTCAACCCCACGCCCTCAATCCTAAGCAAATCATACCCAGGCTTTCCTTTGTCATCATTCTTGGCTACCTCCTGTCAATCAAGAGTATTCCCTCTTTGTTATAAGATTGTATCTGTGAGAAAATCAAGTAAAATGTGTAAGTCATCATCAACTTGTTTCATCTCTTCTGTATTGAATAGGCACCTGATTCATGGGTACACAAATCATTGCTCATTTTGATAAAGACCATCTCCATCCCCTTCATAGGCAGTTAGGTGGTTCAGTGGGTAGAGTGTTAGACTGGAGTCATGAAGTCTTATCTTCAAAATTTAAGTCTGACCTTAGACACTAGCTGTGTGACCCTGGGCAAATCACTTAACCCTGTTTGCTTCAGCTACCTCACCTGTAAAATGAGCTGGAGAAGGAAATGGCAAACCATTCCAGTATCTCTTCCAAGAAAATCTCAGATGGGGTCATGAAGATTCAGACACGACTGAAATGACACAACAAATAAAGCTCCTTAATGGATTTGGAGGCTTATGTGCCCTTTCGGGGAGAGCTCTTAGAAATGAATGGCTACTCGAGATATATTGTTCAATGTAATATATTCAGGGGTGATCAATGATCATCTTAATGTATAACAAAAATTCAGTTCATTGAACATGAGTAATTGACTATACTAGGTTAAGAGCAATGTGAAGTGCTGGGCAATACTTGGGGAGATTGGTCATCTTATTACTTAAGGCACTCCCTCCACTCCTTGTGACCCCTCTCAGCCCTCTTACCTGATGTGAGTCTTGTCCATGGCTTTCCTTAAATTCTGCCTCAGGAACCTACCTAAAATAAAAAAAGAAAAGAGCTATTTTCTTGGAATAGCTCCAGAAGCACCAACGGACCATTTGAACTGTTAATAATTAGGAATAATAATAATAATAAAAACAGCTAACATTTATATAGTCCTTAATATATACCAGGCAACATGCCAAGTACTTTAACATTATCACTTCATTTGAGCTTCACAACATTGTACTAAGTGCTATTATTAACTCTACTTTTAAGATGTGGAAGCTGAGACCAACAGAGGTTAAGTGACTTGCCTAGGGTCACACAACTGGTGAGTGTCTGAGGCCATATTTGAAGTCAAGTCTTCCCAACTCCAGGCCCACTGTACCACTTAGATGGCTATTGCTTATGCTTTGTCCTTGATCTATGACTGATTCATTTACTTCTCTTTCATATTATATGTTATTGATTTCATATATGATAATCATAATAAGATTCACAAAGAACTTTAATGACTGCAAATAATTTCATATAAATTATCTCTGTTGATCCTCAAACAATCCTATGAAATAGGTACTATTATTATCCCCATTTTACAAATTCAGTCACTGAGGTGGAAAAAGGTTAAGTAACTCGGCCAGAGTGTTACAGCTGCTAAGGGTCCCAGGCCAGGTTTAAACTCAGGTCTTCCTGATGCCCAGTCTATCTCTCCATTTACACCCTATTACCTCTGCATATATGCTCACATATCCCTAAATAAATTTAGACCCCTTGTGGGCAGAGAATAATTAATTTTAAATTTTGTGCCCTCAGCACCAAGCACAGTACCTGCTTCTTTAATGATTGATCATGTATGTTCCATATAAAAAACTTGCTCTCATCTTTTACTGTGTCATTGAGACCATCCTTGAAGGCTATACTCACCAACTGCCAACAGTGGTCCTTTCTTTAAGTCCTTTAAAGACGACAAATCTATCTGACAATACTCTAATCAAACTCTCAAATAGCACATGTTGCCCTGCACATGTTAGGTACTTCACAAATATGGAATGAATTAATTAATGAAAAAGACCTAGTAAGGATGTATAATAATAATAATAATAATAATAATAATAATAATAATGAATTTGCAAAAATACAGTTACTGAAATAGCTATCTTAGGAACAAAGCCATTTTCCAAGTTTCATTTTTATATATCTTTGGGAGAGTGAATAGCAGTTGAAAGAATATTCTACCTGCTCTTTGGTAAGGCAAGGAGAAAGAGTGCTTTGGAATCATGGGCAAGGAGAAAGAGTGCTTTGGAATCACAGGTTCTAGGTTTGATTCTGCTTCTGCCTCTTAGTACTTTCTGACCATGGGTAAATTACCTAACCTCTCTGGGTCTCATTTTCCTCATCTGTAAATGAGAAGATTGGACCACTGGATCAACTAAGATTTCTTCCTCTGTAAAATGAAAGTGTTGGACCAGATGACCTCAAAAGTCCCTTCTAACTTTAAAATTTATGATTCATTTGGCTTGGTGAATTAAGTGAGATAATTGAAGTCTTTCATAGTGTCAGAGATTTAAAAATGGAAGGGGCTTTAGAGGTCATCTACTTCCACCCCCTCATTTTATAGATGATGAAACTAAAGATTTGAGAAATTAAGTCACTTATTTCAAGGCCACCTGGGTAATAAATAGCAGAACTGGTAATGAAACCCGAAACCTTGGACTCCAAATCTAAGGTTTTCCCACTATTACTTATTATCTTTCTTATACTAGATGTTAAAAAATAAACAATAGCAACAACAACAACAAAATTTTGCCATTGGACTACAGGGAAGGGAATAATGATTCTAGAGTAATAGCACCTAGGTTCAAGTACTCTCCTTGACAATTGCCACCTGTGTGACCTTGGATATGTCATCCCAAGCCTCAATTTCCTCATCTGTTTAATGAGGGGTTGGATTAAATAAATGGTCTCTGAAGTGTCTTCTTGCTCTAGATCTAACACTATGAAATATCAAGACGTACTAACTTTATATTTCTTCTAGTCACGTTGCAAGGTTTGCAGGCTGCTAGACGTCAATATGTACCTTGTTTTTCTTGACCTCAACAGAGACAATCATCTTCTGCATCACTCACTACTCTTTTTTATTACTTTTAAATTATTAAAGAATTATTAAATTATTAAAGAATTGTTACTTTTAAATTATTAAAGAATTTCTATTTTCTTCTTTATTTCTGAGAAAGAATTTCAGAGGAACCCTCCCTTTTTACATGTTAAAAGAGAAGTCAAAATCAAACAACCCCATTTTAGCCTTGATACTTTTCCTGGGTGAGACTGTCTCATTCAGTCACTCAGACTTTAAACTAAGTGCTAAGAGGCTTGAAAAAGAAATTATATAACCAAAGAATCATTTTCGGATGGACCATGGAAATTTAGCCACATCGTGGGTATTGTGTGTAAATTATCAAGTGATTTGAGTAGAGAATTGAGTTCCAGAAATGGGGGTAAAACTAGATTTCTAGGTGGAGAAAAACCTGTTCATGGACCTTGGCATGTTATTGATCCCCTGTCCTCCCAGAAGAGAATTTTCTGGAAGATTTGGGCGATTTTGGGACTTCCCATTTTCTCATGAAGCTTAGTTCTAGCACAGCAGCAGCAGGTAGCATTGTCTACATTGGAAGTAAGAATGGGGGAGCATAAATTCCCCATGCTTAAGGGAGACTCCCTCAACCTCTCACAAATAGAAAGAAAGGACTTTTACAACTAGAAGATCTGAGTTACTTCTTTCATGCCTGTACTCTCTAGCTTTAGCCCACTTTCCCCTGGATACAGCATGTTCTCATGGACGTGTGTCCATGAGTGTCACAGACTTTTAGGAAGACTCTTTTGTACCAACTGTTCTTAATGTACTGTCCAAGTATAGTAAAGGTTTTTAAGGCTAGCTGACCATAATTTTTCTCAACTAATAATCTTGAGGGTTTGATACAATTGCATTAGTCAATTTCTCTCAACTTCTCAGGGATACCCCCTAGAACTCTGAGGAGCAGATGCAGTTCAGCTCTGAGCACCAGAATGACAAGGCAGTCCCAGGAGAGATGAAGATGCCACAAAGTTAATGTGGGCTATGCAGACATCAGTTTTTCCCTCAGGGGATGTCAATTTGCATTTTTCTGAACTCTTTAAAACTGTGAGATGAGTATACATATTTGGTACAATTATGTGAATAGGCTATTGTGGATCATAAAAGATTTTAAGTTTCTAAATTATATTTGCATCTCTATGCTTGACATTTTACTGCAAATTATTAAAAAGAACTATAAATTAATGCCTTAGATGTTATAAAAGAACCAATCAAATGACCTTGAACTCTGAATTAATTGTGCTTCTCCCAACCTGGCCCCTAGTATTCTTAAAGAAGAAAGTGATTGTCACAAAAAAGGTCTTATCAGAGCTTTGTTTTTAAAACATCAACAGCACTTTGATGGAATGCACTGGGTTCTGTACACATTCAGCACTAGCTATTCATTCTATGTTCATATCCCTAACGATTGGCTTGAGTTGCTGTCAGATAACCTGGTTCTTTGATGAGTTATTATTTTTAGTATATTGTAGGTATACAGGCAGGAAAGTGGACTAACAACGGCAGGAAGATTTTTAACTACAAAGTGTGAGATAAAGTTTCTAGTCAACAATTTTTGGGTTGACAGTTAGTTAGAAAATAGTAAAGGAGCCTCATTTATTCTCTAAGCCTTTTGGTTAATTGAGGTTTTACTGTAATACAAATCAGCCTTATACTTTGGGATGAACAACTGGTACTGCACATTTAAGTGTGCAGTACAAGTTCCTTTTAAAAATAAAACCACTGGAAATGTAATTTTAAAAATATGTTTTATTCATTCAAAACCTCTAAGCAAGACTAGAAGCCTCTCCATACCTCTTTTTCTCCTTTCTCTCCCTTTCTTCTCTCCTATGCTGGCCTTTTCTCTTTCTATATGTATACATGTATGTATGTGTATATACATATATATGTTTATGTATACACATATGCATGTATGCATATTCTTGGTTTATAGACCCATGTATTAAATACCTTTAAGAATGATTTCCATTGTTTGAGAAAGGACATATTTCTATAAGATTGCTAATGGCACACTTTAGTCTCCCATTAAGTGTATGCTATTGGTTTGATCAAAATGTTATCTGAGGGGGGGGCAGAGCCAAGATGGCAGTGTAGAAGCAACAAGGTCCCGCACCTCCCACACAGCCACCTTAAACACCCATAAAATATGACTCTGGACAAATTCTAGGACTCTCAAACTCACAAAAATACAGAAAACACATCTCTCATGGAAGGCAGCTAGGCAGCAGGGGATCATCACGGGAGCCTGAAATCAAAACACAGCCAGGCCCCAGGGCAGTCAGGAGGAGCCGAGCCGTGCCAGCCAGTCTACAAGAGAGAAGATCTACAGCCTCCAGCAACTCCACATTTACCAAGGTGTGAAAAATAGGGATTATAGAAAGGCAGCTTGGCAGGAGGAGCTCATCCCACAGGCCTGCAGGCCAGGAGCCAAGACCAGCCCAGCCTGAAACCACTATGTAGCCAGGCTATAGGGTGGCCAGGAGGAGCCGAACCTCCCAAAGCCACAGCATGAGTCTACTTCAGAGAAGATCTAAAGCACCTGGAGCAATCTTCACATCTACTAAGCCAGGATTAGAGGTCAGTGAAAGTAAGTGAAGTTTTTCAAGCTAAATTTGGAGGAGGAAAAGCAGTTTGGCCAATCTAACCCCAGGGCAAGGAAGCAGTGGGGAAAGGGCAGGAACTGCTTCAGAGCCCCTGGTCTGTGGATCCAGCAGGGAGGCTGAGTTAATTGATCAGGGCCAAGTGCTCTTGC
>CM053600.1:86902643-86929930 GCA_028646575.1 Pseudocheirus occidentalis
TGAGAGATGTGTTTACTGTATTTTTGTGAGTTTGAGAGTCCTAGACTTTGTCTGGGGTCATATTTTGTGGGTGTTTAGGGTGGTTGTGTAGGAGCTGCAGAGCTTTGCTGCTTCTATGCTGCCATCTTGGCTCCCCCTGGTCATACAGCTGTTAAGTGTTACAAGCAGAATTTGCACTCTGGTCTTTCTAACTCCAAGTCCAGCACTCAGTCTACTTTGTCACCTAACTTCTATTCTAAACTTTAAAAAATCTCTCCTTAATTCAATCAATAAATGGAAACATTTTATTTGTCTTTTTAAAATCATGGTGTTTATGAGGAGTTTCATTATAGTTTAGTTTCTAGTTTCATAGCTAGGAAATGTATATTTAAAATTTTTCAAAACAAAAGTATACATGGTTACTTTCATAATAGGATAGAAAACTTATTTAAGAGGCCCAGAATTGTATTTCCATCTCTCTATTATTAAGCTGCATAGTCTTAATACTATGTTGTAACTCAGAGATAGCATATATAACTTCGGGACTATTGAGTGGTTTCTTGAATACCACATAACCAGTGTTTCTAGAATGTTCACTTACAGTTCTGGTGTCAATCCTGGAAAATTTAGGCTTAGTACATTTACTGTCCTGACTCTTCTAAGGTTCAGATACTTTCAAATACTTTCAAATGGCAATACAATTAAATCAAGGAAGGAAGAAAGAAAAGAGAAAGCAAAAAAGGAAGGAAGGAAGGAAGGAAGGAAGGAAGGAAGGAAGGAAGAAATGTGTGTATATGTATGTATGTATGTATGTATGTATGTATGAATGAACCTAATATCCTTCAATAATTACCTCACTTGAAACATAGGTGACAATATTAATGATTCCTTTGGTTTGTTTTTTTTCAGTTTTTAGTTTTAGATAATTTATTTTAATGACAATTTCTGAATTCAGTCACAATTACTTTGAACTGCCAGTTAGGAAAAATTCTAAAATCTAATCAGAGGTTTGCTTTTCTGCTATTGCTACTTCACCCTTGACTTGTTTGTGATTGAAGCAAAATACAGGATATTTGGAATGCCTTAAAAATAAAACAGTAGATAATATTGCAGTGTCTGTGGAAATATATTAGAAAAATTTGGAGGAGAAGTTGACCTTTTCTTAGAACTTCCCCCTACCTTGATCTGCTGTTTCAAAGTACTTGTAGAGCCAATGATAGGCATAAATGCCTCCTTCTCTCCCACAGCTCAATTCTCCTTACTGCTCAAAGGTTTAATGCAAATGCCATGATTTTCCAACTTCTCAGACACAGATGCTTAGAATCTTACTCTCCTGTTCTTTTAAAAGAAATATTCTGAACTTAAGAAATAAAACAAGGATTTCCATAACAGAGCAGAAAGGAAAGAAAAAGATGATTACACATAAACCTGAAAATCTATTATGTACAACTTGGTATTCCTTTTAAATATATAAGAAAATTATCAGGTAGCTTTCTTTTTTCTATTTTTTAGGGACGTTCTTTCTTTTGTATTTATTGCTTAGGATATGACCAAGTCTCTCATTCAAGAGTTTTGATTCATCTCTGGAGGTATATATGCCCAATTCACACTCAGTTATGATTATTTGATTTAATAAAAATGATCATATCTAGTTACAGTATCAGAACTAAAATTGTGTATTTCCATCTTCATCCTTATATTTTATTTTATTAATACCTTTTGTGAAGTAGAGGACACAATATGTACTTTTTGAGGCTGAATCAACCTCTACCCCTTACAAAGTATAGCTGCCAAAAACAGTGTATTTCTCCATTGTTAACTCAGAGGAGGGTAGCATACATTAATTTTGATAGTATGTCACTAATTGATTTCCATTTTACTGCTTCTCAGTACTAACTTTATTTACTTTATGGTGGTCATTGTAAGTATGTATTTTAATCTGCTTTTTCATATGCATCACTTCTAACATTTTACTGTTTTTCAGAATTTTTCCTATTCATCATTTCATATTCGTATCCATCATATTCATCCCTTATGACAATTAAATTATATTCATACCATACACTTTTCTGCCATTCCTTCTGATTCATATATTTTGTTTTCAGTCTTCTGTTGTCTGAAATAATGTTGCTATGATCATTTTTATATGCATAAGTATTGTTGACAATAAACTCTTTTATATATGTATGTGTGTATATACAAACATACATATCTATACATAAACATACACATATATACATGTGTTTATATATATATTTAGTCCCAGTACTATAACATTGGGGTCAGAAGTTGTGAACAGTTTAGTAACTTCCATACTTCCAAATTGTTTTCCAGAACTGATGAACTAATTCCACTAGCAGTCATTAGGCTTCCTCTCTTCCTACAGCTCTTTCCACAATTAATTTTCTCTTCTTTTACCATTTTTCCTAGCTTGATGGATAAAAATCCTTCATTGTTTTTTCAATTTTCATTTTTTATCACAAGTGATTTTATACATTTTAGTTAGTTATTGATAGTTTGTATTTCATTTTTCTGAAAACTTTTAATTTACTTCTACCACTTGTTAATTTTGAAATCACTCTTATTCACATAGAATTGCATCAATTTCTTGTAGATTTCTGGGTATTAGAAAATCTTGTAGATTTCTGGGTTCTGCAAAATCTTTTACATTTTTCAATTATTGATATTGCCTTTTTTGTTTTTCATGATCTCTTTAATTCTTAGTTCAATTCAAATTAGTTGCACATTCTTCCCTTTTCCATAATTCCAAAAGATATACCTTTCTATTCTCTTTTAATGGTATTTTTTATATATAGATGGTTTATACATTTGAAATTTATTGGGGTATGTTGTATAAAAGGCTCACTTAAAAATTCTGCGTCAGCTTTCCAAATTTCCCAACAGTTCCTGTCAAATAAAGATTATGGAAAAGAATCATCAGTTAAAAGATAACAACAATAACATACTTTATTCCAAAAAGAGTGAAAGGACTTCTTCTGGGTTATTTTTTCAGATTATGGGACTATTTGCCAATTGACATCAATTAATGAAATTATACCATGAAGCCTTGAGGAAAATAGGCTGTGGCTGCACAAAATTATGCATATAAATTTAAGCCATTAAAATAATCTTTTGACTGTTGATTTTGTTGGCATCATTCCAGTAATGGCATTGGCAAACATTGAAGGAGCTAATGAAAAATTTGGACACTGATGAAATGGAATAAACTGAAGAACAGGTTTCTGTGGTCCTATAGATTAAAGCCACACTATATTTTATGATTATTTTAGTGGCTCCATAATGTATAGACACAGAATCATTAGCTTTATAGCAGGAAAAGAATTTCAGGACATAATTCTTCCTTTCTGCTATCTTCAAAGATTTCGGTATGAAATGAAGTAAACTGGTGTTGATTTGGATAGAGGAAATGTTCCACTTCACTGAATATAAGAATCTTTAGACAAGTTACAGATTTATATAACAAAGTTCAATCTCAACATATTTCCCAGAGAAAAGAATATTTCACAAATGTGTTGGTTCTTATTGAATTATTTGCTTTTCTTCATACTTTCATAACTAGCAGTTCTTTTCACTATTGGTCATATTAACCATTGAGTGTCTAAAAAGGCCAAAGGGAGGTGGAGAATAGGGAGAAGTTTAAGGGGTTTTTTTGCATATCTAATCATCCTATGCCAAAAAATGTGTATTAGAAAAGGGAATTGTACTCGGAAATTGTCCCCTATTTATTGCAACATTCAGACAGGAGGGCAATGCAAAATTCCTTACTGTTTACTTTTCTGATGTCATTTTCTCCATATGTAACCATTAATGTATAGCTAAAACAAATAAGATGGATCAGTGAATCAGATTTAGAACTGGAAGAGACCTTACAGCCCATATAACTCAATTCTGTCATTATACAGATGATGAAATGAAGATCTAGAGATGTTAAGTCACTTTCCCGGGGTAAAATAGGTAATAAGTGACAATCAGGATGCAAACCTAGGTCCTGTGATTCTTACTCCAATGCACTTTCACACAAGTGGAAAATATTGAAAAAAGCAAATGGATTGTGGACCAAAATAAAAAAAAAATATTAAAGGATAACTTTGTTAAAAAAACAAAAACAGACAGTCCAATGTCCCTGAAAATAAGGTGAGAAATGGATTATTTTGCAATAGAATATTTACTTATAACTATTTTTCACGTGAATATCAGGGAATGATTTCCTTTTTGGTTTCATCCCTCGTTGTTTTCTCTTTATGGAAAAAATATACTCCTACACAAACAGGTGCTATATTTATATCTTCTTTCAAGTTGTGATTTGGTCTTTTTCTTCCTGGCTTCTTGCTGTTTCTTTGCCACCTGCTGTCTACACAGGAGTGCTTTTTCAAAGGACAGGAAATAAATCTTGGCTTTTGATTAATGTTTTTTTTCCTCCCATGTAGTTTAACCAAGATATAAATGGAAAAAAATAGGTTAAGTGATTTTGCTGACATTTTTGGTTGTGAGCTATGTTGACCCCAGAAGAATAGCCTTATTTGAGCAGACCCTCTTTTACCCTTCAATATGTTTGTAGAGATCTTTAGCAACCTTTTTAAAGAAATGAACATTCTCTCTCTTTTTCCTGACTAAACAAAGTACTCAATTCTTAGTGGCTCAGTCACCAAAGCACATATTTCTAATGTGCTTTAGGAACCATGACATGACTCTGAAATATAAGACTGTGTTATCATGGAAAGAGCACCGTGTTTGCATTTTTGGCAAATGTGTTCAAATACCAATTCTGCTACTTTCTTATCTATATTGCTTGGGGGAAGTAACATCCTCCACTTCCTTTAGTTTAACAAAAAATGGGGGGAGGAGGGAATTGACGATCAGTTTCTAAGATCCCTCCAGCTCTATTATTCTAAATATATATATATATATATATATGTATATATATATATATATTTGAGTCATGCTATTGGATTAAAATGAATTTTGCCTAAATATAATTTGAAGAAAATCACCAGTAACATATCATGTTGACTGGAGTCAATTGATAGACATTCTGGTTGGCACTAAAAAGAAAATTATCTCAATTCCTTCAAACACATATTTACAAGTACTTGCTATGTGTAAGGAAATTTTCTATGAGTTTGGGATGTAAAGACACAAATGAAATCATCCCTGCACTTGTTTTGGAGGTGACGATGACAGTAGATAGAAAGTTCACAGATAAATACAAGGTAATTGGAAAGACAGAATGTTAACATTTGGGTAGGTCAAAAAAGGTTTCAGGAGGAGATGACACCTGAGCTGAGCTTTGAAAAAGGATAATGATTATCAATATAATTAGAAGTAGTAGTAATAGTAGTCATAATTGTAGCATTCAATTTTGTTTTATTTTAAGATTTGCATTTTCGGCTTTTACCTTCCTTTCCCTACCTCACTGAGGAAGTAAGAAGTACAAAAAATTTTCAGACATTTATAGTCAAGCAGAAGGAATTCCCTTATTGTCTATGTCCATAAAATGTCTTAGTTTCTGCTCAGAGTACATAATTTCTCTGTTTGTGGATCATGTTTCATCATGAATTCTCTAGGATTCTGATCATTGTGTTCTGATCCATAAGAACATAAGGATTCTGAAATGCAGAGATGAGACAGGAAGTCCAAGCCAGGTACAAGGGGGTAACTTACATGAAGGCAAAAGGGCAGGAAATAAAGTAGTGAGTATAGGGGAAGTTCAATAGGCCAATTTGGCTGGGAGATAGACTGTGTGAAGGTGAATAATATAAGGTAAAGCAGAAAAGAAATATTGGGGCCACATAATGTAAGGTTAATTAATTTCTTCCTAGCAATAGAAGGATGCCAATATCAGAGGTATGACATGGTCAAACAAGGGCCTAGAGGAATTTATTTTAGTGACCTTATGGAAGATAAAGTGGAGAAAAAAGAAGCAAGAAAGTACTGAAAGAGGAGAACCATGATCTTGAGGCCATCTGTGGCCCTCCAGGTTCTGAAGTGTGGCCTTTTGACTGAATCTAAACTTCACAGAATACATCCCCTTCATTCATAAAACAATGTATTTTGTAAAGTTTGGATTCAGTCAAAAGTCCACACTTGAGGACCAGACAGAGAGGGCCACAGGTTCCTCACCCCTGGGTGAGAGGAAGGGATACCGGGTAGGAAGATGTTAGAATTGTCCAAGCAAGAGATGATAAGGACTTCAATTAGAATGATTGTTCTGTGAAAAGAGAGAGAGTGAGGAATAAGGGATATGTGGTGACTGTTGACCCAAACAAAACTTGGCAAATGATTAAATATAGAATGGAAGAGATAGAAGACAGTCAAGGAGGATTATGAGGTTTGAACGTAAGTGGGTGGGAGGATGCCAGTGACCTCAACATATAGAAATTTGGAGGAAAGGAAGATTTGGTGGAAAAGGAAATTAGTTCTATTGTAGACATGTTGAGTTTGGAATATTGACTAAACATCCATATAGATGTGGACATATGTACATATATGTATATTGTACAGGCATGCATATGTAGACATGTGGGCATATATCCACATGTGAACACACGCATACATATATACACGCACACATGTGTGTACGTGTGTGTGCTTGTATGTGTA
Organism: Pseudocheirus occidentalis; assembly: GCA_028646575.1. Lineage (NCBI taxonomy): Eukaryota > Metazoa > Chordata > Mammalia > Diprotodontia > Pseudocheiridae > Pseudocheirus > Pseudocheirus occidentalis. Next base: position 86,909,244 of record CM053600.1, read on the forward strand.
TATCTATCTCCAACAGGTAATTGACAATGTGGGATATATAACTAGAGGGGTGTGTGTGTGTGTGTGTGTGTGTGTGTTTGTTATGGAGGGATCTTGCTAGAGAAAATTGAAAAGATAGAAAAAGATGAAATCACCAATCAAGAGAATGTAGAGGGGAAAAAATAGAAGGTGATGGACAGAACTTTGGGACACATATACTAAAACATGAATGATTAGCCCTCAAAGAAAACTGATAAGGAAGAGGAAAAGCAGAAGAGATCACTGGCATGGAAGTAAAGGAAAGACAGAACATATCTGGGAAGAGGATGTGGTCAATTCTCCAAAACTGCAGAAAGTAGAGAAGCATAAAAACAAAGAAATACTCATAACATTTAGCACTGAAAATATTTTTTGGGGGGTGGGGGATGTTGATGTGAGGGAGGGTGGTGCATAGTAATTGGAACAAGTTTAAGTTGAATGGTAAGGCCAGATAACCCAATAGCAAGGGTTTGACAAGTGGGAGGTGAAAAAATGGATGCAGTAAGGATAGGTGATTATTTTATTGACAGTAAAAGGGAAGAATGGAATAAAATGACAGCTTGAGGGGATTGTAGTGTCAAGTGAAGGTTTTTCAGAGACAGAAGTAATTGCTATGTTTGTGGAAAGTGGGAAAGAGATTGAAGATAAAAGAGAGAGGGGGAGAGAGAATGGGAATGATCAGCACAGTCAGATCCTGGTAAAAAATTAGATTCAAGACACAAGTTAGAGGATTACTTCTTTCAAAATCTTCAGAGATTAGAGAGAGGTGAGATTATGTGACAACTTAGAGACATTTAGATATAAGAAGTTAGGAAGACTAGGGCAATTATAACAGAAAAGTTTTGAAATAGTCCTTGTAGGGCATGCTGGAGAAACAAACAGGAGCAAGTAAAAGGATATCTAGTTAGTAATCAGGGACAGTTGAGTTTAGGTAACATATTTCTTTCTTATCCAGTTGGCACAGTTCCATTACTTTCTGCAATTGAATTTAGAAGCTTAGTGATTGTTGTTGAGTTGTATAAGTCGTGTCCAACCCTTTTGGGATTTTGTTTGCAAAAATACTGAAGTGGCTTGTCATTTCCTTCTCCAACTCATTTTACAGAAAACTGAGACAAACAGGGTTAAGTGACTTGCCCAGGGTCGCACAGCTAGTACGTGTCAGAGTACAATTGAACTCAGAAAGATGAATTAACCCAGCAATAACCTGGCATCAGGGACTGGCAAAATGTTAATAAACATCAGAAAATAAGTGCAAGAGATTCGAGTGAAGAATGTTGAATTGGTCGATCACAGAATTCAGACTGAAAGTAGGAAAGTGAAACCAGAATAAACGTGATACTGGAGGATAGCAAAATTGGAAGCATTGGAGGTCTAAATGTGGTGGTGGAGGAGTAAAGAATAAGCTTAGAAAGAGTGAAGAAGAGGGAGAGATGGGAAAAACAGGTGATCATGAGTACAGGATAGAAGTTCAAAGTTAAATGTAATGAAAGGGACCCAGTTATGAGTGATAGTGATCTCATCTAAAGCAGTATAGCCATACCTTCCTGTAGGAGGTTAAAGTCAAATGAAATACTTGATGGGATTTTAGGAAGTTGATTAAGTGGGAAAGCAGTTTGAAGAGACATTAACAGTGTATGTTGAGATCTCAAGTATCAGGGAAGGGTTTCTTAGAAAGGAAGCCCGAGAGTCAGAGACTGAAGTCCTTGAGAAAGAAGGGGGAATGACCAAATAAATAGATTATATTATAAAGGATCTGTACTTATCAACATAGACCAATAGGATGAAGCCCAAAGTAGAAGTTGTAGAGTGAGAAGAAGACAAGAAGAGACTGGACATGGCAGTTAGGGGGACGAGGAATATGGTAGTAATATGTTCTATTCCTGTTCCATTGTGGAAAGTGTGTGGAAGGATTGCCCAGTAGCAAAGAAGGTATTCAGGGATACAGTGTCATATGGAAAGATCTAGAGTTCCTAAGCAGCTAGGGGGCACAAAGGATAGAGTGCTAAGCTTAGAGTTGGGAAGAGCTGGGTTCAAAATCAGCCCCAAACACTTATTAGCTGTGTAATCTTGGACTAGTCATCTAAGTTCCATCTTCTTCAGTTTCTTCACCTGTTAAATGGGGACAATAATAGCACCTACCTCCCAGGGTTGTCATGAGGATTAAATGAGATAATATTTGTAAATTAGAATGGTTCCTGGCACTTCATAGTAGACTCCAGATAACTATTATTATAATTATACGAAAGAAGATGAATATCCATAGAAAAAATCTAGTATGAAGGAGGCTTTGTTAGTGGTGGGGTAGAATGGGGGTGAGGTGAGGTTACATAGGATGGAGTAGAAAGGGAAGGAATGCATGAAATTGGATAAGGATAAAAACAGTGGAAAAGATTGTTTTTCCCTTGCTAAATAACATTTCTAAATCACAGGAATTTGGGAGACCACATAATCAAGACAGGCTAAAGATTTTAGACCTTTTATTGTGGGCATGGGGGAGGAAGAGAAGGTTTTTGAATGAAGGAGTAGCATCATGAAACTGAAATTTCAGGATGATTAATTCAGCAGTGGTATATGGGATAAAACAGAAAAGAGAAGAGACTGGAGATAGGGAGGTCAAATTACTAGGCTATCAATTTTGTCTAAGAATGAAATCATCAGGATGTACTTGCATCCTTTTTTTCTTTTACCATGAACCCCTTTGGGGTCTGTTGAAGATTCAGGATTCCTACTCATAGTAATGTTTTTTTAGATGTATAAAGTAAAATATAGCATTTACAAGGAATTCAATTACATTGAAAAAGTTATCACAATATTAAAATGCCAGTTCAGGCTTTTTGGCAGTTCAATAGAAGAGAAAAGAAGGAGTAGGTTTGAGAACAATTTTGAAGAAAACATCAGGACTTGTTTAGTAACTGGTTAGGTGTTGGGAAAATTAGAGAGAAAGAAATGAAAGCTTATTTCTAGGTTTCATGCCTTGGTAACAGAGAGAATTATAATACAGGAAATTCAGGAGTGGAAGCTAGTTGGGGTGGGGGTGATTTATAAAATGCCTTTCCTTTTATTATAGCTCCTTAAACATAATGAGTCAACATTTGTCAAAACTGTAAACCCTTCTTTACATACAGAGGCAGGGAGAGTTATAACGGCTAACTCAAATTTAAGAGTTATAATGGCTATATAATGAAATATAATGGCTAACTCAAAGTTAGAATTATAGAACCAAACATGAAAACAGGGATGGTCAAGCATTCTTGATTACCTCTATCCAGATCACATTGGCTCTCAAAATAGACACCAATTAATCTTTTCAATACCCTACATCCTATTCTTGAACATAGTGGTAGCCATTGTGATGATGCCCATGGCCCCATCCAAGTTATGGAAGCACACTATGGATATATTTTCATGAAACAGAAAGACTGTGAATATATTTGCATCTTATTTATAGAGAACGTGCATTTGCCTGAATAGCTGTGGCTTATAGTTACAAGTAATTTTCACGATAAAATGTTATTAGCATGCATAAGGCACTCTTTTCCTTTCCTTCTTTTCTGTTTTGTTTTTTTTTCTTTTTCTCATTCATCCATTAATCCAGAATTGGAAAGAAGAGGAGGCAAAGAGCCATAAGGCCAGAGGAAGGTGGGGAATCAGGGTAGGGACACCTCGTTTTTTTTAAATAAAAAGGAATCCTGGAGGGGCTTGCAACTCATTGTGTGAATATTTTCAGGGCTAATGAAAGTACTTGACTGAATATTCAATGATTTATCCAGTCTACCAAGTCTTGTTTGGAGTGTTTGTTATTTTATTCACTTAGGAAAGTAAAATGAATATGAAAATGGAATGCAAAAACACTGACTGTTCCTGTGTCATCACTGTTCACTGTCATTTAGAAAAATGACATTATTTTTGATAAGGCAATTTTACTGGTCCATCTATTTTTGAGTGCCTAATTGCTTTCCAGTTGAAAATCAAGAACACCATGTAAATGAGATGCTAAGAAGAGCATTAGCTTTTTAAAAAGAAACATGCCTGGGTAACAATGACAAAAAGACTGTGCCCATGGTGCAAGACATGTATTAGACTTCAAACACAGTATGTCTTTGAAAAAATTCTGTTATTATCAGCTTCATATTTTAAATCCTAGGCTTTCTAGCATGCTAATTAGTATGGATTTATAATACAATAATAACTCCCTGCTTAAAGTTAGGGTATATTTTAAGCCAATATAACTGGGTATTAATGCATTACCACTTAAGTGCATTCTGGGGCTGTGACATTCTCAACTAGCTAGTATGAGATTTATAGTTAAATGGAGCCAAGATCTCTTCTCCTCTGCTCAAAACTTGCACCAAATTAATGGTTTTCAACAGAATGAAAATAGAACTGCCTGAAATCTTGGCTCTTTTTTTTAGCTCATATGTTTTCAGGTAATGAATGACTTTTTGCAAAACTCCAAAAACCTAATTCTTTATTAGGTTGATTAGCAAAGGACACAGAGCAGGCTTAAAGCAGGGTAGGCTTCTTTGAAAATTTATATTTTTTATATGTTGATCATTTATCTATCTATCTATCTATATCTATACACACATGCATATATATGTATGTATGACACATACATTCACACATATACACACATATAGTGGTATGGATGTGACACATGGGACACAACATTCCCTGAAGAATTGAAAAGGAGTATCACATGTGGGCAATGAGCACATGTAGGTATGCACTAGAACCAACTCTTTCCAGTCTATTGGTAATTTTCAGTCTGAACATTTATACTTCTGTTGTCAAATTCATATAGAAATGGGGCTGCTAATCTGAAAATAAAGATCCCATGTACATGTTGATTTTGTTTTAAAATATAATTTGTCTATGTTTTATTGAATTTTGTTTATTTTGTTAAATATTTCCCAATTGCATTTTAATCTGGTTTAGGCTATGCATGGTCTACAGATTGCATGTTTAACATTTAAGTCTGATTTACACCTTGGGGAAAATAAACAAACTACAAGTCAGGGTTTGACTTGATGTTTGATGATTGTCAAGCCTTTAAAAGGGATGGAAAAAATGTTAAACATTCAAATTATACTTAAAGGTGTGTCATCTTTCCTCCTAGAATTTTTGTTGTTAAACATTTATCAGCACACCCCTGGCATATGACCAATTAAAATTCTATCATTAAATAAATGTTATCACAGGAAGAGAAGATCAAGTAGTCTTGTGGCAGTTCTTATTTAGAATTGCTAAGGATGAGGCATTTCTCCATTTTTTCCCTGTTCCTTCTGACCACAAGTCCCTCCAGATGTATTTGATTACTAAGAAGTGCTAAAAATTCATGCACCTTGTCAGTCACAACTGAAGTGACTGAAAAGTTATTGCTTTAATGCTATCTCCATAAGATTTCAAAACCTTTGTGACTGCTATGCTTGGAAATTGAAAATGGAAGAAATAGTTAGCATGACAATATTTGCTGCTTAATATTTCTGATGATAATTAGGATATATTTTTTAAAATATGTGGCATATGTTTATATATGACTTACATATATAAATGTTTATTTTAATATTTTGATTTTTATTCATCACCTATGATCCTCATATCTTCTTTCCATTCCTTTCCTAGAGAGTTATTCCATATAACAAAGATTGCAAAAGAGAATAAAAGAGCAGCTTGAAAAAAATGAGCTTTACATTGTCTGTAGCATTCCACATCCATGGTCTCCCACTTCTGAAGAGAGAACTTCTCATAGCTCTGCTCAGGAACCAAGCTTCATCATTATAATTGCACAGCATTCAGATCCAATTGTTTTGTTGCTTTTCTTTCCACATATATTATCATAGGCATTGTGTATACTGTTTTCCTAGATCTTCTTACTTCACTTTGCACCCATTCATATAAGAATTCCCATTCTTCTCTGAATCCATTTAGTCTTTGTCTCTTAAAGTAATATTTAATTATATCCACATGCCACAGTTTATTTAGGCAATCCACAATCATTTGGCATCTGCCTTGTTTCTGATTCTTTGCTATTACTTGAATTAGCGTTAAATTACTAAAAGCAGCATTTATTTTTTATTCACATGGTTTTGGTTTGATTAAGGAAGTTGAATGCATCATAAAATCCTGAATGTTTATATGATTTAGAGTCACTAAATTTCATTTTATAGATGAGGAAACAGAGATCCTCAGTTATTGAAGTGAACTACCCAAGGTGACATAAATTCTTCACATTTTGTATTTGCTGTTTAGTCGTGTCTAACTCTTTGTGACCCCATTTGGACTTTCCTTGGCAAAGATTCTGGAGTGGCTTGACCTTTCATTCTCCAGCTCATTTACAGATGAGAAAACTGAGGCAAACAAGGTTAAGTGACTTGCCCAGGCTCATGCATCTAGTAAGTGTCTGAGGCCAGATTTGAACTCAAGAGGAGTCTCCCTGAGTTCAGGTACACTGTGCCATCTAACCACCAAGATCACATTGCTAAAGTGGCCTTCAGAAACCATGCTCTTGTTATTATTTTAGTGTTTCATTGAAGTTTATTATATTTGCCTTGAATATTTAACTTGGACTTTGTTAAATGAAGGGAATACTTGTTCTACCCAGACCCCTCTTCCCTTCCCCCACCTCTTATACCTTGAATGAATTCCACAGCTGATTTGAAGAGAAACTTGAATTTATGATGTAAGTGACAACAGAAACTTAAAATGCATGACTATATTTTAAATCAAAATATATTTAATCCAAATGAAATTAAATTCAAGAGGATCTTCCCTTGAATCTTACCTATTATTCAAAATAATTTGTAAAATAGTTTCAAGGACTCCTACATTTCTAAATATTCTGCATTCTTTTTTACAAGAACAAGTAATAAAATAATTTTCCAGTTTGTATCACTTCAGAGTGGTATTTGTCCATAGGTAACCATTTTTATACAGTGACCAAAGTTCCTGGTTACTGTCCTTCCATAATTTTAGTAGTCAGTTTAGTGGTCAGCTTTGCTATAGGTGGCAGACTTTTTGTAATCAACTGTCTCTATCCCCAGCTGTCTCAGATTGCAGAGGTCTAATTTTCATTTCTCAGCAACTTCATCACTCTAAACTGATGACACATATGTAGAATTTTTCTTGATAAACTCTTCTACTTGTAGATGATGAGAGCTGCTGTGGGGTACTGGCTGGAGGATCAGTGTCAGTAAGAAAGACCTTAATTCAGGTCCTGCCTGTGACAACACACTAGTTGTGTGATCATGGACAAGTCATTTAACCTTTCACTCCCCAAGCAACTCTAATTTTCTGATCTGCATAGGTGGAGGGAGTTCGCACACAGAGAGTTCCCTACACTGATGAAATTGCAGGTATGTCAATATCTCTTCTATGTTTGTCTCCCAATAAACCTATATGATGGGGCACTATGAGTAGATTACGTGGTGATGTATTAGCCTAACTTGATTTGCATTAGATGCATTAAAAACAGGACTTATGAAGAGCAAGATAAATTAATATGATCATCTCTGAAGTGAAGATGAGCTGATGGCAGCTCAATCTAATTAATGAAAGGAAGAAAGGCTGGTCCTGTGAGAATTGTTTTTTGTTTAGATGAGTTAATGAGAAAGAATGGAGGAAAGTCTTTTCTCTTTTAAGAGAGAGTTCTGTACTTTGATATTGAAACTATATGGGCAAGGAACTTGGATGATTAGCTGGATTTTGACATAGTAATCTCAGGAAAGCTAACTTTCTAGTATATAATTTGGGAAAAGGAGGATTGAGGGTAATGGAAAAAACATAAAATGACAATAATGCACCTAAGATTTAGCTAGAGTTTGACAAAACATGCAGTTTTCACATTTTTATTTCTATGGTCTTATTTTAATTGGGAGTACTAAATCCAAGGAGTTTCTTAAAATGTCTTTGTTTGGCCCTTAACTATGAGATCTACCTGGGTTAATACCCAATGGAATATGATTTCTGAATGTAGCTGAATGACTATAGCCCTTACCATGATTTTAACCACCTTTGACTATCACTCAGGTCCTGTGTAACATGTGTTTATAAAATATAAAACCTCACAGATTTCATGTCCATCTGCTCCAAGGAGTGTTCTTGGCAAACTTTACACGTTCTGAACTGGTAGCTAAGACACAACAATAATAAGGTGGAATGCTGTTCATTAGACAAGTAATTAGAGCTTTGCAGCTAGTGATAACACTCCTGAAATCCTCCTCACCCAAACAGATGAGAAATGAAGATTTAGAATTCATAGTTAGCAAATTGAGGTTTGGAGAGAAGTATGTCCAAGGTCATAATGTCAACTCTTGATCTGAGAGCAAAATCACTGTTCGGCATCCCAATCTTTTCTTAAATGCACTGTCTCAGGTTCATTCAGTGGAGAATGTTAAACAGAAATGCAGAGATCCCCCTTTCCCTCTCATAGAACAATGAAATCCACTGTAATATGAATGTCTGCTTTTCCACGGACCTTATTTGAGGAGGTGTTGAGGAGTTTATCAGCTATAAGAATGAGTAAAATCCTTTTGATGAGAAATGGATTAAGATAGCAAGCAATCCACTTAACCTCTCTGAGTTTTTAGTCTATTATCTATAAAATGAGAAGCTTAGACCAGATGGGTCCCTTCAGACTCTAAATCTGTGACCCTCTCAAATGTAGGTCATTTTTGTATATGATGTAAATAGATTTTATCATCATAATACGATGTATTCAAAAGTTATTTTCTAGTATAACCTGTCAAATATTATGTCTAGTATGATCTAAAATTGCCCAAATAAATCTCTAATCTCATCAGTATGGGCACTCCTTCCATTATTGTTGATCACAATGCATGTGTCTACTTATGCTGTGTAACTCTTTTCCATGTCCTCATCACAATTTTCTATGGGAGGTCCATCTAACATTCTATAAGCCTTCCTCACTTCATCATAATGCTTTGTGGATTTCAGTGGTAGACACAGGTTGTGAAGTGGTTATCACCCTCCCTTGAGACATAACCAGTACACCTATATTTTTGTTTATGTATCTTTTGAGGACACACTTCCCCTTGTTTATACAAAGTCCCGCCACTGTACAGATTGTCTGTTGATTATTTTTTTTAAAAGTGTTTGATTCAATAGATCAAAATGCTACCTTAAAGTGTATCTCATGCATATGTTAAATATATTATATTCCTTGAAGAAAAAGTAATAAAAGAGAACTTTATTCAGGAACTCTGTAATCACAAATATAAGAAAAGGCATAAAATGAAAATATACGTTTGACAGAATTGTCTGTCAGTGTCAAGGAGACGAGGAACAGAAAACAAGTTGAAGAAGGATTCTTTATAGATGATGATATCTTCTCTAAGTTGTTAAAAGTAATTTCCAAAATCTTTGTTCAAATCATGCACAAACATTGGTAAAAATATGCCTCTAAAAATACCTCTAAAAGCTTCACCAAGGACAAAAAGTAGTGCCCGTTAGATTTTTCCTAGATATCCTATAATTCAGATGAAGTCATTGGTTTCATCATTGTAAATTTATTCCACTCATTTTTTGTTATATTCAAATCATATTCTGCACACACTGTTCATTATGATTCTATAATTTTTATTATGTACCATTTCAAAAACAAAAAGTTCCACTAATTTTTCCTAACAGACTATTTTATGCTGCCATTTCCAACAAACAAAATTTGTAGATTAGCTAAAATAAAACATAATTGGGAAAATCAATGGTGGTAGCAAGCACTGATGGAAATCTAATCTACTTCACAGTCACATATGATTTTTTAAAAAATCTACTTCTTTAGAATTATCATATGTCTTCCCCACTACTGGCATGGATAAGTAAGAGTTAACTCTTTCATTTAAATTTCCCCTGTTACAGTTTAAACCCATTTTTCTTGTTATATTTTTAGTAGAAATATCAAAAAACACTCCTATAAATCTCCATCATTTTACAATAAGGATTTTAGTAATAAAACCTAGCAATAGTCCACAGGCCCAGGGCCCAAAGAACTAAAAAAAAAAGCATGGATTCTCTTTCTTCTTTTACTGTAAGAAGATGCAGGCATTCAAGAAAACATTCAATAAGTGCCCTGCAGTTGAACCAAGCACTATTAGATTCAGAAAACATGCAAAATGGCTTTTGTGGCCTTCTACAAGTTTATAGGAGAATTGGGAAGGAAAGTGGGGCAGGACTAGGAAGATATTTTGAAACTTGAAATAAATTGAAGACCTTGGATCCCTCCAGAAACTGTGAAACTGTTCAGATACTGTTCCCAAACCCATCCCAACATATGGCTTATAGAAATGTCTTTGGAGCAAGTGACTCCCTTTTTGTGTTGTCATATCCATAACTGACTTGCACCTAGTTGCTGATATTCTTAACTCTTCCTCATTAGGCAAACAAGTATTCCTTAGTGCCATTTTCTTTATTATCAATTAACTTTTTCAGTGTTCATGACTTATCAAATAGTAGGTACTCTAAGTATTTATTGACTGGCTGAATTGTCAGGTGAGAACAGTGGAATACTTTATAGCATCTCTACCAATGGACGAATGTTACCATGCTAAGTATAGGCTGAATTATTGTAGATCAGTGGGTCAAATGGAATTTGAACAGCCAATGGGTTAAGAAACAGATTCTCAAATCCACTATGCATCTTGGTACAAGAAGAGGTTAGAAACCATAAGTTCAGACTAGAATCCAATTGTTTTAGTAGCATAATATGAAAATAACTAACACTGCCAATGAAAATAGGAAACTGAAGAAAGATTAGCAAATTTCAGTTAATGAAACTTTTGGCATATATCAAAATATTATAAAGAAGACTAAAGTATATTGTTGGTTTAAGAGTTACATATAATGCACTGTATGTTTTTAGATAACCTAACACCTACTGATAGACAATATCAAGCATGTTTCGAGCAAAACTTTTACAAATTAAATTGAAATTAATATAAGACACTTCAGAAAATATTCCCACAATGCCTTCGTTACAAGAAGTATTTTTTATTTCTGTTTTCTTTCATTTATGGAATAGGTAATTTGTGGAATTCAGAGATTTTATCAAAGACTGATACTATTTTTTTCTTATAAAGCAGTACCTCATTTTTGCAGGAAAACTGGGAGAAGGGAGATAAACCTCCAGCTGAGCCAGGTTTGAGAGAACCTAAACCATTTTGTTTCTTTGCATTTTATATGACTGAGGATAGTTTTAATGAACATATATATATATATATATATGTATACACACATATGCATACAAATACACACACATATTTGAACATTGAACCATTATATGAACATTAAATTTGTCCTTGAAAGAGTTTGGGAACTTTTTCACTTAGTATAAGGGGAAATAACCCACAGAACAACTTTGCATCATTCCACTAAATTGGAAAAGGTTTAGGCTATATTGTATTTGGTCTTTCATTGAGCCTTGGTCCTTTAGTCTAAAAGATACACCTCTGATGTTGATTCTTTTTTCTCATAATAGAAAACCAGTTTTATGGGCTCAATTTCCATCTCTATGTAGTTTATTCTTAACTCTATTTATCCAACCTTAGTCTCCCCTCTAAACATCAGTCTTGCATCTACAGCTACCAATTAGATATCTTGAACTGGCTATCCCATAGACATCTTAAACTGAATATGGCCAAAAAAGATCTAATTCTCTTTGCTCCCAATCTCTTCTCTCCTTTTTGCTCAAGGGAACAACCATCTTGTCAATTAGTCGGATTTAATTCAATGTTATCCTTGACTCCCATATCTCAAACTATGTATCCAAATTGTTGTAAACTCTTATTGTTTATACCTTCACAACATCTCCCATGATATATTTAACCCCTTTCCCAACTCTCACATCCTCTGTTCTGGTGCAGACCCACATCACCTCACAGCTGGACCTTTTCAAAAGCCTTCTGAGTGGTCATTTTGTCTGAACTCTCTCCCTAGCTCAGTTTACCCTTCACTAAGCTACAAATTAATCTTCCTAAAGTGTACATCTAACCTTGACGCTCCTTTTTTTCAGTAAACTCCTGTGGCTCCTTATTATCTTCAGGATCAAATATAAAAGTCTCCATGTGACTTTTAAAGCCCTTTTAAACGTGGATCTTTATTACTCTTCCCTTCTTACATTTTAATTCAGTCCAAGCACTTTAAGATCCAAGAACAATGACCCTGCTATTCCTCTCACATGATATTCCATTTCCCTATTACATGCTTTTTCACTAGCTATTTCCTACTCCTGGAATAATATTCCTCCTCACAGCTGTCTCCTGGCTTCTATCACTCTCTTCAGAATACCTCAGGGTTCACTTTCTGCATAAAAACTTTACAATTTCCTTCCTCCTTATCCTCTGCTAGCTTCTTCTCTCTAAAGTCATCTCCAATTTATCCTTTTTTTCTCTTCTGTGTATAACAGTTATTTTCACATGTCTCCACTATAAGAAAGGGAGTTCACTGAACAGAAACTGTGCTTTAGCAGTTCTTAGAATGCCCACCACTTAACACAATGCATGGCATATAAGTGCTTAATAAAAGCTTGTTCATTGACTATCCTTGTATAGTACTATAGGGAAAACTTTTATCCCCAATAAATATAATAGTTTGATTAAAATACTTCTCATTCTGCTCTGGCCTCCTAATTAACTATCATCATTTTAGCTGACCAAATTATTAATATGTTGAGAAATGTTAAGATATTCTAAGACTGAAAAGAATATGTTTGGTATGGGATGGGGAAGAAAGTTTCTGTGCTATGTCTTAGACCAAGAATTTAAGAATAAATAACTGGATTTTCTAGGCATCTTATAAAACAGAATCTATTGATTTATTCAACTGGTTTTGAAGTAAGAAGGTAAAAGTCCCAGAATTGTGCAAGGCAAATATCGAGCTTGTTATTATTACACAAGCATTATATTTATACTTGTTATCATTTGAGTATTCATGTGTTGCCATGGCCAAACAGATGAAGGAGGAAGACACGTGGTATGGTGGGTGTAAGTCAAGTATAATATATCAGTGATGATTTTTATGCAAGAAACTGGCATAAAAGATCATTAGGAGAATGTATGATCAAAAAAGGAGGCCTGGTTATATAATGAAAGGGAGGAATATCAGATGGATAGACAAGAGTTTCGATAAAAACTCCAGAACATTGAGTGGATCTTCAATGGAAGACTTATAGGAAGGCAGGGACAAAAATTTCACAGCAAGAGAGAGCATGAATGGGTTATATGCTTGTGGAAGGAATGTGGTAGGATCCAAGATCCAAGTAGATGGGACTTGTAATGCATTGTTGCAAATTTATTTTTAAAGGTTTTATGAGATTTTACTTTATATATGAAATGAATATATTTCAATATATACATAGATTTTATATATATATATATGTATATATAAGCATACATATGTTTTTCTGTGTCCTTTCTTTTCTGAAGTTTTACTCTTCATAGATTGATTTCTGATATAAACTTATGGTGTATATGTTTAGCTTTCTAAAGTTGAATTTAATTTTTCTTTTTGCATAATTTTTCCTTTCCCTTCGCTCCCTACACTTTTAAATCCCCATTGTCATATAAGTCACAGAATTCTAACTACAGAAGCACAGATCTCTTGACATTCAGAATGCTTAAGCAAGTTACTGTGCATAACTCCTGGGTTTTGAGTGTTTCTAATAGCTGAGGGCATTTCTCTGTTGTTGTTGTTTTTTAAAAAGACATCCCTATTTTTTTTGTTTACAGGTTTTTTTTTTAATTTTCAGTTTTACTGATGTTTTGTTTTGATATTACATTATAGGTAACTTCCTTGTTGTGAGAAATCTCTTATAACAAAGTAAATGGCTGGTAATTTCAGGGTGGTGCAGTGGCTTCTGAAAGGTCAGTAATTTATAATTACTGACCCTGGAGCCTAGGAAATCTGGATCTAAGTCCTACCTTGGATATATACTAGCTGTGTGACAATGGAAAAATTACTTAACCTCTCATGGCTCTAGGCAACTTCCTAAGAATTTAAGTTGTACAGAAGGTACTAACCTGCATTGAAAGAGGGAGTTTCTTCATCTAGGAGAATATATTCAAAGGTCTAGTTCCCTTTCCTCCAAACATTCCAAAGTATTCTTTCTTCACTTTTTTTAAACTTTCTGTAATTTAGTTCTTTTTTTCAAATTTATTTTATTCTCAACTCAGGAAATAAAACAAACATTTCCATAACATAGTAGAATAGAAAAAAGATGATTGTACCTGAAATTGCACATCTATCATGTAATGAAACAAAGTACTTGTAACCAATGCCACTATTGCTCCCTGAAATGTAGGCATTAAACATGACTTCCTTCTATCTCTACCCAATATTCCTGTGACTCCTCAGACAAAAGATTACCTTGCTGATCCCTTCCCCCAGATGTGTTGTCTCCTTCAATAGGCTATAAACTCTTAGAGGACAGAGATTGTCTCTCTTTTGTATACCCAGTGGTTAGCACAGTGCCTGGAACATCACCAGCACTTAATACATGTTTTTGTGGCTTTTTTTGGTAGTCATTGACCCAGACACATTGAGTGTCTGCTTTGTTTAGGGCAGAGATATAAGATGCCCCAATTTGACAAATGCAGAAAATAGTTTAATACATATATGTTTGTGTGTGTGTGTACATACATACCTCTACCATCCAATGTGCCATGCTGTTAAAATAGGGGCAAAATTGTATATTACTCCCTCTTGAGTGCAAAATTAATGAATAATCATGAGCATACACAGAATTCATTATGAGGTATTTTGGGTAGCCAAGATTCAAGGAAAAGCTAGGTGACACAATGAAAAGAATGCTGAACTTGGACTTGGGAGAAGTTGAATTCAAATCCCATCTCAAAGTATCTGTGGTGAAGTCAGTTAATCAATGTGAGACAGACAACTTCTCATTTGTAAAACAGGGTTAATAAAAGCACTTATCTCACAGGAGTATTGGGAGGAGCAAATGAAATGATATGTGCAAAGTTGCTTTTGCAGTCCTTAAAACATTATATAAATATTAGCTGGCATTCAAAAAGGTAAAATAGTATTGCAAAAACTGATGAAGACCAGGTGATATCTGGCTTTGCACTAGGTAAAAGTAGATTGCTGCCTTTAGTAATATTTCCCTGAAAGCAAGCTTTCTTGATTCACCTAGGATGACTGGTTGGTTACCTTATGCCCTATAAAGGCAGTGTTGGTGAAATAAGAGTTCTGGAGATGAACAGTTCTTAGAACTGAAAAGTTGATTTTATGAAGGAAAGGCAGTGAAGTTCCAAATCTGCCAAGGAAAAAGTCAAAGGGCAGATGTCAAGGCTTATAGATCTGGAATAAGCTGAGAGTGAGTGGACCTAACAAATCCAATGAGCATCTTTTGTCAATGATATCTGGAGCTTGGGCCTAAGCACTTTCTGGATAGCTGTGAGTTTCCCTAGCAGCATCCCCACCTAAATCCTGGCCAACCTGCACTGACTCTATTTGTCATATTGTCCACTTCAACCTTTGTCTACAGCCAAAGCTGTTACAGCCACCAAAATCTGGCTAAATAGACTTCCAGATAAGCTCTTTGTAATAGAGACTCTTTTCCATGAAAAGCAAGCTTCCTATATAGTTGCTGTTCAGCAGCTGAAATAATAAACCAATAATGAAAAAAGTTAAATTTTAGAGAGACCTGCTGCTATGCTAAGCAGGAGGTTCTCTATAGAATAAAGATTACCTGTTTGTTGTTTCTTAAAAGAAATTCAAAGCAATGTGTTTGTATTAACTCATGCTCAAGGATATTTGTAAAAGTGAATTTTCATCACTGGCAACTGTCAATGCTTATTTTGACTGAGAAAACTTTCCCTGATTAAAAGTTTCAAAATCTCTGAATGCCATTGAAAAGTAGTGAATTTTTAGAAAAGGCAAATCTACCAACTTCCAATTCTTCCCCCCAATCAGCATTCATTCATTTAAAATGTATCTATTATATGGTAACAATTCAGAACATCATGACCATGCAATAGTGAAGTACATTAGAAAACACATGATCCCTGCCCTAGACTTTTAGCAGGATGATATGCACACATAAGTTACCATAACATATATGACATAATGGATTCACTAATGTTCTATAAAACAAAGTTCTATGTGAAGGAGGAAGCCATTGCCAAGAAACTGGGATTAGAAGCGGAAGAGATGAGGAAAGACTCCTTGGAGGGAATAACATTGCAGATGGACTTTAAAGAATATGTAATAATAGTAACAGCTGACTTTTATGTAGATCTATAGGGTTTGCAAAATGCTTTGTTTCTTGTGTCTTTGCCCACTCTATTTCGGTCCAACACGTGGATAGTTACCCATTAGACCTCATCAAAAGTCAAAATTGCTTTACTTCCAAAAATCTGACTCTGAAATTTCTCTTCTCTGACCATATGCTTGTGTCTCACACCGTTATACCACCTGAACCTATTCTTGTGAGGCTTATAAGCTTGAAAATAATGTCTTAATATAGATAGCATTTATTCATCCTTACAATGTATTCCAGTGCCTTGCTTCTTCTTCATTTTCCCTCTCCGCTCTTTTGATTTCATTTCTTTCCTTCTAATGTTCTGACCCCATATTTAATCAAAACAGTTTGGTGAAGTAAAAAGAGCAATACATTTGAAGTCTTGGGTTCCAGCTTCAAATCCCTTCACTTTCATAAACTGTCTGATCCCTACAAACTCTTTAACTTCTCTGTGCTTCAGTCCCTTTTGCTGTAAATGAGAGTACTGGATTAGATACATTCTTCGGTTCCTTCTAGCTCTATGATCTGTTTATTTTAGTCATATATTTTAACCCTCTGTCACTGAATGTTTGGCCCTTTTGATACTCGGTTGTTCCTACTCTCCTATTCCCCAACCATAGATGCAATCCCAACCATCTGCCTTCTTTATTTCTATTATCTAGTCTCTAAGTAATTGTTGAGGGACTTCATCAAACCATTCAAATTACATAAATTATAAATTCATGTTATTGAAAACTGTAACTTGCAATTCTTTGCAATGGCCAATTTGGGGGAATGGTAGTGATGGTGATGGTGGTGATGATGATGCAGCCCACAGTTTAGTAGGCAACCCCTTGGAAAAAGGGAACTGGGGGTCATAGAAAAACCCTCACTTAACCCCAGTCCTAAAATCCCATCAAACAATCCCCCAAAGAAGTCAGAATGAAGGGACATACAGAAGAGAATTTGCCTAAGTTGAAAGCAGTCCAACAGTGCAACTATCAGGAAGAGGCATGAGGGAAGAGAGCCGCGGCATAATGTGAGAGGAGTATGACCCATTTGGTATGGCTAAATTTCTGGAGACACTGAAGGGGAGAAAGACTTCAGAGGTTCACTGATAAGTCAGTCCTTCTCAGCAATGGTTACATTAGACAATCCCCAGAAGTAGGTGGAGAAAAGGGGGAGGCTGCAGACAGACAGGGGTTAGTCAAAGGGGCAGGATTCTCGTTATAGAAGATGGGATGTAGGGGTGGCTAGGTGGTGCAGTGAATAGAGCACCAGCCCTGGAGTAAGGAGGACCTGAGTTCAAATCCAGCCTTAGACACTTAACACAAAACTAGCCATGTGACCTTGGGCAAGTTACTTAACCCCAATTGCCCTACCATCCCCCCTCCAGAAAGCAAAAAAAGAAAACCCAAACAAACAAAAAGAAGATGGGGTCTAGGATCAAGTCCCTGCATAGGTTCTCATACTACCAATGTGCTGGGAAAGCACCAGAGGTGGAAGGTGTGGTAATGAAGAAGAAAAAGATTGGGTCCTAAGGTGTACTAGAGTCAACTCAAACAAGCTAGAGCTGATTCTTTAATTTTCAGTGTGAACATTTACATCTTGGAATCCTGCAAATTCTACAAATCCAGGTGTAATTTATTGTTTTGTTGATGGAGAGAATGTTAATCATTCAGATTAAACTTAAAAATGTATCATGCTGTTTGGAGAGCCAGTTGCTAAATATGCTAAAACTGCATATCCCAAGTTGGGACCATCATAGTGCCTTGGCTCTAGGACCAGGAAGCAGTAGGGACTGGGAAGAGAATCATATCTTGGAGACTGTCATTCAGGGTAAATCTCCCTGGTCCCTCCCTAAATGTGACTCTGGTGCTTATTAACCTCACTTGGGTCTGTACTATGGCACTACAGTCCTTTCATTCATTTCATTAACTTCCTGTCACATTCCCCTCAGCGGCGGGACCAACCATTTTCTCCTCACTGTCAAGACTCTACTTCCACTTCTCTATACCTCTCTCATTCAGAAAATGACGTTGTTTTTATTTTATTGAAAAGATTGAAGCTTTTCTATTTCCTATCTTCCAAACTTTTCTGTGTCTCTCTCTCCTCACCCATCCAGCCTCTCTACTTTTTCCAGTGTCAGATTCTGTTGTAACCTTCCTTTTTGACATGGCTAACCAACATATGCCTATTCCCTCCTATACCCTCTAGTCATTCCTCTATCACTTCCTTCTCTTTTTTAAATTTTCAATTACTCCAGCACTACACAGGGAAAGGAAAGCACCCATGGATATTTCTATACCTAAGTGGGCACCTAGGTAGCCTGGAATAATAGTAACACTGGCTATAAATAAATCTTCTAGAAAATATCCAAGAGAAAGTAGCTGCCAAACAAAAGTGAAGCTATAGGCTCACACTTCTTCCTCGGATCCTTTCCAGAAGCAGATGGGCTTTAAACCACAAATTAAAAACACATGTACACACAAATATATCTATATCTATGTGTTTATATATGTATATATACATATATACACATACATATAAACCTATACACATAAGTACAAATATTTATAGATATATGCATCACATGTAAACAAATGAATGTATGCATATTACGTATCTTCAAACACACGTATTATATACATGTACAACTTATATATCTGTATATATGGGTACAAATAAATGGATTTTATGCGTGAAATATATTGCATGTATACATATTAGCACAATATATTTATGTGTACATGTAATAATGTATATATGATATTCGTACTCACATATAATACATACATATATAATATTTGCATCTGTAAAATTGTACCCACATGTACAAATATATGAATCTATATATAAAACAATTATGTTTGTATACATTCTGTATACATATAATGTAGAGACACTCATGTAAGCATTTGTCCTATATGCACATCCATATGAATTTAGTTTAAAAAACATATTTAAAATTTTTATTTACATATATTTGTGTGAATGTTTGCATGTTTACTAGATTCTACACATATGAGTTTCCTACTTTGTAAAAAATAGCCCAAATAAGATGCAAGATAGGGTTTTGGAGAACGTTTACCACAGAGAAGGACTGAAATATGGTATAAGTAAGAATGCTCCCATCATGATGTATTCTTCTGACGTTGATCAGTAGTCACTCACCACCTATTCTGTTCTATATTCTACATTATATAGTCTATATTATATATTTCATATTCCATATTCTACATTCTATATTCTATATTCTATATTTTATATTCCATTCCATATCACCTAATTCATTGGGCAGTTGTGGCTATGTCAGCACAAAGATTAAGATGTAGCAAGTAAAGCTGGAAGGGCTTCAAGTTGAGATGCAGAGCCAGATTGTGAATCTCTTGTCATTGGACCTCCCCAGTTAATGAAAATCATCAGAAAGTTGGACATTATCTTCTGGGCTGTTTTGTTTGTTTGTTTTGTTTTTTAGACAACTGAAATATACGAGGCCTCTCTTTTTTAGGACTGATTTGCATCAGGGAGTGAAAGAGCTTTGTGTGTGAATTTATGTGACCTAGATATCGGAAGGAAAGTGCATAGTTAATGATGCATTTTCCTATGGCAAACATTTATGTTTGAGTTAGAAAATAATACTAGTTGACTTGTATATAATGCTTACCACTTGCCAGGCAGTGTCCTAATCACTTTGCAAAAATTATCTCTTTTCATCCTCACATCAACCTTGGGAAGTAGCTGAGAGTACAGTATATCTCCATGTAATACATGGAAACCAAGGCAAAAAGAGGTTAAGTGACTTGCTGAAAGTCACATAGCTAGTAAGAGTCTGAGGCCAGATCTGAATACAAGTCTTCCTAATTCCAGGTCCAGATCTATCCACTGTGCCACCTAGATTCCCTGATAACATGGTGATAGAAAATCTAATATATATGAAGAATATCACTTTTCCAAACCCATTCTTGAAAAAAAATCTGATATATGCTTATTTTATCACTCTGGAGTTAACTGACAGGTCAGCAGCCTATCCTTCCTGTCAGTCCTTAAAATTCTGAAATCCCCAGAGAACATAGCTCAGAGGGCTCGGTAAAGACTTGATGATGGATTGATTGATGGTACACCCATTTACCCTGGCCATATCCAGAAAAGAAGAAGAATCCTTCAATGATAATTCTGATGAGACCATTTACTCTAGGTTGGTTCTTTAGCAACAAAATAGACTAGCGAGAGAGGGAACAACAACAAAAAAGAACATATAGAAAATCCTAAACAAGAGGAATCTAGAAAGGCAAAAATGTAAAAGTTTTCTCCCTAAAATTTAAATGCCAGGAACCGAGGGGGCGGAGCCAATATGGCGGCGTAGAAGCAGCAAGGTCCTGCAGCTCCCACACCGCCACCCTAAACACCCAGAAAACAC